>OU015493.1:219749780-220234780 GCA_907164885.2 Dolomedes plantarius
GCATCACTACGGATATCAATAATTGTCTTAAAAACAGCACCAAAATCCCCCCCCCCCCTAAAGTAAAAACTCATCAAGATCAACAACTCAAAATTTTAATTAATAATAAAAAAAGAGCGCGCAAAAACTGGCAAATTAATAGAACCTCCCAAAATAAAACAAAAATAAACAAAGCTCAGGAAGATCTTAAATACTACCTCAGAGACCTTTCAAATAAAAATTCGCAAAATTATTTAAAAGCATGGCAGCACAATAGAACCACAGCTAATAAAACTATTATGAATAAAACTCAAGAAGACCTCAGATTTTACCTTCGAGATCAATAAAACATCAATTTGAATAATTATTTAGAATCTTTAGACAATACTGATAACTCCATTTGGCGAGCCGCTAAACGTTTCAAAAATCAATACCGCACCATTCCCCCTTTAAAAGACCCCGAACAAAATTCGCACGCCCTTACTGAGGCTGACAAATGTAATCTCATTGGTAAAAATTTCACCAAAAACTTTACTCCCAATCCCATCATAAATTCTAGCACTGAAAATATAGTTAAAAATAGTTTAAACCTCTTTCTTAACACTGCTCATGACAGTCCTACTCCTTACATTGTTCCTAATGACGTTCGTGAAATCATTAAAAATCTTCCCAAACGTAAATCCCCTGGAGAAGACAATATTAATAATACTATGCTAAAAAATCTCCCCTTTAAATATATTTTATGAATTACCATTGTTATTATCTCTATTTTTAAATTCGAGCACTTTCCACATAGCTGGAAAAACTCTATCATTGTCCCCATTCTTAAACCTAATAAACCCCCCTCTTCTCCCACTAGTTATCGGCCCATTAGTCTCCTTAACTTAATCAGCAAAATTACTGAAAAATTCATCGCTCAACATATTAATGAACACCTGGAAAATAATAATATCCTCATCCCATACCAATTTGGTTTCAAAAAATCCCTTTCTGCCATTCATCAAGTCTACCGTCTCACAGAACACCTAACTAACGCAAGAATATATAAACAATCTTCTGTTGCCCTGTTCTTAGATGTTGCACTAGCATTCGATAAAGTTTGGATAGATGGTTTAATTCATAAACTCATTAATTATAACTTTCCCCCTCAAATCATTAAAATTTTAATTTCTTATCTCAACAATCGCACCTTCCATGTCAAAATTAACGCCAGCTCTCTGAAAAATTCCAAATTAACAGTGGATTACCACAAGGCAGCGTTCTCGGACGAATTCTTTATAATATTTTCGTCAATGATCTTCCTCAACACACTAATATTAATTTAGCCATTTTCGCTGATGACACAGCCCTGTACTCCACCTGCAAAAATTTTAAATAAGCCATCAAAAATGTTAATAAACACATGTCCACCATTCAACACTGGCTCGACAAATGGAGAATAAAAATCAACTCTGAAAAACGTATAGCTGTTCTTTTCACCTCAAAACGTAAAAAGACCTTTAATAATCATCAAATTCAAATAGGAAATGTTAAACTCCCCTGGTCCGACACAGTAAAATATCTCGGCGTTATTCTAGACAAAAACATCACATGGAAACAACACATAACACATGTAAGGGACAAGTTTCGAGCAGCTCGTAGATTAATTTACTCCTTAATTTATCGAAACAGAAAATTAAGCATTAGTAACAAATTGCTCTTGTATAATTCTTATCTTCGTCCTATTATTACGTATTGTGGGCCAGCATGGTCATACTGTGCAAGAACGCACATAAAAGAATTAGCATCCGCTCAAAGCAGCACTATTAGACAAATTATTAATGCGCCTTGGTATTTTAGAAATGTAGACATTTACAGGGAGATTGGTCTCCCAACTGTTCAAAATTACCTTCAAAAATTAGCTATTAAATTTCATAAGTCTATTAACAATGAATTACTTTTAGAACTTACAAATCATGCTGATCCCAAATACGGGAAAAGGCCTCCTTTCAGTTTCATAAAATTTGTCCCTTGTCTGCTTTATAAGAAATAAAAAATGATACTTAGCACTGCTAAGGAAAAAAAATAATAAAAAATACAAAACAAAATAAACATTTATGTGTTGCTATCCTTAAACTTCCTTCTTTCCACTTTCCCACTGTAGCTTAGTTAATTTTCTCTCCCATTTTCCGGGAAGAACTCTACAGTAATGTAATTTCTTTACTACTGTCATTGCCCAATGCTGGATCGCTTCGGTCGGTAGGTAGGTACTAGTATTCTTAGAGTACCTAGCGGCGCGACTGCGCAGCTTTAAACTCTTATCGAAAGTGAGATGGTAAAATCATAAATTAGGAAAATTTTCGAACTTAAAAAAGCCGTAGCAACGAAATAAGAAGGAACGAAGTGACAACTGTCGTGATCCGGCAAGCGGACAACGACAAATATCGGCGCGAAAGTTACCTAAAAAACACCAAAATGATGGTGGATAAGAGCAAAAACGAAATATTCAAGAAGAACTAATCCTTGACGATGACAATAAAAGAAAATTTGAAGCAGAAGCTTCGAAAAGGGGCTAAAAAACAAATTATTAAGTTGGAGCGAACGCTCAAAGCGAGAAAGGAGAGACTTGCTCCCTGGCGTCATCTATTGGCGGAGGGGAAAAACAAAAGCGAGTTCCCGAGAAAAGGGGTGAAATTAAAATAACGAAGAGAATAAGTTAAAATTTTAGGAAAAAGGGAATAAAAGGAGTCTGGCAAGAAAAGGAGGAAGGTCGACAAAGACGCGGGTCCAGAAAAGGACAGCAGGAAATACCATAAATTAAGAAAATAAATAAACCGTAGAAGGCCCTTTGAGAATTGACTAAAGTCAAAAGAACGAAATTTGGAAAGGGGATAGAAATTATTCCTAAGCGGCTGAGAGCTTACAAATGCTCTCGTATAGGTGAAATACTCTGTCCATAGGATGCAGAGCATCACGTATGGAAGGGAGAGCTTCACGGAACGCGGCTAGAATTAAATTTCTATCGTAGTTGGCTTCAAATGCCATAATGTTATTAATAAAAACGGTGTTAGAAGATTCTGATCAGAAATTTGGAGGGTTTTTAGTTTTAGCAGGTTCGTTATTTCCTGCAACGATTTTAGCATAGGAGATAGAGGTGTCGACCTTATTCCTTGTCTGAGGAGTATTTAAATCAGTATCACTATCAGTCTCAAAATCATTTGGATCGGTTTAGACGGCCGTCTAGATTTTTTCCCTGTAGGGATTTTAGGGCATTTCCTATAGTTCACCGTGTGTGGGCCACCAGAGTTGGCACAAGTACAATTTTCGTCCGGAAGCTTTTTGCATTGCTCGGAGTTGGTCTTATGTGGGCCACCGCATTTAACGCATCGAGGGGCCAAGCGACAGGCATTACTGGAATGAAAGATTCCCTGACAATTATGACATTGACTGGGACCTTTCATTTCCCTATAACGTTCAATTTGAACTAAAATTCCTGTGATATGCGAGATGTTATAAATTTGGGAAGGATCAGAGGTATGATCGACCTGAACATAAAAGAAGGGCATAGGAATTCTCCTACTTTTCAGACCTTTACACATTTGGGTTACTTTGGGATTAATGTAGCCCTCTGATTCAAAGTAGTTTTTGATATGAGTGACCGACGTACAAGAAGGGAGACCCCTGATGACGACTTTGATGGGTTTATCATTATCTAAGAGAAAGGTTTTATATTCGATATTATTTAGATCAAAATGTTTAGTGAGATCACGAAATTCTTTGATTTCGCTAAGGGGATACCTCACTTGCAGAAACCTTTTTTGCAGTGAAAACATACTCCAGTTTTCTCAGGAGAGGGGCGGTTACCCTCCACGAGCATTCTTCCAATCAGAAGACATCCCTGTCCACGGGTGAACGTGATGGATGTTTTGTACCATGTCAACACATGCTAGAGTGGGAAAGAATTGTTGTGAGAATTTGAGAATAGGGGTAGTTGGAAAACTACAGGGGGTAGAGATAATTAGAAAGAGACATAGACGAGTCGTGGATTGCAGTCGTATGAGTTCTTTCAACTTTCAAAGCAAGATTACTACTGTTAGTTTTGAAAAAGAGCTAAGAAAGGCAGCTCTCATCTCATAATAGGTTGTAAAATTTCTGGAATTATTCACACAGATTTTTTTTTTCTCAAGAACTTTTCTTTCGACATTTAAAGGTTAAGTGATTGCTATGTTTTCACAACACAAATTTAAAATGTTTACTGATAATTGCCCAATAATAATGAAAATATTACACCACTAAGCTTATTTTAATGTGTTTGAATTCTACAGATAAACAAAATATATTTTAAGGTAAATTAGATTTAAAAACACATGAAGAAGATAGCTGAAAATCTTTAGGTTTTTAAATTAACTATACACACACACACGCATGCATGCATACATACATATAGCTGTGACACAATAGGCCAACGGTCTGTAGCAAATCATGAAGGAAAACTTGAAGGAATTTTATCCTGAAGTAGGAAAGAGAGTGTCAAAGAGTGTTTGTCTTTTTATAAGTTTTACGATGCGTACACTGCTATTGCACACTACTATTTTCCAGAAGCAACCGCGTGTATTCGTTTCGAATTCGGGGCGAATAATGTTGGAGCGGTACCACTGGCCACCTTAGAGGAGTTTCACCGTACACACACAGACACACACACACACACACATATATATATATATATATATATATATATATATATGAGCCAGTGGCGCCGGAAGAGTCAAATATAGAGGGGGGCAAAGTAAAATAGATTAAAACTTTTACACCTTTATTATTAAAAAATACATATATTCGGTTATAAAAAATAAACTTTTATGTTATTTTATGTTATATTATGCCCTATTACACGTCAACGTG
The DNA here is from genome assembly GCA_907164885.2 of Dolomedes plantarius. Taxonomy (NCBI): domain Eukaryota; kingdom Metazoa; phylum Arthropoda; class Arachnida; order Araneae; family Dolomedidae; genus Dolomedes; species Dolomedes plantarius. The sequence goes on from OU015493.1 coordinate 219,754,641, forward strand.
TAACGCGTTTCAAATGCATCGGATTCAAGATTCCCTCTCGCGATGAAAAAACATCGTGTAGGGTTGCTTTTGAATCGCAAAAGCAAACGTCTGGAATTGGCGTTTAAACGCGCTTGCGTATCTGAAATTGGCAATTAATCGCTCCTGCGTATATGGAATGAAGTTTATCGCGCTTGCGTTAACGAGTGTGAGGTTGCAATTTAGTATTCAGTTTTGTTAGGCTTTATGATTTTAAATGAAAATTCTAATATTTTACGAGCGCTAGCTAGGTAGAAACAAAAAAAATAAATTTTCTAGGGGGGGGGGGCAAGTGCCCTCCCTTGCCCCCCCTTTCCGGCGCCACTGATATGAGCTGTTATTTTTGAAAGAGGTATAAGTCCACTTTTAAAAAAAAGTGGGTTAACAGTAATTTTAGTAAGATATAGACACCTTCTCTTCATATTTATAATCATACATTCAATGGAATACAATTTTTTCATAAAGTAAACAAAAAAATTTTGGCTATAAAATGTTATCGCAAAAATATTTTTATTGAAAGTGGAATAAGTCCATTCCAAATAATTATAATTAAAGCAACTTACTTACTGCAATTATTATTGATTATTATGACTTCAGTGTACACTATGCTTTAGCACATAGGTTCTTAAACTGTCGTCCGCGGACCCCCGGGGGTCCGCGAAACAATTTTGACATTAACTTTAGATCCCCCAACTTTACACTTTTAATCAAATATCTCTTTAATAAAAATCCTACATGGTCGAGACTTTTGTATTTGTTGTTACTTAACTAGTTTTTAACACAAGTAAACAATAATTTGTAAAAAATTTATTATTTTTATTCAACTGCAAATACGTAAAAATAAATAAAATAAGGCAATTTTTTGCATTGTTGTGACTATTGCGCGGCATGGGAACACGTAGCTATAAATAGACTGGCGACTCAGGTGGATCGTTGGCTAAAAATTGGATTTACACTGAAACAAAATATAGATGAAAGCGACTTAGATGATGGAGCATCCACCTTGAAATCCATCAAGAAACGTAAAATTAAAAAATATCGTGATGAGTATTTATCATTTGGATTATATTATATATGCAATAAAGATATGGAAAGACCTGTCTACGTTGAGAAAGTATATCAAACGAAAGTATGAAACCCGCCAAACTCCGACGTCATTTGTAAACAATCAACTTGTGGTCAAAACGCATTCACAACTGTGTGTATGAGTCTTTTCCAACACTCACGATTTTATAGAAACTTCCAATAAAAAGCTGCCTAATGAAACACGGCATATTTTTGTTGAGCATTTAATGGCTCTAAAAATAATCTTTAGGAATTATTTTTCCAGTCCTGATTCTGACAATAACTGGATTAGAGAACTATTCAACATGGAAGTTACTAATGCCAAACATTTATCTATACTTGAACAAGATATTCTCGTGGAATTATCATGCGATAAGTCTTTGAAACTACAATTCAACAAAACTAAACTCACAAACCTTTAGTTACTTCTCAGATCTGATTACCCTGCACTTGCATATAAAGCACTCCAACATCTGATTCTGTTCTGCACAACATATTTATGTGAACAGACTTTTTCGATACTGTTATGCATGAAATCAAAGTATAGAAACAAACTCAATGTAGAAGCAGACCTTAGAATAAAACTTTTCAACATAGAGCCCGACATTATGGATCTGGTTTCAAGAAAACAACTGTACCCATCTCATTAAGTACAAATTATTTACAGAAAACATATAATAAGATCTATTTAGACCAATATTTGACCAATAAATGTTTGTATGAGTTTAATGTATTATGATTTGTAACTTTTTTAATTTTTTTTACTACTATTTTTATTAATTTTATGTTTTTTATTTTATATCTTAATAAAAATGTTCATCTCTATAAATGCTCAAGACCATTTATTAAAATAACCAGCGATATATTTTTACCAATATTTATTATAACGTAGTGCCTATGAGATTGTTAAGCCAGAAATTAAGTCTCAAGAACGACGTAAAATGCCTATGGTTGGGAGGGGGTCCGCAAAAAAAAGGTTGTTCAAAAGGGGTCCTCGGACTACATAAGTTTAAGAACCCCTGCTTTAAAAGATATTACTTAGCTAGTGCAAGTGTCTTAAAAACAACATCGTTAACAAGATAACGGTATTATTGTTCTGATGAAGTGGTGAGAAGTAATTTCACTGATTTTGTTTGGTTTTCTTTCACAAGTCCTACTGCTTGGTTTGTGTTTCTTATACTAATAGATTGCAACGTGAGTATTATTTAAATAAAATTGTAATTAAAGCAGAAAATCAAAGTTTTAGATAAATAATATTTCATACAGTTGTTACAATGAGTTCACATACCTATTAAAAAGACGATAATATGTCAATTTGGTCTGATAGTGATGTTAGTAAGAGTAATTAATTTTTTTGCGGGAATATTGGAGTTTTTTTTACTATAAAAATAAAACCCATGAATATTAGAAAAAGAAGAAGAATTTATGAATCGAAGGAGGAAAGCAGTTTGAGCAATATTAATTTAAGATTGCTACAAACTAAGAAGAGAATTAGAATTTTGGAATTTACTGATTGAACGACTGACGAAGGCGACGTTACTAATTTTCATCACATTATGAAATTAATGATCAGAAGATTAGGAAATGCAAAAGAAATAAAGGCGATAAAATATTATACAAAACTGGAAATATTATTCCCGCAAATAAATTCCAAAATAAGGATTGCAAATGTGTGAAAGTGTGCAAGAATCGTATTACAGAGACAGATCAAATATCCCTTTTTAATTTTGGGCTGGAAATGGGGGAATTTAACAAAAAGAAATACAATCTTGTGTGCATCTACTCAGCGTACGCCAGTAAAAAGAAGACAAGGTAGAAATTTTAAGGGATCAGTCAGAGTTTGTAGTTATAATTACTTTTTAAATATTCAAAAGAAAAGCGTTGCGGTATGTAAAAAGTTCTTTATAGGAACATTTGATATATCTATAGGCAGACTACATAGGGCTCTCAAAGCAAAGGTAATAGGAAAAGACTTGTGGAAAAATGAAAGGATCTTGCAGAAAGAGTGATAAACCTGTGGATGCCGTAAAAGATCATATAAAAAATTTTCCACACTACGAAAGCCATTACACGCGTTCTAATAATCCAAACAGAAAATACCCGAGTTCTGATTTGAACTTAAGAAAAATGTACAACTTGTATGTCGAAAAGTACGGAGAGAATGTTTCTCAGCGACTATTTCTCAACATTTCTCAGCGAGCAAATATATAGGAGAATTTTTAAGAAAAATTTTAATTTAAGTTTTCATCACCGACATAAAGATACGTGTCAAAAATGCGATTTGCTGAATATGAAAATTAAAGCTACCTTAATGAAAAAAGCAGCCTTTTAGAAGAACATAGCATACATTTAAGTAATGCAGAACTGGCTAGAAAAACTTTAAAAGAAGATCAAAACTTAGCATCAACAAATCCAGATAAATATTTCATTTTCGTTTGATCTACAAAAGACCCTTCCAAATCCCAAACGAAGCAATTTACATTTTACATTTGTTTATTTATATCGTCTTTTTAATATAACTAAAATTATTTCTTGCAAAACTTGGTTATTCGTGTATTTATATGTCTTCATTTTAATTATTATTATTTACATTAAAAAATCCATTTCAGTGAAGCTAATGTCTATAAAAATATGGACTTATATTTCCTCTTGCTTTTATTTCTTATAATGTTATTTTTTTAAGGGGTATAAGTCCATTTGGAGCTAAAAAAATTATTTTTTTTAAAAATAATTTTAATAATTATTATTTCATAATAAAATTTAAAAGGTGTATAATGTTAAAAACCTCACTCGAATTGATTAACGTTTGTCAATATTTTTAAATTAATTCAAATGCAAACCCTTCAATATCTCGATACAAGAAACATGTACTTATGCCACTTTTAAAATAACAGCTCATATATATACAGTGGAATCTCGATCAATCGTTTTCGGATCCATCGTTTTTCCGTATGTGCCGTTCATTTTATCCAATCCCAACGATCCAGTCAAAATGAAACGCAATTTTACATACGTAATGACTACTTTGATATAAGTAAATGATAAGAAAATCAAAGAAAAAGGATAATTTATTTCAGAGAAAAAGGCAAAAGAACGGAGGAGTTAATACTCCGTTGGACTCCCTCTAGCGCGTATGCACGATGCGATACGATCGGGCATTGAGTCATACAAGTTCTGTATGATGTCTTGAGACATTTGGGTCCATATTTGCTGTAACCTTGCCTCTAGTTCGTTCAAACTCGTGGAATGCCCAACTCGTCGTCCCAAATGATCCCAGATATGCTCGATTGGAGACAAATCTGGGGATCGGGCAGGCCAAGGAAGGGTAGTAACAGTGCGGAGACAGTCTTGTGACACCCTTGCCGTATGAGGCCGAGCATTGTCTTGTTGGAAAATGGCTCCTGGGAGCCGTTGCATGAGTGGCAACACATGTGGTTGCAGGATTTGATGAACATACCGCTGGGCTGTCATGGTGCCACGGAACAATACTAGGGGTGACCGTGTATTGTAGGAAATGGCACCCCATACCATCACACCAGCTGTGGGAGCGATGTGTCGCTGTACAGCAAAGGCAGGATTGAAGCGTTCACCACGGGCTCTCCACACGATTGTCAGCACTGCCGAGATTGAATCTGGATTCGTCTGTAAATACGACCTGGTTCCATTCCGCTGCAGTCCAGTTTCCTCGTGCGCGGCAAAATTCCAAACGGAGGCGTCGATGGGTGGGCGTCAAGGGCAGCACACGTAATGGACGCCGCGATACCAACTATCCTTCAGCCAGGCGCCTTCGTATGGTTCGAGAAGACACAGAGGCCCCTAGTGAAGGTGCTACCTGTGCCTGTATGGCGGCCGATGAAGCAGTTGGCTGTACGCGTGCATTTCTTACGACGTAGCGGTCTTCTCGACGACTGGTCTGTCGAGGGCGTCCTGGGCCTGGTCTTCGTGTACATGACATCTCTCGGGTCCACTGGTCCCAACACCTCCTCACAACACAATCAGAGTGGCCTAATTGACGAGCTACTCGCCTAGATGACCACCCAGCTTCCATCATCCCGACGATTCTCCCCCTCTCAAACTGCGACAACTGCTTATATTGTCTTCGAACACGGCGTAATGGCATGTCTATCTCAGCTCTTCCTTTGTAAATGATTCAGCACACTCAAACAAGCTTTGGTTACCTGTTTTATACTCCACAGAGTACGATGTTCAACGCCCTCTACCGGCTATACGTAATGCGCAATCACGCTGCATTTCTAATCATTTGCATATCTCCCTGACATGTACCTTCATTGCAAGTTTCGTTACGATCCCGCAATTATTTCTTGGTGCGCTAATTTTTTTGTCCATGAGTGTATATATACTCGTGCATATACACTAGCTGAATACCCGTGCTTCGTGACGGGAATACACTAGCTGACATCTAACTACCATCTACTATGTAATTTCGTTAATTAATTTAAAATTGATTTTAGCAGTAAAGTGTTGTCATTCCTCCGATGAGTTCACACTACAAATTAACGACAGTAATCCGACATTAAATATGGGTTTTAGATTAATATTATGATTATTTTTATTTTAGGGGATTTCAGCCCCTATTTTAACACCCTTAAAGGTTGAATTAATTTTTTTAAAGTCTCTCTGAGTGAGCAACTGGGGCATTAGAGGAACCACAATGCAAATTTTCAGCTTCCTAGGTCTTCTGGTTACAGAGATACAGTGATCAGTCAGTCAATATTTTTGAAGGCTTTAAGACTGTTTAAACCTTAACCCTGCTGTTCTGTTCGGGTCAATATGACCCAAAATAAAATTTATACGTTTATAAAAAAATATAGTACAGGGATATTTTCATGAAACTTCTTGACATTGTTGGTAAATAATATAAATATGTACTCCTAGTGGGATTTATGTTTATTTGTACTTCGAAGGAATATTTTTCAATTTATACCTAATGTATCGTTCGGTTCAGTATGACCCAATGCAAAAAATCATTTATTTTTACTCAAACATGTTCACTTTTGTTTGGAATAATTCAAAAGAAAATAATAACAATAGTTTCTCTAATTTATCCGTTTTGGAAAAGTACTTCATTGACGTATGTGTTTGGTCACATGACAAGAGAGCGTGTGCAAGGTCAAAAAGTTGATACGATTTGCAGGGGCCAAACTATTTGCTCTTATTGCAGCGTTTCTTTTTTTCTGCTGTATTTCACTTTCTGATATACTGTAAAAGAGTTGTGCCTGTGAATGTGAAAAAAAAATGGCGAATCCCATAAATTTGAGTCACGCTGATATAGCTAAACTAATAGAAGCTTCTGACAGCGAAGAAGAAGTATCCGAGTATGAAAATCATACAAGTGATGGATTTGAGAGTGAAAGTTCTGACAACGATTTTGATACCGATATTCAACAAATGAACTATAAAAAGAGTATTCAGTCCAAGAATGGTGAAATAAAGTGGAAGTTGGATCCACTGCCACATTCTTCTCAATCAACAGCTTCTAATGTTATAAAAACTTCTCAATGGGTCACAAGATATGCAACGGCAAGGATAACAGACGTAAAAAGTGCATTTGAGATAGTATTCAATTCTACGAAAACGAAATCATAAAAATGACTAATATTGAAGGAGAAAAGGAAAAAAGTGGAAAAATATCGAAAGTAAAACTTTTCAAGCATATATTGGATTATTATTTTTAGCTGGTGTTTATAAATCATATGGAGAATCAACAAAAAGCTTATGGGATAAAGAAACTGGCAGAAATATATTTCATGCGACAATGTCCCTCGAAACATTTTGTACCATATCGAGAGTTATTCGTTTTGATAATAAATCCACTCGTCAAGAAAGAATAAATTTGGATAAATTAGCGGCAGTGCGAGATATCTGGGAAAAGTGGATAGAAATTCTACCAAAATTATATAATCCGAATGAAAATATTACTGTAGATGAACAATTAGTAGGATTTCGTGGCCGATGTCCTTTCAAACAGTATATACCAAGTATACTGTTTGAAAGGACATATAAGTATACATCTAAATATGGGATCAAAATATGGACTTTATGTGACAGTAAAACTTCGTATGTACTGAAAACACAAATTTACACTGGAAAAGAACAAGGGTCAAAGCCAGAGAAAAATCAGGGAATGCGAGTAGTGTGTGATCTTACTTATGGGTATTCGGGGCACAATATTACATGTGATAATTTTTTCACATCTTACAACTTAGGACAACTTCTTCTAAAGCCAAAAATGACTATTACCATTAGAAAAAATACCATTAGAAAAAATAAACCATTAGAAAAAATAAATCAGAAGTTCCTGAAGAAATGCCAAACAAAGAAGTTCACAACTCATTATTTTATTTTACAGAAGACGCAACAGTTGTAAACTACATCCCAAAAAAGAACAAGAATGTTATTCTTATGAGCACTTTGCATCATGTCAAAGAAGTTAGCAACAGACCTGACAAAAAACCATTAATAATCTGTGATTATAATTCAACTAAAGGGACTGTGGATACTCTTGATCAACTTTTAAACACGTACACTTGTAAATAAAAACAAATCGCTGGCCGATGATAGTATTCTATAACATGCTTGATACTTCTGCGTACAATGCATTTGTTCTATGGACTTCAATACATAGTGAATGGAACGAAAACAAATTGACAAAACGAAGGCTATTTTTAGAAGAACTAGGAAAATCACTCATTTTTCCACACATTGAAGCAAGGCCACACCTACCAAGAAATGAGGACTCAATAAAAATAGTGAAAGGAATACAGAGAAAAAGGGAAAACGTACCATTTGGATCTGCTGAGAATATTTCATTGTGTGTCAAACGTGCAAGGTGCAAGCTCTGTCCATCAAGCAATGACAACAAAACTAATATGTTATGCTGCAATTGTAAGAATCACGTTTGCAAATCTCATGTAAGATATTACTGATCAAATTGTAAATAAAGGTATGTTTCAATGTCGAAAATTTTTCTGTTATTTTTATAGATTATTATTATTGTAAGTTTCAATTTAAAATATTTTTCTGTTATTTTTATAGATGCTTTATATTATTAGATCTATTTTTAAACTTACATTACTATTGTTTAAACCATTTCTTAAATGCCACCTGTCATTTACTGCAAGAAAGATTAGTTTTCTGAATTGGGTCATATTGACCCGAACACTACATACGTGGAGTAAATACGAACAGAACAGCAGGGTTAAATTGTCAATTTCTTAAAAATATTTTTTAGTGTGCACTTAGGACCGTATACATATATGGCCAAATAGGTAGTAAAATTTCTGTGGTGGGTCATTTTTTCTTCAAGACCTTTAAAGATTAAACAATTGCTATGTTTTATATAACAAAAAAATTTAGGCGCATGGTTGAAATAATTATAGATTAACAAGTGAAATGAAATTTGAGAACTATTAACATCGAAAGCACGAAAATGTGATATTTATGTGAAACGAATATTAATCTTCTTTACGAAGTAAACACTTGGAGAACGAGCGAAATAGTAGTACAGTAATAACGAGCTTACGCTATCCCGACTTACACGAACTCGGAGTTACGCGGTTTTTGATTTCACTCATATTCACCTCTTTAAATCTTAGAATGAAATTTCCCAGAAAACTTTAAATAGTGTCTGGAAGAAACTTTGTCCAATATTTTTTAAAAACGAGACGGAAACAACGCCTGAAACTGATCATAATGGTCGTCTGATAGAAGTTATCGATTGTGCCAGTCAGTTAGATATAGAAATCGATGGAGATGATGTCAACGAGCTGTTTAATACTCATCTTGAGAAGCTGTAAGTCGATGATCTCATAGAGATGTGTGACCAAAGCATCACTGAAGAACCCGACACTTCAGACCTTGTCGTAATAGCATGGTATGGACGTGCTAAGTTAATTTGTCGTACAACATTTCATGGTCGTATTACTTTTAAGATGAGAAAAGATGTAGATCGAATACAACCCCTCCATTGAAGATCTGAAAAAATAAGAACAAGACAGTGACAGTAAAAAGGTCAAAAACTGGATTGATGATCATCTCGTTATTTTATTTGGTTGAAATAAATGAAAGGCCATGATAAAAACAAAAGTATCAGGAGGTCCTTTTAGGATCTGGAGGGCGGATCCATCTCGGCTTGGTACATCTGCTCGCTGGAACTGGTAGGCCGCGGAACCGTTCTCTTCTGCCCCCCATGGCTTCGTCCATCACGGGTCGTGGAAAAAGGTGCTCTCTGTGATTGTCGTTAAAATTCCCGCTTGAGTCTCGGATGATCACGTGGTCTTGATGAGCTGACCAGATGTGGAATTTGGCGCCGCCAAGCAGTGGAGCCGCGACCGCCAATCAGTGGAGCGGAGCTTAGAGAACAAAGATTAGTGGTTTTTGTGTGTCTAAGAAGGGAAGGCGAGGAATGCGCCAAAGTGGACTAAACATTGAGACTAACCCCTTTGCACGTGCATCCTGGAATGTGTAGACATGAACACAGCACCTAAAATCGCGCAAAAAGAGGATTTTTGTTGAATTGAAAAGGCTTGCAGACGGGGCCGTATCCATATCTACAAGATGCGAGGCGTTCTTAAGGGAACAAGATGGTGAATATGATGAAAAGGGTAGAATATATCCAGTCTAAAAAAGCTGATAAACGTTACGACAGACCTAATTCCGCAAGAAAACCTAATGACAATTATAAAATTGATAGAAGGTTTCAGAGCAATTGCGAAAGGGTTACAGATTTTTTTAAATTCAATATAGACTCTAATAAAGATCGCGTGATCACGATAAAGGAGGGAAAATAAATGTTAGTATACTATGAAGAAGCTCCTCGCCCCCCCCCAATATATATATATATATATATATATACGTTAATATGGCAGACTACTTTATTAGATTTTTTTAAAACCATCAATATAATTTTTTTAAATATCTTTTACATATGTGTAATATTAATATGTAATACAATATTTTAATTTTAATACAATATTTTTTCTTTACACTGGTGTTTTTGTAATTTCTTTCCCGATCAGAAAAAAATTATATGTATTTGTATGCAAAGTTGTACCCCGACTTACGCGATCTTTCGTTGGTCCCACCTATCACGTAACTTGGGGTTCAACGTTCCCCCATCTCTGTCCAGCTGGGCTGAAATTCTAGATCTGAAGGAGATTACTGTACTATTCCTTCAAAGTGAAGCCTGGAGTGTTATTCACAGAACTTGGGGTATCTCGAAACTCACTCGCAAGCAAAAGATACAATGAATGCACAACCGCAAATAACTCCTTATCTCCTTCAGATCTAGAATTTCAGCCCAGCTGGACAGAGATGGGGGAACGTTGAAGGGGAAAGTAGCCATCTTCCCCCACAACACTTGGAGGCGGAGTTTAAGGCAAAAACTCCCGTTTTACAGATGGAAATGCAAAAAAACTGCTTAGAATGCTAATTAGCTATTAACACAAAAAATGCAAAAAAATTCTGAAGTTTCTGAAAGCCTGAAGTTTCAAGATTTGGGTCTTGTTTTCCAAATTTTCAAATTATTATTAGTTATTTTGTAACAGAGCTTTTTAGCAAGCGATGCCCCTCGTTTTGGAATTTTGAAACTTTAACTTAATTTAAAAAATATTTTGAATAATAATAAAAAAGAATTAACAAAGCCCCGCATTTATTTTGGAAGTCTACTTTCAGATTCCGAAAACAGAATTCAAAAATATTCATTAGGGAACCCGGTATGCAAAGTGTTATTTCGCAATTCATTAACATTGAAACGTACGATCTGCGAGGTCTACTGATGCACCTCCCTTAACGGTAAGTTTAAGAAATCGACCCTTCATGATCGAGTAGACGGAAGGTGCAATATTTTCTTTAATGAAATTCAAAGTTAAATGCCAAGAGGGCTTAGGAAGAATGAAATGGGAGGAGGTTGAGTTTAATTAATGGGGGGGGGGGATCGCTGGAATCAGCATCCATATGATTATCATCAGGATCAACATCAATGGGAATGTTATTGTTAAGCATATTTTGTATGCCAGACTCCTGTACTTTAGAAATAACACTGTAAGGTATACACAAGATTCGATTCACAAGAATCGAACTTTTGAATGAATGAATTAAAGAAGCTGCTTCAGATATGCTAATTTCGGCATACGCGCTTAGTATAAATACCACGCAGCGTCATTAAGAAAGAGGAGGAGGTTGTTAAGGTTGAAAAGGTGTTACCCTGCGCTAGTGCTTAGCGGGCCAGAAGTTTACATGGCAGTACTGCTGGTTTGGCTTACTGTTCGTGAGTATAAAAATATATTGTTCTTGAAAGCTGTGTTTATACATTCCGTACAAGTAGTACGTATGCTTATTGCTGTAAAAGCCAATTATATGTGCAACGAATTCAATAAACATTGTTTCATGTATAAACTGCGTTTGTATAAAATTCAAATAGAGTGCCACTTCAAATTATATACACCCAAGTCTGGGTAGAAGTGAGCATAGATTCTCTATAACACGTTTACATGCAGTGTGCCGAGCAGACCATAGGACAACTAAATTTAACTGAGTTGCCTAGGCCAACGCCTTCAAACTCAGATTTTACTTAGTCGTAACATCGGTTAGCTGGAAATGTTCAGGAGTGTACCGAGCAGACACATTCCAGCTGAAGGCACTGAACTCGAGGATCCTGAACGCTCCAATCACTTTCTTTCTTTCTCTACTTTCTGTCCAATCATGGTTCCCCGCTGCTTACTTTCTGAAAGCCTGCACTTGAGGGCGTGGCCCAGGTAGTGCAGTTAGACCAACTTTCCTATGGTCTATGGTCAGGGAGGAAATGATTAGGACGACTCGTCGTGCGCTCGGTCCGTTCCCTTTACGTGCCTATATAAATCGACCCTAATATAGTAGTGTGCAAATTTTTTATTTATTTTTTGACCGCAACCCCCCCCTTTTTTTAAACAAAATTAATTCGACCCCAAATGAAAATTCTTTAGCAGTAGTAACATTTTTTTAAAAAAAATTACAAATATGTAAACAAACAAAAAAAATAGAAAAAAAGATATAAGCAAACTTTGACAAATTATTTTAAAAATCATTGAAATGCCGATTTGGAGAATTTATTTATTTTGCATAATAACAATAAAAAATGTCTTCCTTATCTTCTACACTTGCTTTTACCAAATCTCATGGAATTAAAACTTCCTGTTGAAACCTTAATACGTACTATTTGTGTTTCATTTCGGTAAAAATTAACAAAAATTAAAATTAAAAAGAGCAGGATTTCAAAATTATAAGCTTCCGTTTAAAACATTGAAAATTATAAACTTATTATTTATATAAAATTAAACAGAAAAATACGAATGAGAAAGTGGGAGACTGGACCTCAGATAATATTTGTTCAATATTTGCTGAAATATTTCAGACTGCTACTCTCGTACCATCTTCCGAGTTAAGTTTTGAATGCGGTTTAGTGTTTATAGCTTTGAATATTGAAAACCCAGTCTCCCTCACAGCACATAGGTAGAACCAATGGGAGCAATGGAAGTATAGAGCTGTTAAACTGTTTGACACCTTGTTTAATAATATTGTATCATATATTTTTTAACATATAAAAAATGAAATAATTCAATATGATATAAATTTTCGTGATGATATAAATATCGAGCAGGAAACAACATTGGCATTAGTCTCATGCAAGATGCCACGAAGTGCAGAGTTTTCTGATTTCGGGAATGGTGTAATCGTCGGGTATCACAGAAATGGCCGATCCAGGGACATATCTAGCGAGCTGAATTACCCCAAATCGACAGTGGCCTGTGTGATTCAGAGGTGGAAGATGAGCGGTGATTGTCAAAATATGCCAGGAGCCGGATGACCCACGAAACTGGGAGAAAGAGACCAACGGGTACTGTCCAGAGAAATTCGGAAGAACCGTACCTAACCGATGGCCCACAAAATCCAGAAGTTTCAACAGGCATCCGAGAGTGTTGTTTCGATGAATACCATCCGTAAGGAAGAACATCTGCTTGGTTTTCAAGGTCTTGTTGCAGCCTATAATCAATTTTAAAACTTAACACAGTATAAATTACATAGCCAAAAAAAAAACATGTGAAATGTTATACATATCTCAGTATTTTGGTAGATGCAGTCTTTCATCATTGTATCACTAAAAGCTGTAAAGTAAAAATGTCAAATTGTGGAATGTTTGTTAACAAAATCAATTTAAAATCTAAACAATTTAGCAAGATTTAACCTTCTATCTTTGGAGCAAAAGAAGCTGATAAGTAAAACATAAAATATGCATACATTTATAATAAACCACTAAAAGCTGAAAAAGAAAAATGTCAAATTGTCTTTTGGAAAGTAAAGCTGAAAAGTAAAAATGTCAATTTGTCGAATGTTTGTTAACCAAAATCAATTTAAAAACTAAACACAGTATAAATAACATAGAAAAATAAGCATGTGAAATGTTATACACCCAAATAATAAAAAAATCCAATATAAAAATATATAAATTTATAATTAACTCCTCAGAATTCATCTAGATTTAACCTTTCATCTTTGGAGCAAAAGAACCTGAAAAGTAAAACAAAATATATACATCTAATATATAAAAATGAATGTTTGTATCTCTGTAATTGTATAGAAATCCACAGTTTAGGAGCAACGATCGTGAAATTTTACATACAGGCGTCTTTAAAAACAGCCGAGGGTCTGAAGAACTTCAAAAATCGAAATTAATTACCGTTGATTTTTAATTAATAAAAAACCAAAAATTTTGAAACTAAATGTAAGATGTTACACTTTGTGGAATCACCACTCTGAATATGGCGTCCACGTTAGGCTTAGCTGGCAAACAGCGAGCGAAAAGATAAAAATAAATAAAATCAAAAAGTTTCAAGTTATATATTAAAGCAGAATAATAAATGAAAATAATAATCTTTCAAGTCAGATTTTATACTCTAAAATAAATCGGATCCAACGGCATATTGACACTATCACACGCGATGGAAAATTCGAATCAACCACGCTAAGTGTCACAAGATCATTTTTAATCGCTACTGCAACCCCCCTCGCTTATGTCTTTGTGTCTATTGAAGAGTTAAAGACTAAGCTTCTATCCTGCTAACTTATTTCTAACTTAAAACTCCTCTTACTCCATAAATACATGTATATTCACCAACCCATAGCAACTTTCCAGTAATTTTAATACAAATATTCTCCTATTTACACAATACACCAGCAAGTTATTGTGGCGCATTCGGTAAGAGCGTTAATTTACTATACAACATGACGCGGGTTCGAATACGGATCGTACAGATTTTGCTAAACCTGTATTTTCAGCTTTTTTATGGAGGCTTTTTTGTTTCAGCTTTTATTTTATTATTTTTTAAATTATTATTATTATTATTATTTTTATTTATTATTTTTTTAAATTATTTTTATTTTATTTTATTATTTTTAAAAATTATTATTTTTATTTTATTTTATTTTTCATATTATTAATGTGTATAACATTTCGTATACTTTTTTTTCTATGTTATTTATACTGTGTTTATTTTTTTAATGGATTTTGGTAGGTTTATTATAAATTTATGTATTTTATGTTTTACTTTTCAGGAATTTTTGCTCCAATGATAAAGGCTAAATCTTTTCTATGTTATTTATACTGTATTTAGTTTTTAAATTGATTTTGGTTAACAAACATTCGACAATTTGACATTTTTACTTTTCAGCTTTACTTTCCTAAAGACAATTTGACATTTTTCCTTTTCAGCTTTTAGTGGTTTATTATAAATGTATATATTTTATGCTTTACTTTTCAGGGTTTTTTTGCTCCAATGATGAAACGCTAAATCTAGCTGAATTCTGAAGATATTATTGTAAATTTATGGTTTTTTATGTTGGGTTTTCTTTTTATTCATGTGTATAACATTTCACATGCTTTTTATTCTATGATATTTATACTGTGTTTAGTTTTTAAATTGATTTTGGTTAACAAACATTCTTAAAATCCCGGGCAACGCCGGATAAATTATCACCTGTGTAGGTTGATAATTTATAAATTTTAAAACTGTTACCACATGTATATTTACAGATCCACAAGAACTTTCCAATATTTTTAATTAATAAATAACCAACAACTCTCGATTCACAAGCGTACAGTAGATGGCGCCACTATTTTAATTTTTTGTGTGTCTATTTCGTTGTTATGTGACGATAAATTTATTTAAAGTACCAGATAAAGAAATCACATGATCAGCGTTTAATAAATTAAATTGTAAAAATTAATCTTTAAAAATTCACCAAAAATTAGAAAATGGAGGTAAAGATGCGAAAAGAATTTCATTTTAAAGGAATTTTTATGATCTTTTTCGTGATATAAATTTTACAACCCTCAAATTATTATTTTAAATGCAAACTTGAAAAAAGTTACAAAAACAGATTAAAAATTTAATTTAAAAAAATCTAAGAAGAATTTTTAAAAAATCTTTCTTAGTGCACCCCTACATTATAAGAAGAATCGCCATGCAAAATTTCAGTCCTTTAGGCTATGTACACATGAGAGCGTTGCAACGCGCGCTCTGGGGCAGTTGACTACTGTTTTTTGACAGGCATATTTCTATTTTTTTACAAAGTGCAGAATAAATAAGATATATATGAAATACATGAATTTTTCAAAATGAACTTATGCGAAATTTTCAAATGTTATTATTTTTAAATTTTTTTAAACATTTGAATTAAAATAAGGGAGTTTGATGTTACATGAAAGATACGCAACTTCGTGCCCAATATGCTAATGTATATTTTTTATTTTATGATTTATGTATTTTATTATTTTTCTGATATAGAACCACAATAATACATTCCCTGAGTACATTATAAATTTACATTTCTTTAAATTTTCTCTCCCCTTTCTATCTACAGATGATATTTTTTGAATGTAATATTTTTTGAATGTTTTTCGTGATATAAATTTTACAACCCTCAAATTATTATTTTAAATGCAAACTTGAAAAAAGTTACAAAAACAGATTAAAAATTTAATTTAAAAAAATCTAAGAAGAATTTTTCAAAAATCTTTCTTAGTGCACCCCTACATTATAAGAAGAATCGCCATGCAAAATTTCAGTCCTTTAGGTTCAACGGTTTGGTCTGTACTTTGTATGTCAGTCAGTCAATCAGTCAGTTAGTCAGTTACGGAACTGTTTTATATATATATAGATTTTTATTACTATCTCTATATCGTAACGTTAACTTCATGCGCACACATTATTTTTAACTGGCATTCAATTGGCTGTTAAAACTTTATATTTACATCCTATTTAAAAGAAGTAGGGTGTAAATTGTAGGGTGGAAAGTTGGTAAAATTAAAATTTTGTGCAATGTATTTTAATTTCTCGATTAAAAGTAGTTTTTTTCTAAAAATCAATTTATTTCGCTTGAAAAGCTAAATATTTTATGCACGCGGTTTATATTATTATTACTATCTTTATATCGTAACGTTAACTTCATGCGCGAGCATTATTTTCTTATGCTTTTTTATTATTATCATCTTTATAATAGCTTTATTTTCATATGGTTTTAAGCAACTATCGTTGTTATTCATATTATGTTGGTTTTTTATTAATTAAAAATTAAGGGTAATTAATTTCGATTCCGGAAGTTCTTATCTTTATTTTCATATGCTTTTTCATTTACGAATTATTCAAATGTTGGTTAAAAAACTTTTGCGCAATTTATATATTTGTGTGTGTTTAATTATTGAAATTAATAAATTTATATTTCTGGAGAGGATGTTTCAGATTTTAGTGGTACTATGATGAAAGGCTGAATATACCAAAATTCTGAGGAGTTTATTATGGAGAGAAAAGGAATTTAATATGTAGAGGATGTTTATAGGAGTTAAATGTGGAGAGGAGTTGAATGGTTTGCAGCCCTCAATCAAACACTTCATTTTTTTAAGAGGCAACGCTGCAGTCATATCATTGTTCTATTGGAAATTTCTGCTGAACCTGTAATTGCAGCTTTTTTTTACCCCAATGATGAGAGGCTAATTCTAGCTGAATTCTGAGGAGTTTATTATAAATTTATATATTTATAGATTTCACAAGGTTTTTTTTCTATGTTATTTATACTGTGCTTAGTTTTAAATTAATTTTGGTTAACAAACATTAGAGAATTTGACATTTTTACTTTTCAGATTTTAGTATTAAAATGATGAAAGGCTGAAATTCTGAGACGTGTATAACATTTCACATATATTTTTTATGTTATTTATACTGTGTTAATTTTTAAATTGATTTTGGTTAACAACAAACATTCTTAAAATCCCGGGCATCGTCGGGTACTTCAGCTAGTATATATATATATTTGGCATTAATTGCATACATTGACCGTTGTATTTAATTTGAATGTACTACGTAGCGAAGTACGGGTTTTCAGCTACTTTATAATAAACCACTAAAAGCTGAAAAGGAAAAAATGTCAAATTGTCTCTTGGAAAGTTAAGAATTTTAAAAAGTAAAGCTGAAAAGTAAAAATATCATTTTGTCGAATGTGTGTTAAACAAAATTGATTAAAAAAGTAAACACAGCATAAATAACATTTTAAAAAAAACATGTGAAATGTTATACACATCTCAGAATTTTAGTAGATTCAGCCTTTCATTTTTCAAGTTTAAATTAAAAATGTCAAATTGTCTAATGTTTGTTAACAAAAAGTAATTTAAAAACTAAACACAGTATAAATAACATAGATTTAATAACAGTATAAATATCATAAAATATATACATTTATAATAAATCACTAAAAGCTTAAAAGCAAAAATGTCTAATTGTCCATATAAATACCTCCATAAATGCAGGATTCTGTAGCCAAAAAAATATATAAATAAAGTATTAAAGCATTGGTTAAAGGCACTGACTAATGAAAAAATTAACAGAAATCTGCAATTTGGGCTACATGCACCATAAATGCAAGATTCTGTAGCAATAATAGAAACATCCTGTCCATAATAAACTCCATATAAATCTCTGTTCAATTAAACTGATCCAAATATAATCTCAAGTACCTTCATAAACTATGTTTCTCGTTTCTTGATTCGGGGTTCAATATGAATGTTTGTTAACGAAAGTCAACTTAAAAACTAAACACGGTATAAATAACATAGGAAAAAAACATGTGAAATGTTATACACATCTCAGAATTTAGATAGATTCAGCCTTTCATCACTAAAAGCTGAAAAGTAAAAATGTCAAATTGTCTTTTGCCTTGTGAACTCTGCATGAAAAATTAAGCACAGTATAAATAACATAGTATAAAAAAGAGATAGGAAATGTCATACACATCAATACTAAAAAACAACGAATAAATTTTGGTTCTAATTTGACTCTTAAGCTGCGTTTACATGGACAACAATAATACCCGGGATTTACCCGCTAATAGGGAAAACCTTCGAAGTCCGTTTACATGGGACCACATTTTCACCCTGCTTTTACCCGTCTTACCGGAAGTAAAGTCCGTCACATGATTTGGCGGAAGTGATCCTCATACACCATCATTCCTTGTAAATCACGTTATGAGTTCGATCCCAGCCGGTGTCATACTTTTCCAAATTCACTGTATTGCTATTTTTAGCTTTCCATCTTCGAACTCCGCATTTATCTCGTTACAAAGTGTATGGTCCTGGGGAAGGCCTTTTTTTCCAATTGTTGTTCTTTTGACCTTGTATTCTTAAATTTTAAAAATAACAACAACAAAAAAATCATAAAACTTTAAAAATCCAAAAAGATTGAAAAACTTACAAAAAAATTTTTTGTATTCTTATGATATCTGCTTTTCTGGGCCTCTTAATATTATTAGTTTTTTGTTTTCCGTGGATCATTAGTCTTATCTAATTTTTCTTCTAAATTTTCTTA
The DNA here is from genome assembly GCA_907164885.2 of Dolomedes plantarius. Taxonomy (NCBI): domain Eukaryota; kingdom Metazoa; phylum Arthropoda; class Arachnida; order Araneae; family Dolomedidae; genus Dolomedes; species Dolomedes plantarius. The sequence continues at coordinate 219,773,633 of OU015493.1, forward strand.
ACTTGTAACTCTATATTTTTTCTGTTAAAATTAACTTTTTTGTTTTAATTTAACTGTACTATTATTTTTTTTTCTTTTACCCGCGTTATTCTTACCTTAATATTTTAATTCATTACTTAAAATTTTAATTACTGAGCACTCCCACCTTGATTACATATATCTTGCTTACAGGAGATAAAGTCGACACGACCAATGCACTCCTCTTCTAAAACACAATTACGTTTGCGTCTATTTGTTATTTAAATGCAGCACATGTCAGTCGCTGTTGATAACTATAGAACGTTTACGATTGTTTTCTGTTGTTTTTAAAAATAAATTTAGAAAATAGATAGGAAAATGGAATATAAGAACTAGAAGATTGATGCGGATATTAGATGTAATCGTACGATCTATGGCTTCATCGCTAAATTTAGTTTTTCCACAACAAAGAATGTGGGCAAAATTACGAAGCTCTGTTTGGTGGGAAGAAATTGTTTTAAATTCCTGCACTAATAAAGACTGGAAAGAAAATTTTCCAATCGATAGGTGCATTTTTTTAAACTATAAGATTAATTGTAAGATACTTATTGTTTTAATAAATCCTTTTATAAAATCAAAATGTAATTTTGATTTCAATTTTGTTTGAGTAATTTTTAGTCATGTATAAATAAAAAAATCATAAATAGATATAAATAAATTTTTATCTGTGAATTCTAAAATATTTAATTTATAAATAAATTTTAATGTTACGTTTAATTATTGATTATACTTATTAAATTTATTAATTTTACCATAACACTTTAAATGAAAATGTTATTGAAATTTTATTGAAATGAAATTTTATTTCTTATTTTACATACCAGATGGCAGTACCATTCTATTTATAATGTAATTGGGGATGGTTTTTTTTTTTAAACTAGATGGGCAGAAATAAATGAAATCCTCCGGAAGAAAATAGGCACTTTTCTACTGTTTTCTTGAAACTTATGCGATCGTTAAGGGGTTCCAGATCCTTCCATCGATCATTTAGCTGCATTTTCATGGATTCACACAAGTTCAAACCCGCCATGTTATTTACTCCCAGCTTCGAAATGCATCATGGGTAATTAGCGGGTTTTATCCTGGGTCGAAGCAGGGTCGAAAATCCACCCTGCATTTTTCCCTATCGTAGGGAAAAAGTAAGAAACGACCCTGCTTTTACCCGGGTTTTTGGCACATGTAAACGGCACTTTAGTGTGCTTCACTCTTGAAAATAGTTGTTCACAGATGTACGGGCTTCCAAACGTTGATGACCAGAATAACGCTTGACTATGCAGTGAAGGATATTTATATCTGGGCAGGTATGATTTATGAGTACAACAAAGAGACTCTATTGAATTTCTCTTTAAGTTAGATGTCAGATTGCAAATCTATGCATTCCATTTGACAATTTGCTAGCATTATATCTATATCGACTGTAAATAGAGTAGAAAACATACAAAAAATAATTGTTTATTTCCCCCGAAGTCCTGAAATCAATTTTAAATTCTTGTACTAAATCGGAAAGTAGGGCTAAGTATTTTGTAATATTTTTAGAATTGTGCTTGGTCAGCGTCTCGAAACGCAAAAAAATTTTAACATTTAATTTGGCTTGCCATAATTTCAACTTCGTGGATTTTGCACTGAAGTAAAATCCATGAAGTGACGGGTGTTTGAGTCATTTAAATGGGCATTCAGATCTATCAAAATCTGCTAAATCTGCAAGCCAGTTATCATAAAGTTCTGGCACAGATTACTTTTCAATGTCATAAACAATTTGATATCAGCAAGTAGGCTATAAAACCTTTTTAATATTTTCTCCACTGAGCTACCTTATTTCTTAAAAGTATTGCCATATTCAGCATCCAAGCTTTTAAGAAATTCCTGAAACTGGCTATGAATCAATCCCCAAGCCTTCATAAAATTCACCATTTTGAAGATGATTTGCATAACAAGGTTCATTTTTCTCATTTTCTGCATTCCTTTTTATATCAAGGCAGGCTATTAATTTTTTTTTCGCTTTGAGCTCTCTGTCACTAACACTCTGGGCCTCACTAACACTTGCTTTGGGCCGCATGCAGCCCGCGGGCTGGACACCCCTGTATAGGTAAAAGACCCTGACAAATTAAATAAAATATTGTATAATTAAAATATAGGTAAAAGACCCTGACAAACGTAAAAATTAATAAAAATCTGCAATTAGGGCTTCACACACCATAAATGCACGATTCTGTAGCAATAAACATCTCCATAATTAATATCTGCATAATAAATGTCTCCATAAATGCAAGATTTTGTAGCAAAAATTTTAAAGTATAGCTAGAAGGCATTGACAAACGAAAAAATTAATAGAAATCTTCAATTAAGAGTTCCACGCACCATAAATGCAAGATTCTTTAGAAAAGAAAAAAATTAATATATAGGTAGAAGCCACTGACAAACGTAAAAATTTATAGAAATCTAATTAGGGCTCCACGCACCATAAATGCAAGATCAGTTGTTTTCAAACAACTAATATAACCAAACATGTTATTTTTCACACATTCATTAATATAATACTTATGTTGAAAGGGTCAAAATATAGAGATGAAGCTAAACGTAAGACCAACGTATGGTTAAACATAAATATTGTATGGAATATGTGAGATTAAGAAATTAAAAAACATGAGTCTTCTTAAAATCAAATTTTAAAAAAAATTATTGCTTTCATAGCACATAAAAATATTTATTGGTAAATTATGGTGTTTTTTTTTTATTATATATATAAATATGGTGAGCAAAGTTTTTCAGTTTGTTCATTCTATTTTCAGCTTTTTTGAGGGGAAGATGCATTAATTTTAAATGTATTCAACTTGAATTTAAGTAAATGAAAAGTGAAACTAATAATATAAAAAATTAGACTATATTTAGTTACATTAAAATGAAATATGTTAATCATTTGACAATATTAAACCAGTTAGGTATATTATAATGTAAAAAAATAGTTATTACATATTAAATATTATTTCCAGGAGGGTGGATATTGTTCAGAGTTCAAGACATTTACTGCAAAAAGCTATAGTACCAATAATGCATAACGAAATCTATAAGTTGGACACATTTCTAAAGAATTGGAACCATGAGTACAATCTAACTTAAAAGGATTTGAATGTAAACATATTAATATTTTGAAAAATATATTTCCTTTGAAGCATTCAGCTTTTAACATATTTTTTTAACAAAAAGGACTAAAATAATACAGTAAATATATTTCTATTTTATGGGGCAAAACATATCTATCTATATAAATAAAGCAAAGTGTCTATGTATGTATGTAACGTATACAAATCTACATTTCTTGACGAATCTGGTTGAAACTTGGTATACTTATGTTTTGAAGCCTTAAGAAAATTCTAAGATAAGTTTGGAAGCTTTTAAATAATTCTAAATACATACAGTTTTTAAATAATATTTCATCTCCAGACGATGGAATCAATCATTCATAAGAACTGAACATGGTCACCCACTAAATGTTAATTCTATATGTCCAAGGTAAGTGAACGCATGGATTTGTTATTTCGTAGTTATTTAAAGTTAATTTTCTAATATTACTCCTTTAGTTTTCTTTTTTTCATTAATCCTTTTCTACTGGGTTAATTCCCAATATACGGATTACTGTTGAAACTCTGGAATATTTCTGTGATAGTCACATACTGTTTTCACTTTTCTTTGTTTTGGTATTGCTAAGGAAATTGTGTTATAATTGGATATTTTTCAAGGGCAGTGAAATATAATTATGTTATATTTACTTTTCTATTTTACATTTAGTTAGTTTTCTAATTTTTCATAAATTAATAGTTATTATTCCATTAAATATTATTTCAATGGGATAGTGAAGTGGAATTTGAACTATCTGTCAAATTTTGTTTAATTTAGTTACTTTATTTGAATATTCTATCTTTTTTATGCTTCTGTCTACAACTCTTTGCAATATTTCTGTGATATAATTGTAGTTTTTTTTATTTTGGGCTGTTTTTATAAGGAAAGGAATGACGAATTGGGGGAAAATTTTCATATTAGAACATAAAATTGCATGTATTATTTTTGCATTTTAAAATTTTCTCTTAGATTGTAGGCCATTTTAAAGATAACTGTCATATGTATCATGTGTGAGAAGAAAATTAAAATCTTAGCATTAGGATTTTGTGGAGAGTGATAGGCGTTTTAGCTAAATTTCAGATTAATATTCTACGGAGTCAATTTTTCAAAAAAAATAATTTTTTTAAAGATTTTTTTGGTCTTTTATGGTAAAATAGCACTACTTTATTTGAATATTCTTTCTTTTTATGCTTCTGTCTACAATTCGTTCCAATATTTCTGGGATATAATTGTAGTTTTTTTATTTTGGGCTGTTTTTATAAGCAAAGGAATGACGAATCAGAGAAAATTTTCATAATAGAACATAAAATTGCATGTATTATTTTTGCATTTTAAAATTTTCTCTTAGATTGTAGGCCATTTTAAAGATAAATGTCATATGTATCATGTGTGAGAAGGAAATTAAAATAGGATTTGAATAGGAAGGAATAGGAAGGAAATTAGGATTTTGTGAAGAGTGATAGGCGTTTTATCTAAATTTAAGATAGGGCAGTTATTTTCAAAATGACCTACAATCTCAGAGAAAATTTGAAAATACAAAAATAATACATGCAATTTTATGTTCCAATATGAAATTATTCCCCGATTCGTCATTCCTTTCCTTATAAAACAACCCAAAATAAAAAAAAAACTACAATTATATCACAGAAATATTCCAAAGAGTTGCAGACAGAATAAAAAATGACAGAAAGTTCAAATTCCACTTCACTATCCCATTGAAATAATATTTCAAGGAATGAATTCTGTTTTAACTATTAATTTATGAACAATTAGAAAATTAACTAAATGTAAAATAGAAAAGTAAATAAAACTTAATTATATTTCACTGCACTTCAAAAATATCAATAATAACACAATTTCCTTAGCAATACAACACAAACAAATATGAAAACAGTATGTGACTATCACAGAAATATTCCAGAGTTCAACAGTAATTCGTTTACTGGGAATTAACCCAGTAAAACGGGATTAATGAAAAAAAAGAAAACTAAAGGAGAAATATTAGAAAATTAACTTTAAATAACTTCGTGCATTCACTTACCTTAGACATTTTGAATTAACATCCAATAGCTGCGCATGCGCAGTTCGTATGAATGATTGATTCCATCGTCTGAAGATGAAATATTATATAAAAGCTGTATTTATTTATAATTATTTTAAAGCTTCCAAAGTAATCTTAGAATTATCTCCAGGCTTCAAAACATAAGTATACGAAGTTTCAACCAGATTCGTCAAGAAATGTAGATTTGTATTCGTTACATACATACATAGAGACACTCTGCTTTATTTATATAGATTAAATTTTTTAGAGAGATAAAGTGATCGAAGGCTGTTTTCATCACATTTTGGTTAGAATGCTAGGAAGCCGCCTTTGATTAGAGGACGGAGCAGTCGTCTTTTACGCCTTATAGCCAATTTAAAAGCGGCGGTGCGCGGTAGGGGGTAGGTGATTGCAGACGCAGATAAGGAGATGGCACCCGGGTTTGACATTAAAGTAAAATACCCTATTGTAAACAAATTTATTGGGTCTGTTTGGGAGGTAGACCGCAAAACACGTGGACTGGACTTTGGGTGGTCTGTTTTATGACGCAAGGTAGGCATGCATGGGTTATGGGATTATCCAATCAAAGAAATAAAAATTGATGCTAAGTGGTGGATTTTTGAAAGCTTTCCTGAATGGATTAGGAGTCACGAGAAGGCGTGGACATTGTAAAAAAAATAAATAAATAAATAGAAGACTTCTAATCTCCGGAAGAGTTTTTTTCGGGGATTCACTTATGCATGCAAGGCCGGGTTCCCTCTTCCCGGTGCTTAGCATCGCAGGTGATGAAGTGTTGTTATTTTAACTGTCGAGGGACAGTTGAGCTTGCCCGGGAGTTTCCCGAAGAAATATGACGTTTAGCGGAGCAGAGATCCGGTTGATGTATCCCGGTATGAGAACCTCGTGATCCTGATACGAGATTTTGTTTTGCTGATGAGGAGAATCTGGTTGCTGCCGTCACCAATAAATAATTGAGAGCAGATGTGGAGAGAATTGCGCCTTCACATTTGAGTTCCTATTTGAGTCGTTCCGGAGATTAGAAAAGTTTTCGATTGAGAGAGCTTGAGGACATCAAGTGCCTGACAACTACCCCCATCTTTTGAAAAGCGTGGAAGAAACATACTATAGATGCCCACGACAGAGCTCAGAAGCCCACGACAGAGCCAAGAAGGCCCACGACAGAGCCAAGAAGGCCCACGACAGCCGAAAGATGTTGAATGCCTGTTACCCGAGAAAGAAGAAAGGAAACCCCATGCCCGATGGTAGCATCGACACCCGTGTTCCAGTGCGGTTAGCATCCAATTGAGTGAGTGTTAATCATTTTGTCTTGTTCAGACCCAACCTCGAAAATTTGAATGATTTAGTGCGGGATCAATGTTTTTTTTTAAAAATATAGATTTTGAGAGAGAGTAGTTCTTTGCCGTAGGTAAAATAAATAAATTTATGCTCCCTGAATCCAAAAGATGTAGGTTTAATTAAATACATGTCATTTGATATGAATCGAGGAGAAAATGCTAAAAGATTAGTAAAATGTGTAAACTGTGCACTAAGATTGGTGATTCGGTTTTTGAGTTAAATTGTAAATAGATAAGGTTGTAAATAAATCAATTTTATTTTGTTACATTGGAGTCAGTCATCTTTGTTTTGTGTAGTTGATCTAAAGGAAGGTTTTAGAAGCAAAGTTTGTTTGACCTGTTCTGTTGCAAATCTGTCTTGAGCTTTGGGTTGTATTTAACCAAATAAATCTTAAAAACACAACGCACCCATATACCTATTACTTATAAATAAGTTGTACTAACCCAAATAATTTACGAATCGCGCCAAAAAAATAAATAATTGAAGACAGGCAACACGACACATGGTTCCGACCAGGATAGAAAAAATAATTTGTGTTAGGCTAGAATCGTGAAATTTTTTTTTTGCGTTAAAAAAAATTTGTTTTTGTCTTTAAAAATTTTTTTGGTCTATAAAAAAATTTTTGGGTTCGGTGTATGGTACTGTGAATCAGTCTTTAAAATTTGTGAGTATTTCAAAATTTGGTAAGCAAAAAATAAATAAATAAATAAATAAATGTTAATGAAGAAAAATAAAATTTTTCGTAGCGAAGGGAGCAGCGCGTAAGAATTCTTTTAGAGCGGGAGTGCGTTGAAAATATGTTCGTATATTTGCCACAACTATTATTATTGAGTGTACTTTTGTTTTGAAGAGTGTGACAATACTAGTTTTATGTTAAGATTGTTTGAAGTGTGAATATATGAATACAAATATTTTAATTTTAACTAAGTGAATTAAAGAGTGTTTTTAGAAAGAGTTTCTTGAGTTGGTTAAAGATGGATAAGAAATACTTATGTTATGATTTAATTGAAGTGTTTAAAAATTTATGTATATAAATATTGTAGAGATGATAGATTGAATTGAGGTGTATATTTGAAAAAATATTTTGAATAAGTTAAAAGTAGTTCATGACAGAAAATTTGTTTGATATCAGTTGATAGATAATATTTAAGTGTGATTTTGAAAATTCTATTGAAAGAGAAAATCAATAGATAGTTAAGATTTGAGTAACAGTTGAGAAATTATTGAATTGAGTGCAAGTGTGTTGGTCGATAGTAATTAGTGGTACTTGGTATAGATATGAAATTTTTGAAAAGAAAAGTGTGTCAATTTAGGTATAGAATTTGTCAGATAATATTTTTGCAATTGCATTTTGGTATCTATATATATAAAACGCGTAGGTATGCGGCACAAAAATCGACGATATTTCTACAATCCGAATGGCAACGGCTGCAACTACCGGATGTAAACAGCGGCTGTCTACCTGTGGCTCGACGATAGCACGTAATTTGGTACAATTTAATTGCTGTATTTTACTCATGAATAATTTTAATTTATACACGAAATAATTTTAATTTATTCATTTAATATGATTAAGTGGAGATATCTGAATTGCGAACAATAATACATACAAATAGAAATGTAATCTATACTATATTTTTGTATTTGCTGAATTTTCACTCCATCTTATAAGTGAAAATTTTCCCCAACAATTTCTTATTTGATGTAATGATAAAGTGTAGATATCTTAGTTTTGAAAAATAGTACATACAGTGAGAGATATAATTTTTAAAATCATTGGTGTTGGGTTTCTCAGACTTATCTTTAACTCTGTTCTGAAGTAATGGAAATTCACATTTTTTAATCATGATGTTTTAGAATCAGCCTTATAGTGAATTTATCAATGACTATAAATTTTTTGTCTGAGTTTTCCCTACCCCTTAACATATATTTATGATGGCAGATAATGGTAACATTCCTTACATATGTTACTTTCAATTGAGTTGTTTTGCAAAAGAAAATATAAATCTAAAAGCGACCATGCTGGTCGCGCAGCGGCTAGTAGATATGAAATTTTTGAAAAGAAAAGTGTGTCAATTTAGGTATAGAATTTGTCAGATAATATTTTTGCAATTACATTGAGAATAGAATTGTGTTTTGTTTTGATTTTGTGCATATATGTGTATTTTGGGGGGAATTGGCGGTTTTTTTTTTAAAGTTTGGGATTGTGAGTTATAGTTTAATTACCTATAAAGAATTTGAATGCATAATGTTAGGAGAAGTAATATTATAATGAGAGGATTCTTGTATAATGAGTAATGATAGGTAAACGAATGATCGGTAATGTGAGGTGTAAAATTTAAAAATTGGAGTTATTTGAGATAGTATCAAGAAGGTTGTATCGCGAATGTGTTGCAAAGCCATCGTCAGTTGGGTAAAATTGAAATAGGAAGTTTAGATAAAAAGTTAGAGTATAGGTGATTTTGAATGAAAGATGGTTAACGGTAAGCAAAAGAGCAAATCATAGTCAGATTTGATTCAGTCTATAAACGATAAATAATGTAACGTGGATCATATTGCATTTAATCTGCCAAAAAGGTTATAGCTGAAGGAGTGCTGAGTTAAGGATGTAAAATAAGAGTTTTCGATACATTGTTGGAGTAAGGTGTTTATAACGAAAAGAGGGTTAGTTATATGCATAAATGGTCAGAATTGCCACAGTATAAAAACTAAACTTTTTGATGGATGGATTGCATAAGTTGTTAGGTGCTATGAAAATAAAATTTACGATTGTTTACCCTGGGTTGAATAATAACGCATAGTAGGGAAATTTTAGTATGAACTTAATGAAACAAGGGTATAGAATAGAAATATGTGGTATTAGAGGTTTGGCGGGTGTTTTTAGAAATAATGGGTTACGCATAATAGAAGGTTGTCGGATTATGGTGCTTCGTTAGAGGAGTGATAGGAAAGTGCGGAGTCAGTTTTTGTTTACTAAAACAGGAAGTGGGGAAAAGGTTTTCTAAGAAAAGAGATGGGTTCGTTTGCCCTTCTCCCCCCCCCCCCCTACGGAAGGAGAACGCACGATAAAGAAACTAGTTTGTATGTAGGCTTTTTATGTGGTTTGGATGAGGAAATTTTGCGTTTATGGAAGATTTTGAAAAGTGAAAACTGTTGTGTTTTTGATTTAGAATATCCTGGAAGTGGTTTAGGGCTGCAGACCTAACACGACTTCAGTAACAGGGGGTTTAGAAAGTAAAGTTTGAAGAAATATAGGTGTTGAAGGGTTAAGTGCGATGCGGTAGGGAATTTGTGAATTGAGTGACTTCGAGTTTTCGCGTGTTTTTGAAAAAGGTGAGAAAGCAATGGTTTAGTTTTGGTTTTCGCAGTTGAGGGACGCAAGTGGTTTGAAGGTGTTTTTTTTTGCGCTTCCTTATTTTTGTTTCTTTTACAACAATGGGGAAAATGAGTTTGGATTATGATTTTTAGAAAATAAAAGTGTGATTTAGGAAGGAGTGATAGGAAGGTCATTTGTGAATACTCCATTTATACATAAAAATGAATTTAAGTTAATGAATTTATTTTGGAAAAGTACAAAAATATTGTGAGAAGTGTGTTGAAAATGTAACAAAATTTTATATGCTTGGTATTTTGTTGTGAATGTGGCAAATATACGATAAGGTAAGGTATAGAAATTAATGTGTTATTTATTTTGTTTAGAAGTAAATTTTGTGAATAATGAGGAATAGTGTTAGAATAGAGTTTAATTGCGTGCAAAATGATATTTAGAGAAATGAAGAATTTATGCTTTGTGATAGGGTTTTGGGTCTGAACTCTGCAAATTATGATTTTGTATGATGATTAGTTATGCAGACATGGTTCATATAGATCTTCGATGTTTTTACTCAGAACATTTGATTAAAAGAATGAACTTTTGAATTCAGAATTTTAATAAGTACATAGGTTGGTGGTCTTCTCTTACCTAAATTAAAGGTATAGATCACATGATCAAAGAAGGTCAATTTTGTCATGAGTAAGTGTTTTGATGTTTTGTTTTGATGTTTTGTTTTAGTGTTTCTAAATAGTGTATGAGGACTTATGATGTGAACAAATTTTTTTCAGACATGGATGGTAAGAAGTATTGTAATTCATGTGATTATGTTTTATTGAGTGTCATGAATTATATAAGTAGTACATGATAATTTTGTAAACTTTTCGAGGAAGGGAGCATATGTTTACGTGTTTGGTTTTGGTTAAGGTTTTTTTTTCGGAGGAGGGAGAGTATGTGATGAAGCGCTTTCGATTTTATAGAAAAATTAAATTTTTTAGAGAGATAAAGTGATCGAAGGCTGTTTTCATCACATTTTGGTTAGAATGCTAGGAAGCCGCCTTTGATTAGAGCACGGAGGAGTCGTCTTTTACGCCTTAGCCAATTTAAAAGCGGCGGTGCGCGGTAGGGGGTAGGTGATTACAGACGCAGATAAGGAGATGGCACCAGGGTTTGACATTAAAGTAAAATACCCTATTGTAAACAAATTTATTGGGTCTTTTTGGGAGATAGACCGTAAAACACGTGGACTGGACTTTGGGTGGTCTGTTTTATGACGCAAGGAAGGCGTGCATGGGTTATGGGATTATCCAATCAAAAAAATGAAAATTGATGCTAAGTGGTGGATTTTTGAAAGCTTTCCTGAATGCATTAGGAGTCACGAGAAGGCGTGGACATTGTAAAATAAATAAATAAATAAATAGAAGACTTAGAGGTTTTTTCGGGGATTCACTTATGCATGCAAGGCCGAGTTCTCTCTTCCCGGTGCTTAGCATCGCAGGTGATGAAGTGTTGTTATTTTAACTGTCGAGGAACAGTTGAACTTGCCCGGGAGTTTCCCGAAGAAATATGACGTTTCGCGGAGCAGAGATCCGGTTGATGTATCCCGGTATGAGAGCCTCCTGATCCTGATACGAGAGTTTGTTTACTGATGAGGAGAATCTGGTTGCTGCCTTCGCCAATAAATAATTGAGAGTAAGTGTGGAGAGAATTGCGCCTTCACATTTGAGTTCCCATTTGAGTCGTCCCGGATATTAGAAAAGTTTTCGATTGAGAGAGCTTGAGGACATCAAGTGCCTGACAACTACCCCCATCTTTTGAAAAGCGCGGAAGAAACATACGATAGATGCCCACGACAGAGCTCAGAAGCCCACGACAGAGCCAAGAAGGCCCACGACAGAGCCAAGAAGGCCCACGACAGCCGAAAGATGTTGAATGCCTGGTACCCGAGAAAGAAGAAAGGAGACCCCATGCCCGATGGTAGCATCGACACCCGTGTTCCAGTGCGGTTAGCATCCAATTGAGTGAGTGTTAATCATTTTGTCTTGTTCAGACCCAACCTCGAAAATTTGAATCATTTAGTGCGAGATCAATGTTTTTTTTAAATATAGATTTTGAGAGAGAGTAGTTCTTTGCCGTAGGTAAAATAAATAAATTTATGCTCCCTGAATCCAAAAGATGTAGGTTTAATTAAATACATGTCATTCGATATGAATCGATGAGAAAATGCTAAAAGATTAGTAAAATGTGTAAACTGTGTACTAAGATTGGTGATTCGGTTTTTGAGTTAAATTGTAAATAGATAAGGCTGTAAATAAATCAATTTTATTTTGTTACATTGGAGTCAGTCATCTTTGTTTTGTGTAGTTGATCTAAAGGAAGGTTTTAGAAGCAAAGTTTGTTTGACCTGTTCGGTTGCAAATCTGTCTTGAGCTTTGGGTTGTATTTAACCAAATAAATCTTAAAAACACAACGCACCCAAATACCTATTACTTATAAATAATTTGTACTAATCCAAATAATTTACGAATCACGCCCAAAAAAATAAATAATTGAAGACAGGCAACACGACACTGGGACCCTTGGTTCCAATTCATGTTAACCTCAGCGCCGACGACTACTGCATTATTTTGGATGACAGTGTTCGTCCTATGTTGAGGCAGTTTTACAGGTTGGACCCATGTTAGACCCAGATTCAGTTCAAACGGCAGAAACTTGTGGCTATCGTTCCGCAAGTAGGGGGTGTTTGCGAGAGTAGGGTCAAAACACTCGTTTAGCTATTCTGTTCAAACAGTTTGCACTTCCGCATATGATGACCTCAAGATGTGTAAGGCGACCTTATATGGTCAAGCCACCCCTTTTTTCTCCTCCCGCACTAAGCCTAGAGTAGGGGGGAAAAGCGAAGGTCAATTTAGAGAAACCGTCGGACAGAACTCCCTCCAAACAAGGCATTTTAATTGCTTCCTTGCGTTGGGGTTCAAGAAAAATTATACAGCATTGGGGAAAATCCGCGCTTCGAAATCAAACCATTTTTGAACGTGGCTGTTGCGCTGGCTGTTTTGTTATATTTTGTAGTTAAAAATGTTTCAAAAGAACATCAAATTTTTCTGTAGAGAGATCGAGCTCCTGCTGAGCGAGTTGGAGGCACGTCCAGAGCTTGTATCTGGGGGATTTTCATCGAAAATTCTCAATAAAAAGGTACAAAATGAAGAATGGGACGTGATAGCCACCAAATTGAGCAGTATTAATACGGGGATTAGTCGTTCCGGTAAACAAGTGCTAAATAAATGGAACGATTTAAAATATCGAGCAAAGCAAAAAAAATGCCACAATAGTTAAATATTCCACTGGTACAGGTGGTGGTCCACTAAAGGAATGCTTAACAGAGATCGATGGACGAGTACTGGGACTAATAGGGAAAAAGTGCAGCGAAGGCATTACTGATGAGTCATTCGATTCATTTGCATTGGTAAGTAATTTCAGTTGTATTAGAAAAGAAAAAAATGTAATTTGACTTTAGCAATATCCTAATATTTTATTATTATTATTATTATTTTACTTGTAGACTTTTAAAACAGAAGAAAATGGGTGACAAGTAAATTATTAATTTTGTATTTTATTAGCTGTTTATTAGAATTTCTTTTAATCATTTTCAATGCTATTTACAATATATCATATTTTTACATTACAATATATTTATCATAAATAAATTTAAGTAAAGCAAAATTTAAAAATGTCTGAATGCTTATTTATGGGACAATAAAATACTAAAAAAGTTCTGTTAGACTTTTCAGGCAATTGTGTAGAAGAATATCATATTTGTTTATAAATCTTGTTATAAATAAAAAAAATTCTGTTAGATAATCATTAAACAAAGATCAAAATATTTTGTTGCAGGAGGCTTTGTTACCAGATAAAGATCACTGCATTATTAATATTTGAGGGTGGGGGATTGAAACCATGACATTGTACACTTAAATAGCAAATATAAATTTAATGATTGTGCTTAAAAAGATTACTACCAATGCTCAGTCATGTATCAGAATTATTTTGTGTAACCATGTAAAAGAACTACAACTAAAAAAAAATGAAAATGCATATTTTACGAACAATACTTATTTTAGAAACAAAACATACAAGAAAATTAAGTTTGTGTCTTTTGTTTGGAAGTTAAAAGTTCTAAGAGCATAACAAACATAATGGCATGGTATTCATATATTTGAATTTTTCCTAGCATGGAATTTCTAAACTTTATTACAACTATGTATTTAATAATCATAAAGCTAAGAAAAATCCTTGAGAAAAAAATAGTTATTATAACTAATAAAATGAATGCTTGTTTCATAATGCTTTTAGTAAATTTGAATTTTTAAAATAAATTTAAAGCAAAATTATTTGCTATTTATACTAATTAATTTCCCCCACCCACCCAAGAAAGTTGTTGTTATACAAAGTGAATTACAACCCCTAAGACTGTAACTTCCCCCAAAACAGCAGAAACAAAGTCTTGGCATATTGTTCAATCATCAAGTAAGTTATTTAGATTTTGATAAATTTAAATCGAATTTTTGTAACAAGTTTTAAAATATAAATTTCAGACTGGAATTGTTGGAGATATTGAAAAATTTTGTAGTACCATACTTTATGGAAATTAAACAATTGTATGTTTTACGTAACATACATAGTTTTATGTTAATGCCTGCATAGAACTCTTCTTCATATTCATTTGTAGTTTTACTATCGGACAATAACTTCTATGAAATAACTTTTATGTATGAAATACATAAAAGGATTTTTATGTATGAAATACTAGCTCTGTTCCATATGCTATCTCATTTACTATGTGTGTTTTATTATTTTCTAGACAGTTCAACTGTACGTGGCAGGAGGCATCTAGCCTTAAAAACAAAAAGAGAAGCAGCCGAGTTAAATAAATTTGAAGCTGAGGCTCTTCAAACCCAAAAAACTATGGTGCAAGAAATAATAATATGTTACTGCCGAAACAACATCCCAGCAAGGAATTCTGCTACAAATTAATCAAAATTTAGAAACATTAATTAAAATAATGAAACACAAAAATAAGTTATTAGTCAGAAATTATAAGCTTTTAGAGCTCATAAATGCTGAAGAATGTGTTGTAGAAAAAACGTAATAAACACATAAATTCATGTTTGCACAGTCTAAATTTTTGTAAAAAAATTCATCTTCCATCTCAAGTGGATTATCCGTATCTTGTAATATCCATTTCCTGCTTAAAGAAAGGGATAGCATCCTTCCCCTTATGCGGCAAATGACTATTGACGTCTTTGCGAGAGATTAAACCGGTCTACGAGAGCTCCCTACTAGCCGCAAGTTTTGATCACTTGACGTTCGTATTTACGAGAGAAAAAGCTCTCCCCTTTTGTTCTGCATATCACTTATCACCCATCTGCGAGAGGGAGGGGCCTTACGAGAGCTTAGCTCTCGTAAGTGTTTGATCGGCATACGGGCCTAACTTCCATTACGACAACGCCAGCTGTCATGTTGCGAGGTCCACCATGGATTGGTATGGTGACAATGGGGTTAACCGAATGGACTGGCCTGCCCAGAGCTCAGACATGAACCTTATTGAGATCCTTTGGGACGAGTTGGATAGCCGAATTAAGGGATGCAACAACCGTCCAAAATCGGCGAACGAACTTACATGACTTTTCCAAGAGGAAGAAAATACCAATAGTCATCATAAATGGAAAGCATGTCCCGGAGGGTTGATGCTGTAATTGCATCTCGTGGAGGATCTACCAACTACTGAATTTAATAAATTTTGTTTTTCTTTTCTAAACCAGGTGCCAAAATACTTATTGCTAGATACTGTATAAATATAATAACGACTCACCAGTTTTAATTACATTTCATTAATTATCTACCTTTAATAATGTCTTTCGCCTTGTATGACTTGTATGTTTTTCTGTTTCGGGCTTAGCTGTTGTTGGGCACATCGCACCATAGTTGATCAAGAGGACAAACGAAACGAATTTTCCTTTGTTCTGGTGTGAAGCTAGGTTACGCGTCACTTAGAGATTGGATATGGATTGGATATGGAGGTCGCCACTACCCATTCTCTCCATTCTTTGTAACTATGTAAATGCTCCCAATCTTTTATATCTCTTACAATATCTTAACCAATTAAGGCCCGTATGACGATCAAACACTTACGAGAGATAAGATCTCGCAAGGCCCCCTCCCTCTCGCAGATGGGTGATATGCAGAACAAAAAGCGAGAGCTTTTTCTCTAGTAAATATAAATGTCACTTGATTAAAACTTGCGGCTAGTAGGGAGCTCTGGTAGACCGGTTTTTTCTCTCGCAAAGCCGACAATAGTCATTCGCCGCATAAGGAGAAGGATGTTATCCCTTTCTTTAAGCAGGGAATGGATATTACAAGATACGGATAATCCACTTGAGATGGAAGATGAAGTTTTTATTTCAAAAATTTAGACTGTGCAAACATGAATTTATGTGTTTATTACATTTTTTCTACAACACCTTCTTCAGCATTTATGAGCTCTAAAAGCTTATTATTTCTGACTAACAACTTATTTTTGTCTTCCATTATTTTAATTAATGTTTCTAAATTTTGAATAATTTGTAGCAGAATTCCTTGCTGGGATGTTGTTTCGGCAGCAACATTTTTTATTTCTTGCACCATAGTTTTTTGGGTTTAAATAGCCTCAGCTTCAAATTTATCTAACTCGGCTGCTTCTCTTTTACATTATAAGGCTAGATGCCTCCTGCCACGTACTGTTGAACTGTCTAGAAAATAATAAAAAACACATAGTAAATGAGATAGCAGATGGAACAGAGCTATTATTTCATACATAAAAATCAACATAAGTTATTTCATAGAAGTTATTGTTAAAGATTATATAGTGAAACTACAAATGATTATGAAGAAGAATTCTATGCAGGCATTAACATAAAACTATGTATGATACGTAAAACATACAACTGTTTAATTTCTATAAAGTACTAGCTGAAGTACCCGGAGATGCCCGGGATTTTAAGAATGTTACGCTTTTAAGAATGTTACGTTTTTAAGAATCCACGCAGATCGTTGGAAAGTTTTAGTGGCTGAAGAACCAAACTCGTATGCGTCTCTCCAGAGAGAAGACGTTGTATTTCCTGGTCATGCGACTGGGCCCTAGCGAGTTCGGTGAAGTCGAAACTGGTGATACTTGCAATGTGGTCCAGGTGTGACAAGGTATCTGCAACAACATTCTTGTTTCCTGGAACATGGCGAATGTCTGTAGTAAACTGCGCTATGAAGTCGAGGTGCCTCATCTGACAGGGCGAGCTAGAATCGGAGTTCTTAGTAAAGGCATACGTTAAGGGCCTATGATCGGTAAAAACTATAAAGGACTGACCTTCGAGAGAGTGTCGAAAGTGCTTAATCGCTGAGTAGATAGCTAGCAATTCCCTATCATAGGTACTATACTTCCGCTCAGCGTTAGTTAACTTTCGTGAGAAGAAAGAAAGAAGGCACGTCATCTGGGTGGACAGGGATCTGGTGGTAAGCCCTGTCCAGATCGAGGGTGGAAAAAATGGACTTATTATGCAAGAGTTGAGTACAATCTTGAATGTGTGGTACAGGGTACCGGTCCGGAACGGTTACGGTATTGAGTCTGCGGTAATCGCCACAAGGACGCCAATCACCGTTTGTTTTTCTAACCATATGCAAGGGACTAGCCCAAGGACTCTTCGATGGCCGAATGATGCCTTGGGAAAGCAGAAATTCGAATTCCTGACGTGCTGCCCGTAATAATTCCGGTGACAGACGTCGGGGTTTGGAAAACACAGGAGGACCCGTAGTTTCGATATGGTGAAAAACAGAAGTAGATGTAGGATTGGACGGAAGGTGGGATGGATTTGTGAATTGAGGATAATTTTTGAGAAGCTGGTCGAAACTAGAGTTTCCCCAGAGAATAGAAATATTTGTGGAGTTAGGATTAGTTGAAGGTGATTTGCCTCTCGAAGATATTTTAGTTAGATTGTCGATTAGGGAGTTATTGCGAGCATCGACCAGTAAGCCAAAATGTTTCAGAAAGTCGATGCCTATAATAGGCTGTGAAACGTCCGCTATGACGAACGTCCACGTAAAGGAGCGTCGGAGGTTGAGGTCTAACTTAAGCAGTTTAGTTCCGTAAGTGAGGATGTTCGAGCCGTTGGCGGCCAAAAGAACCAAGTTTGACGTGCCTGATGCGTTTGGTACTAACGATTTGGGAATTACTGACAAATCGGCACCTGTATCAATGAGAAATTCTATTGTAGACGAGGGATCGGCCAAGGCGATCGCGTTGTAGGCCATCAGGCGGTCGCCTTATTAGTTTCCCAACTGCCGGAAGGAGCATGGGGATTTACACCGTTTGGCTCTTTCTCCAAAGTTGGTGTGGTAGAAACATAGCCAGTTGGCAGCTTACTTGTATTGGCGAGGGCGGCTTCTCGATCGGCTGTTCTCGCGGCGGTGGGCACCTTTATGTGGGTTACGACCACGTACCAGTGCCGATAACTCGTTCACTTGCTGGGTGAGCCTATCTATGCGAGAATCAAGTTCGGAACCTTGATTGGTGTTTTTGTACTGGCAACGATGTTTATTTCGGGGGTGCCAGGTCGTGAATTTTATCTGCAGCCGCAGCCAATGTGCTGAGGTCATCGCTCAGGGTAGCGAGAATACTTCGGGGTAGAGGTTGGAAGCCTCGCGAACCATAAATATTTTAACAAGGGGTCGCCTATCGACGTGCCACCTAATGTGCGCATTCGCGCCAAGAGTTGTGAAGGGCGTTGGTCGCCCAATTCGAGATCTTTTAGCAGCGTACGGATTTTGGACTCTTGGCTTTCGGTATTCAACTCAATCAATCGCTGCTTTAGAGTATTATATTGGTCCTTTTCAGGTGGATTTAGAACGAAATCAACAATTGGGTCCAAAACACTGGACTCTAGAGCTGCAATGGCGTGGTTAAATTTTGTGGAGTCCGCCGTAATATTTGCAATGGTAAATTGTGCTTCAATTTTCCTAAACCATATGTATGGATTAGTTTTCCAGAATGGAGGTGGTTTAATGGAGACGCGCGAAAGATTCGCGGAAGGGTCGCCGAAAGGTTGCATCATATAAATCAAGGAGAGAAACAATACAAATACAATTCAACAGCTACGTATGCCAAAGGTTATTGTGCAAAAATAAGGTGAAATACAGTTGTTATACGATATAAGTATTCAGTAGGGAAATAATCAAGCATGTGCAAAGAAAAGTATGTATAGAAATAAAGTATGCAAAGAAAACATCAAAACCAAAATGCAAAACAAAAATGACAAAAACAATCTAGCACAAAAAATATAGTAAAGAGACGCTAGCAAGTAAGGAAATTACGGGGATTATATCTGATACAGCACAGTTCGAAAATACATTACAAAAAAAAGGATAAGGGTTGGAAGAGCATATATACGCAATATTGAGAATGTAAGTTTAATAGAGTTTACGGTAAAAAAATAATGGGACAGCTTACCGATCACGTAGATAGTTGTGATAATCCATTTAATTAGTCCTAGGGCTTAATTATCCGAGCAGTTAGGCACCACGAAAAAATAGACGTGCGACACGTGATCGCCGTTTGATTCTTTGCTTCAAGAATTCAGAACAATCACTGTAAGGTATAAAACCTTGCACCACACATATCGTAAGCGAGGACACAACACACAGTATCAGGATGGTGGAGAAGAAAAATTTTTTGGAGCTTCACAAACACGCTGTCTTGTCGGGCCACGTGCGAGTTATAGCAGATGACAGCCGCGGGGGAAAAAAATTTCCCAGAAAAATTGAGACGTACTCCGAATGGTTAGCCGCTTAAGAGATCATATGAAGCACAATTTCACCAAAATTGTAGACAGACTGGTGCGATGCTAATGGATTGCTGCTTGGTCGGCCACGCGGCAAATCGAAAGCAAAACTGTCCAGTCAATCTCCGGGTCACCAATTTATGGGAACTATTATTCCCATATTACGGACATCAGAAGGTATAAGAACAATTAGAACTTAACATGTTCTTTTATTTAAAAGTTGACACATAACAAATTTACAGTTCCGAAACCCGGCTCGTAGTTCATCGCAGTGAATTCGGAGCGGAGAAGCGTACGTACCACGCTAGTACTGAAAAGTGAAGTAGTGAAAATCGGTGTTCCAATGTCCGCGGCAATCCCTAATCCTGCGTGAACCAGATGCGCAGAACGCGACGTCGGAGGTGTCTGCGAGTTGGGTTGCCACAGACTCCCTAGAAAACAAAAGAAAATCCTGACTGATCACAACTCTGGGCCATGCGTTCTTATCCTGAATCGACTGATAGAAACCAGACACCCTCCACAATCAACATTGATGACTTCACTAATGTAGAGAAAGATTTTCATAACAGTCTACTCACAGGCATGTTCAAACCTGAGGCAACTAGAATCCTAGATGAAACCCATCCAAGAGTGGTGCAAGCATACTTCAAGATCATGGGTGAGATAAATTCTGATGGCCATTTGATTAATAATACTAACATTCCTACTTCCAATACTAGCGCTAACCAACATAAACGTCCTTCAAATACTCCTAGTGATTCTCTTACAAAAAAAGCTACTTTTGAATTCTCGGCGCGGAGACTCACAGCCAAAAATAATCAGGTACCATCTAGTAATACAGTGGCGCCATCTACTTCCAACAAATTTAACAAACTCTCTGAAGAACTCTTAAATGACACTACGATCCCCCAAACTAATATTGAAATTAATAGAACTAATGAACTTAAGATCAAACCGATCAGCATTTTTAAAGACGAGCATTATAGAAGCATCCTTAGTACTACTGACTCCGACCCAGTAAAAAAATTCCACGCTAAATTAGATAAACATTTCGTGCGTATTTTCCCAAATTCAGAAGATCCTCATCGCGAGATCTCCAAATTTCTAAAAGACCATAGTATCCAACACTTTCTCCTAACTGATAATTATAAACCCCCAATAAAATTAGTCATCCGCGGTCTTTCTTCTAGTCTCTATCCATAAACTTCCTTCTTGCCACTGGCAGAGTTTTCGCTCTGTCATTGTAGTTTTGTTTAAACCAGGGGATCCAAAGGACACCCAATCACTTTCCTATCCTGTCCTTTCTCCAGCTAGGCCCGCCGCAAATTGAACCCAAAGCACGGACAGCATACGCCTAGGCCCCGCCTCCTTTTCGCTTGGGTTGGGTCGGGGCACCGCAAATTGAACCCAGCACAGCCATCCACGCCAGCCAAGCCCTTGACCTTCGAAACCACGTTTCGAATATATGTAGAAAGATGACGTCCGACGTTGAACTTCTTATGGATTTGGAATCTGAGTCAGAGAATGAAGAATTAATATCATTGTATTCTATAATAACGAGAGTGAAAAGGAAGAGGAATGCATATTTAGCTGGCAGAAATACCCATGGGGAGTTTAAACTGTCATACATACATACATGTATCAATAATTTAAAAAGTATTGATACATACTTCTATACAATAGTTTAATGTGCAAGACAATCTAATGTTAATATAACTTAAAAAGTATTAAACCATAGATTTATTCAAAGAAAATGTAACTTTGATATCTAGTATAAATCATTTTTATTCTAGATAAACAATAGAATTGAATGAAATCAAAATTCAAACTCTTATAACTTTCACCAAATAAAATTATAAATTTAGAAAATTAATATTTCTGGAAACCATACAGCTATCATAAGTATGTATCAATAGTTTTTAAAATGCAAGATTACATGAAATTCTAAAATGAGTTCTGCATTTACTACAATTCGTATATAAAAATGACAAATAATAAAAATCTATATAATAATGACAAATGATATTTCTTCATTACCTTATAACTACATATGGGGCCATGTTACGAAGTGCAGCACATAATAAAATGACACTTTCAATGTATGGCTTTTGACACAATTAATTTACCAATCAAAAAAATTTTTTGATCGAAGGCCTATATACATAGCAATATTTCCTGAATTATCTAAAGTGAAATTTGGAAACAATACAGCTACCTAGTGAGACAACAGTTTAGCTGATTAGAAAAAGATCCAAGTTAGTAAATAAAGTACAGATGTTTAAAGCTAAAAACTGAAAAGTCAAATTTAGAGAAATGCACTAGATGCAAACCTCTGAAAGTAACCATTCAGTTGTAATTCATAAATCTTAAATCTAGATACAAACAACATTTTTGAATATTTAAATGCAACTAAATATGACATACCAATTCAATTCTGACTTATAATAGGAAGATGATCTTCTTAGATCTGCAGTGCTAAAATGCTTTAAGAGAAAGTATGAATAATTAAGTGAGCATAATTTATTTTATATGATAAAAAATTAATTCATAATAAAGATTATTCAGACTTTTTGATTTCTACACCATGGGAGGATTACAGCACAAGGCATGTTATCCACTTTAATACAAGTTGAGAAGTATATCTACTTTCAGCCTATTTTCCTCCGAAAAACTAATAGCACCACTAAGTAAGCACCATTTTTCAAAAAATAGATACCAAAGAAATATTGAAACATAAATCAGATTTCTCAGTTTAAAACATTTAAACAATAAACAAAATAACAATAATAATGTATACAAACAACTACAATAAATTTTACAGTATATAATACTTTAATAAATGGCATTAAGTTTATGAATTACATCTCTTTCAGAACAAAATCAGTGTTCTTCCAAAAAGCATAATCTTTTTGTACATTCTTTGAACTAAAAACTTTTGTAATCCAAACAACTTGGTCACAGCACTGAACACATGTCATAGCCATTTGTCATTGAAACTAAAACATGAAATCTTAATTATGTTGATAACCGTTGTAAAAAAAGAATGAAAAGTTACCACATACATATTTTTCAAATATTAAAATTCAACAATAAATTTTAGATGTTAGCATCTTAACCTATTAAACATAAGCATTACATAGAACTACTTGATTATAAAAATAAGTGGTTTCTCAAATGAGCCAGTGGTATCTGAACAAAAACTTTACTCTTCAATTACTGCTGTTAACTTCAGTTAACTCTTATGTTTGTATGGGCATTCTCCCTATGGGCGCCGTTCAACACCGTTTCAACAGAAACTACAACAAGTGCATATGGCCTCGCAATAAATCCACTTTTCCGATCGGAAAGAGCATCTTATCACAAAGGTATGACATTTACACACTAGAATCATGTTAAAATTTAACAATGTGTGTAACAAAAACTATACACAAGATCCACAAGACAAATATCATCATCAGAACAGTTATTAGAAAAAAAACGATGTACGATTTCATATCTGGTATATGGATGGGGAAAAAAAACAAACCTTACCCGTTTAAAAATGTTTTTCGAAGTTTCTTAAGCCAGCATTTGGTTTTCAGTCTGCTCTAATCCAGAAGTCACGTCATTTTTCATCTTTCGGAAAACGATACATACCGATACATACGAAAACGACAGATGCCAATATCGGATCCATTTTGAAATCTGTACGTGCATAGCAACACAACTCACAAAAATTTTAAAAATTAAGCGATAACATAATGGTAAATAGCTTTGTAACCATGTCATAAATGCTATTCCGAATGTTTTTCCAGCCAGAGGGCGTTGCTATCGTCTATCCAAATCTGACCCACGGCCCACGAAATCTGTGCGACGATCACAGAAGTTCCCACGTTTGGGTTGGGTTGGGTTCAATTTGCGGTGCCTCGAACAAAACTATGCTTCACAGAGTCTGCCACGCGTGTGCTGTGCGTGCTTTGGGTTCAATTTGCGGCGGGCCTTAGGCCCGCCGCAAATTGAACCCAAAGCACGCACAGCCTACGCCTAGGCCCCGCCTCCTTCTCGCTTGGGTTGGGTCGGGGCACCGCAAATTGAACCCAGCACAGGCATCCACGCCAGTCTAGCACGATGACGTCCGAGGTTTAACTTCTCATGGATTTGGATTCGGAATCACAGAATGAAGAACTAATATTATTATATTCTATAGTTAGGAGCAGGAAAAGTAAAAGAAATGCATATTTAGCTGGCAGAAATATCCATGGGGAGTTTAAACTGCCATACATACATGTATCAATAATTTAAAAATTATACAACTTCTATACAATAGTTTAATGTACAAGACAATCTAATGTTAATATAACTTAAAAAGTATATAATTTTATAGCTTAATAAGTATATAAAAACCATAGATTTATTCAAAGAATATGTAACTTTGATATCTAGTATAAATCATTTTTATACTAGATAAACAATAGAATTGAATAAAATCAAAATTCAAATTCGTATAACTTTGACCAAATAAAATTATAAACTTAGAAAATTAATATTTCTGGAAACCATACAGCTATCGTTAGTATGTATCAATAATTTTTTAAATGCAAGATTACATGAAATTATAAAATGAGTTCTGCATTTACTACAATTCGTATATAAAAATGACAAATAATAAAAATCTATATAATAATGACAAATGACATTTCTTCATTACCTTATAACTATGTTACAAAGTGCAGCACATAATAAAATGACACTTTCAATGTATGGCTTATGACACAATTAATTTACCAATCAAAAAAATTTTTTGATCGAAGGCCTATATACACAGCAATATTTCCTGAATTATCTAAAGTGGAATTTGGAAATAATACAGCTACCTAGTGAGACAAAAGTTTAGCTGATTAGAAAAGGATCCAAATTAGTAAATAAAGTACAGATGTTTAAAGCTAAAAACTGAAAAGTCAAATTTAGAGAAATGCACAAGATGCAAATCTCTGAAAGTAACCATTCAGTTGTAATTCATAAATCTTAAATCTAGATACGAACAACATTTTTGAATATTTAAATGCAACTAAATATGACATACCAATTCAATTCTGACTTATAATAGGAAGATGATCTTCTTAGATCTGCAGTGCTAAAATGCTTTAAGAGAAAGTATGAATAATTAAGTGAGCATAATTTATTTTATATGATAAAAAATTAATTCATAATAAAGATTATTTAGACTTTTTAATTTCTACACCATGGGAGGATTACAGCACAAGGCATGTTATCCCCTTTAATACAAGTTAAGAAGTATATCTACTTTCAGCCTATTTTCCTCCGAAAAACTAATACTAAGTAAGCACCATTTTTCAAAAAAATAGATACCAAAGAAATATTGAAACATAAATCAGATTTCTCAGTTTAAAACATTTAAACAAAATAACAATAATAATGTATACAAACAACTGCAATAAATTTTACAGTATATAATACTTTAATAAATGGCATTAAATTTATGAATTACATCTCATTCAGAACAAAATAAGTGTTCTTCCAAAAAGCATAATCTTTTTGTACATTCTTTGAACTAAAAACTTTTGTAATCCAAACAACTTGGTCACAGCAATGAACATATGTCATAGCCATTTGTCACTGGAACTAAAACATGAAATATTAATTATGTTGATAACCGTTGTAAAAAAAGAATGAAAAGTCACCAAATACATATTTTTCCAATAAATTTTAGATGTTAGCATCTTAACCTATTAAACATAAGCATTACATAGAACTACTTGATTATAAAAATAAGTGATTTCTCAAATGAGCCAGTGGTATCTGAACAAAAACTTTACTCTTCAATTACTGCTGTTAACTTAAGTTAACTCTATGTTTGTATGGGCATTCTCCCTATGGGCGCCCTTCAACACCGTTTCAACAGAAACTAGAACAAGTGCATATGGCCTCGCAATAAATCCACTTTTCTGATCGGAAAGAGCATCTTATCACAAAGGTATGACATTTACAAACTAGAATCATGTTAAAATTTAACAACGTGTGTAACAAAAACTATACACAAGATCCACAAGACAAATATCATCATCAGAACAGTTATTAGAAGAAAAAAAACGATGTACGATTTCATATCTGGTATATGGATGGGGAAAAAAAACAAACCTTACCCGTTTAAAAATGTTTTTCGAAGTTTCTTAAGCCAGCATTTGGTTTCCAGTCTGCTCTAATCCAGAAGTCCCGTCATTTTTCATCTCTCGGAAAACGATACATACGAAAACGACAGATACCAATATCAGATCCATTTTGAAATCTGTACGTGCATAGCAACACAAATCACAAAAATTTTAAAAATTAAGCGATAACATAATGGTAAATAGCTTTGTAACCATGTCATAAATGCTATTCCGAATGTTTTTCCAGCCAGAGGGCGTTGCTATCGTTTATCCAAATCTGACCCACTGCCCACGAAATCTGTGCGACGATCACAGAAGTTCCCACGTTTGGGTTGGGTTGGGTTGAATTTGCGGTGCCTCGAACAAAACTATGCTTCACAGAGTCTGCCACGCGTGGGCTGTGCGTGCTTTGGGTTCAATTTGCGGCGGGCCTTAAGGCTATCAGCGTTACTCCTTACCCAATCATCAACAAGAAAGGCTCCCGAGGGCACAGCCCAGAAGAAGCCGACCATTACCCTTCATGTTGAGCTCATGTTGAGTTGACGTCATCAATTTTTGGAAGCGCAAACTGTTTAAACAGCATAGCTAAAACGAGTGTTTTTCCCCTACTCTCGCAAGCCCCCCCCCCCCCACACACACACTTGAGGAACGAGAGCCACAAGTTTCTGCCGTTTGATCTGCATATGGATCTAAATAACCATAATGAGTAGAAGTGAATAAACGTATTATTTCCATCCATTGCATTGTTTGACTGGATTGGATGCTGCTCAAGCCCGATTACAACTTTTTAACCGAAGAAGCCAGCGCAAGACGTAAATGCCCGTTTTATATATATATATATATACTAGCTGAGTGGTAACCCGATGTGTTGCTTTTTCGATTTAAAATGAAATAGTTTCATTTCTTAAAGATTTAAAACCGTTTAATCACTTTTAAAAATATATTAGAATTTTCAAAAACCGAAATAATTACTTAATATTCTCTTTTTCAAATTTCGGTTTTTGGCTTTTGAAATAATTCTTTCAAATGTCCGTTTTCAAATTTTGCTTTTTAAATAAAAAAGAAGTTCACTCAATTAGAAAAAAATTTAAAGATTTTAACTTCTCATTTCCTAAAACAAAAATTATTTTTGGTACTTTAAAATTATTTCTGGATTTCAGTTATTAAATGACTCGTGCTCAACTAATTATTTTTCCTTTTGGCAACATGGCCGAATGTAAATATTAAATCTCGTCGGGGAAAAAGTGCTTAAAAAATAGACATGTATTTTTAAGCAATCAACAAAATCAGAAGCAGTTCATTGGATGACAAATTATATGGTCAACTTTGTATTGAAAATGTCAAGTGTTCCGGTCTCGTCACTTGACTCGGTCCAAAATTACTGGACCTGTATGTTTCAAACGGGTGCAGTTTGGACCCACCCCCTGTGGTTCAACCAGGGTAACGCATGCAACGCATGCGGCGAATTTTAAAATTTA
Source organism: Dolomedes plantarius (assembly GCA_907164885.2). Classification (NCBI taxonomy): domain Eukaryota; kingdom Metazoa; phylum Arthropoda; class Arachnida; order Araneae; family Dolomedidae; genus Dolomedes; species Dolomedes plantarius. Next base: position 219,800,968 of record OU015493.1, read on the forward strand.
TCAACAATAGGAAAACATCATGAAGACTTGATTACAGCACTTGGAAGCTCTTCTTTCTGACTTCTATCAACGATTTGAGGACATTCTTAAATGGAACATACCCGATTAGGTTTTGGACCCTTTTTCAAGAACTTAAACAGAGAAATCTCCAAAAGTGCAAGAATAACTAACAGAAGTAACAAAAAACGAGTAACTGAAATTCAAACAATCGGCATATCACAACTAGATAAAAAAAATACTGTTAAAATGTATAAAATAATGTGGTTTTATTACCCGCCTGGAACTTTCTTTTTTTTTTGGGGGGGGGGGGGGAAGGGGGGCATAGTGGTAGGTTGTCGGCAAAAATTTTCCTTTCGTTTTGTGAGATTTCATACAAGCGAGATTCACAGAACATATAAATAAAACCATTTAAAACAGTCACTGGTTAAAATACGTATTAATTACAAAATAATGATATCAGTCCCCCACCACAAAGTGCGGATAACTTAGGTAATAGTGCAAAATTCTGAAAACGAAGTTTTCTAACCGGTCGTAAGAAAAAAGTTTTAAAAAAATAAAGAAACTTAGTGCCGTCTGTTCTAAAAATGTCTAAAGAAATTCTAAAAATGATCGTGGATGGACCAAACTTGCAGAACAGTGGTTCCCAAACTTTTTACTGCACCTCCCCTTCCATCATATAGTTCAGAATATCAGTCTCTCCCCCTTCTCAAGGCTGTCTAACTCAAAAAGGGCATGAAAAAAAACAGGCATATAATATTGAAAATCTGTTGAATTTCTTCTGTATTAGTACATATACATTTATTTGGATTATTTTTATAGCAGAGTTTTACAAAATTAATTACTATTGAAAATGTTGATAGGTCTCAGATCTTGATTAAATCTAGCATTTTACATTAAGTAATTACTCAACAGACAGAGGCGTACTTCAGTAAATAAAAAGTTCAGTAGAATGCCGGGGTATTGTAATTTATGTTATTCGATGACGATTATTACAGTCAACGAGAAACATGTGATTGTGTTTTTTTTTCGTCGCCACTTCTTGGATATGTAGAGAACTGCTTGCAGGTAATTTTCAGTCTCCAATCTCACAAAGTGATCGATCTATCTTTATTTTTTGTCTCTCATAGCGTGTCATCTTTCTCCATTGAGATAGGTTGATCTCTTAAGATAAAAAAAAAATCTTAGATTATATTATAAAATAATTGCTTGGAGCACTTTCTGGTATTTAAATAACAATTTAATTTTCCAAATGAGAATAAATTCTGCATGTTCGAGGACTGATTTTAATCCGTGACATTCAATAAACTTTATTGAATGTCGCAGAGTAAATTAAAATTATGCTACAGTTTTACGGATTGTACATAATCTACAGGATATCACACTTTCCTGAATAGTGGTCCCGATTCCCTTCCCACCGACACCCTAAAATTCCCTCGGGGGGGGGGGAGATTTCCCCTTACTGAGAAACCTGGCTGCATATTCCCATTCCTTACAAGAAATCGTGCCATTACATCGTTTTGCGGCTGCTGATTGGTCAATTGAGTTTACATCCGTAATTGTGTATTTGATGCGCTGATACTTATGCAAGCATGTCTGTTTTTCAAGAATCAAAACTTCCATAGCTATCTTTGAACGAAATAGAATCTATTTCAGATAATAGCATCGTAGTACGCAGTAACGTTCAAAATTTAACGGATTGCAATAAATGGGTCAAGCAATTTGGGGAATTGACAAATGCACAATGGAACTCAAGATCGTCAAACCCATCTGGTACCCGTTTTGTTTGCTCGTAAATATTACTTTGCTACATTGTTAAGTTGTTTTCATTATTCAAATATAGTTTTCTTTCTTATACGTTTACAAGAATAAAATATTTCATCTTTAATGACAAGGAACATTGATTATTTCAATTATCTGGAACAGATGTAGTATACGCAACGGGCGTTTTTTGCTTGGCGACTTATTTTGTCGCGAAGCAAAAAACGCCCGTTGCGTGTTTTTAGAAAGGGAAATTCCGGAAAGTTCCAAAAATACGCATTTTTTAAACTATACAACCACAGAAAAGCACAAAAAACACATAAATACAAAAAATAAAAGCTGAAAAATAATGAGAAATTTGTTAGGTGGGGGGAGGGGGGTCTGCTGCAGCCTTCTATAGTATACCCCAGCAGCCTTCCCCCCGCCAAAAAAAGTCAGTATAATGCAAATAATAATTCATTTAAATAAACATAAAATACATCTTGGTTAAGCAAACCGGGTATCCCAAAAATGACCGACGATTTGAAAAATCAATTAAAGAAAAATGGATGGTGATAGAAATGTACGGTTTGCTGCATTCTGCTTAGATAACCAGGGAATTTATTCTCACCAATTTTCAAAATCAGTTACAAAGTTCGTCAACAGATGGCGCCGCGGACTGGAAAAAACTATAAAATAATGGTTTCAAAGCAAGAACCATACGAAAAGTTGCATGGATTGGCCTCCTTATTCTCCAGATTTGACGCCATGTGATTTTTTTTTGCGGGGGATACTTGAAAGACCAGTTGTATCGTCACAATCCGCAAATTCTAGATGAACTGCAAATGTGCATGTCTGCTGCTTGTAAGAACATTCAAACTGAAATGTTAGCACGGGCGTCTGCCAATTTTGACCTCAGACAGCGCATTGTTGTTGCTGCAAATGGTGGTTAGTTTGAAAACACTGTTTTATAGTTTTTCCAATCAGCAGCGCCATGTGTTGACGAACTTTGTAACTAATTTTGAAAACGGTGAGAATAAATTCCCTGGATACCTAAGCAGAATGCAGCAAACCGTATATTTCTATCCCCTTCCGTTTCACTTTAATTGATTTTTCAAATCGTTGGTCATTTTGGGACACCCGGTATATTTCTTGATTAAACACATAAATACAAAAAAATAAAAGCTGAAAAATAATGAGAAATTTGTTAGGTGGGTGGGGGCCTACTTCCCCCCCCCAACCCCCCTCTAAAAAAGTCAGTACACTGCAAATAATAATTCATTTAAGAAAACATAAAATACATCTTGGTTAAATATATATTTCTTGATTAAACTTAAATTAAAGCACAAATACAATAGAAAAAATACGTGTTGGCAATAGAATTTAAAAAAAGTATCTATTTGCATTATATCGCCTCTATTTTAGACACTAAGATGCCCCGATATTTCTCAATTACACTACTACAGGCATAATAAATGAGAGAACAAAAATTAAATTGGAATATACAACGAGATTTATTTGTAATCCACGCTGCTTGCTAGCAATGAAATGGCGAAATTCAAACTTGGAACGCAAAATTCCAAAACTGTTGCCACAACATAATATTACTGCACTAAAGAACGTAAAAAAACCATTCACGACGCCTATATATGGCGCAAAACACGATTTACTATTAACTTAAAATTTTCCCCTACTCACTTAGCTGTAATATTAATGTTGTTACTTAATTAATTTTATTTTAACTATTATTATTTTTTTACTTTTTTTTATTTTATTTTTTTTTTTTTTTCTCTCCCCTTAACTACTAGTTTAGTCTATTTTTTATTAACTTGCTATTTTCTCCCTCGCGTTTTTATAACTGTCTAGTAATTCTTTACTTGAGCACTGAAATAACTCGATTCTCGAGTGTCACTGATACTGTTATAGAACTTCATGTTCGAAGTGTTACTGGAGTTACACTGTAACTCCCATCTTGCGCATGTCACCTTGAAGAAATTTATCGTGAAACTGGAGATAAATCCGTCAGGACCAGGCACTCCAGAAGTTCAAAAATACCATGAAAACCAAATCTGGCAGCAACAAAATCCTAAAAGTAACAAAAACACAAATTGGCAACACCAACGGAAAAACCAGCAACCCTACAACCAAAACAAAGGGCGCCAGATTTGGCGAGATTTTGGTTCTCCTGCGGGAAACCCCTTGGCGTTCGTTGCGTATACTACATCTGTACCATGAGGGGACCAAGGAATCTTCTATTTGAGTGATTTCTGATTATATTTCTGTATTATTATATTTTATTATATATTTTATATATATTTTATTATAATTTATTATATTTTATTATTGTATTTTATTATAATTTGCATGATTTCTGTTTATATTTATGTATTATTAAATTTTAAATTGTACTGATGTAGAGGTTTTTGATTCAACATTTAAATTTTTTAAAAAAGAAAAATATATTTCCCTTTTTTTAATTCTACATTTAAATTTAAGGAAAAAGTCAATTTTGAGTAATATTTACTCTATTTTATTTTATTCCTAAAATTTTACAGTAAAATTACTATAAAAATTGGAAATTTCTTAAAATTTTCCATGCACAAAAAAAGAAATATGAAGGCATTTATGGCGAAAATTTTTTTTACAAATAGCTTGTCACTTAAATTACTTTTATATTAATAGGTGGCACCAATTTAAAAAAAAAATTCACGTTCCTTGTAAAATATGGCATAAAAAATATATATAAAATTCAAAGCAACTAAGAAATAGATTTTATCTTATTTAAAATGCACTTAGGATCAAATATTATGCAATTATCGAAATGAAAGCAACTAAGAAGTAGATTTTAGCATTTTTCTCATTTAAAATACGCTTAGAATCAAATATTATGGCAATTACCGATGCAAACTCAATTGACCAATCAGCAGCCGCAATACGATGTTTTGGCACGATTTCATGCAAGGAATGGGCCAGTGTTGCCAACTTCTACGAAGCGCCTCCCCCTAGCGCTATTTCAAAATTCCCCTGTTTCCCCCCTAACACCAACTTGAGATCACACTAGACCAAGAGTCGGAAACGCGGTGCCCGCGAAACAATTTTAAAGTGTCCGCCGTTCAGATATCTAAATTTTAGATATTTGAGTTTAGAAATTGGATTTTAGGTATTTTTGAGTATTTGAGTTTAGACATTTGATTGAGAGAGATCAGTAGAGGAAAGGTACTTGAGCGGTTTTTAAATTTATTACCACAGGTGAAAGAATTTTTATTTTCCAGGAATGAAATTTGTTTAGAATTAGAGCCAAAAACCTTGGTTAATTAAGCTAGGCTTTCTAACTGATTTAACTGTAAAATTGAAGGAACTAAATTTGAAACTACAGGGTAGAAATCATCATATTGCTTCTATGACAAGTACGATAAATACATTTAAAGCTAAATTGGTGCTCTGGAAATCGCATATGGAGAAAGATAATTTATCACATTTCCCAAATTTAAAAATGGCGATAGAAAATTATTACGATGGAAATTCTGCCACCTATTACTTTGCCAAACATTTTGATTCCTTATTGAAAGAACTTAGTTCCAGATTTGAAGAATTCTACGAATTGAAGACATTCTTGACGTTATTTATTAATCCTTTCTCCTGACGTTATTTATTAATCCTTTACGTGATAAACATTAAGAATTCACGGTAAACACCCAATGGTGGGCTTGTTTAGCGCGGTTCTGCTTTCTTCTGAACTGCAACTTATTGGGGTATATATATTACTCGTTTAAATAATCAATAGTGGGTCAATAGTTTTATGTTCAATTTTTATGTTTTATTGGTGTAGTATTGTTTTGGTATTTGTCTAAGGTATATACTGTTCTAAATGGTTTTAGAAGGAAATTAGTGAGTTAATTCAAATTGTGCGTAAATCACACCTATTCAATAATGTTTATTGACCTACTTTGTGTATTAAATTATTTGTTACAAAGTCAAACAACTTGTAAAAATTGTATATTGTATTAATTTAATTTGTATTGTGGGAGACATGTAATTGTGTCTCAGCATGTAATTTATTCAAGTAGCTATCAACAAGTTTGTGGTACGGTATTATTTTATGCTCAAATATTTATTTTGACTTGGCTACTTCGGGTGAAAGCCTCACCGAATAATGTAAGGGAAGGAATGGCCTGTGTACTGGAATAAATAAATAGTTCTATCAAAGAGTGAAAGAAAAAAAGGACGGAAGGGGGTGGAACACAGGACTTACGAGCCTTTTATTGTATGTAATGTGTTTTTGCTTTGTATTTTTCAACTATTTGTGTTGGTTTCCTTTTAAATTTTATAGGTTAAATGCTCCTTTGCCACCAATAGGTAGGTTTATTCTTTTTTTGTGGTTATTCCGACTTGAAGGTGTTTTGTTTGTGCCTGTGCGGTCTTGACGGACCGGCAGGATTGCGGTAGAGCGGCTGGTCTATAGTTTTTTGCCGATACGCGCAAACGTGGGGGGCAGCGTAGTTTAGATTAATCCTTTCTCTCATACGGAGGACTAATACAATAGCAACATATTTTGATATTTCCAATAAGGAGGACTGAGAATTGGAAATTATAAAAATAAGAAATGACATTGAGTTAAAATTACATCATAACAAAGAAAAATTCTGGAATTTAGTGGATGGAAATATATTCCCATTGTTGAGAAAATGTGCTCTGAAAATGAACTCTCTTTGCGTGTGAATCTTTGTTTTCCAGTATGAAATGCTTAAAATCAAAGTACCGATCAAGCCTCGCTGACACTCATTTGGAGCATTGCCTGAGAACTGGGAATTCGACTTAAGTGCCATATTACAAGGAGTTGGCCGTAGATTTGCAATGTCAAACATTGCATTAATTATGAATTTGAAGATTATTTTGTTTAACACTAGAACCGCGGAGCGGGTGAATTTGACCCAAAACGATGTTTAATTTATCACCACGCGAAAAGTATCAATTGAAAAAAAAATTCCTTTTATGACTTTTAATATTATAAGGTGAACAACAATTTACCAAATTTAAAAATTCGTAACATAAATAATTTTCTGATTATTAACACTTATACCTAGAACCGCGGAGCGGGTCAATTTGACCCGTAAAAATTTTAATGCACAAATAACGAAAAACAGATATATTTTCTCGAACTGTAACTGTAAAATACTTCTACCCCACCCTAGAATTCCTTAAATGGACTGTACCAGAAGTGGGAATAGTAACAGTTTTTCAATCAAGGTCATTATATTAGGTTTGAAGCACGAACTACGTTCGAATGCAGTGAAAAATTACTGCGAATATTTAGAAGACTTTTTAAAGTTGCTTTTATTCTGTAATATGTATAAAAACTATGTCACGACGCCGTAATCTTGCTGTTCAGGAATCTTTAGAATATTTAAAACAATTATCTGAAAATGATTCATATTGTTCGAAAAAAGAGGGTTTCTCAAGATTCGAATTTGAGTAGTAAAGATGAATACCTGCCTGCTACTGAATAAAATTTGGATTCGGATGAAGAAAATTAAAGTGAAGATGACTCTGACAATGCTCTAACAATCCCTGGTCCTTCTCATCGCAATACTGATGATAATTTATCTGATAAAAAATAAAAATCAAACATTCCAAGAAAATCTACACATGCAAAGAAATTTGAAAAAGAAATCGACAATAACATTCAAAATTGGAAATAATGAAGATGGCAAAGATGGGACAATTTGGAATGTCACTCAATTAGGAACAAACGATAGAGGAAGAATATCAAAGTATAATATTTTGAAAGAAGTAGGGGGGGCCCAACACCACATGCTAAACGCAATGTTATCGACAACAGTCCTTCTAGTTCTTGGAGACTTTTTATAGATGAATGAATATTGAAACACATAAAGAAATGTTCTGAAGATGAAGCTCATCGGCAGATTCAGGAAGGAGAATGGGATATAACATTAGAAGAAGTAAATGCTTTTATATAAATTTTATATGCACGTGCTATATATTGTGCAAAAGGACTTGAACTGGATAACTTGTGGTCAAAGGACTGAGGACCACTATTTTTCCAAAATACAATGTTAAGAGACCAATTTCATGAAATAATGGGATTTTTACGCTTCGACATAAAATCAACAAGCGTCTAGAGACAGACAAATTTGTCCTTATTTCGGATATCTGGAATCGTTTCAGGGAAAATTGCAAGACTAACTATGCACCACGTCCTAATGTAACTGCAGATGAACAGTTATTTCCTACTAAAGGTAGGTGTAGGTTTGTTCAATACATGCGAAACAAACCAGATAAGTGTGGAATCAAGTTCTGGTTGGCTGTAGATTTGACACAAAATATCTAATAAATGGATTCCCGTATCTTCGAAAAGATAACCAAAGTCCATCCAACGTTTCTCTTTCTGAACATGTAGTGCTGAGACTAAGGGCCTGTTCACATAGGAGTCCGTTGCGTTGCGTTAAGGAAAAAATGACGTTGAGACGAAAATAAACCAATCATAGGCCTCCAAACGATTAGCAATGAAATTTTTAATGCCTACGATTGGTTTACTTTCGTCTCAACATCATCTTTACCTTAACGCTACGCAACGGACTCCTATGTGAACAGGCCCTAATAAGTCCATAAGAGAACAAAGGTAGAAATGTCACTACGAACAACTTTTTCACAACACTGAAGCTTGCAGAGGCATTGAAATCCAAAAACACCAGCCTTGTAGGAACTGTAAAACGCCCAAGAAGATAAATACTAGTCTCTGTAAAAATGTTAAAATCCACATTGTATTCGACTACGGTACTAACCCATAAAGACATGAGTCTAACTGTTTATCAAGGTAAAAAAGATAAAAACGTTTTGTTGCTAAGTAGTCTCCATCCAACGCAGAAATTGCAGATAACTAAAAAAAAAAACTACCTGATATAATCGCTTTCTACAACGCAACTAAATACGGTGTGGACGTGATTGAACAAATGGCAAGGAAATATACAGTCAAGTCTGCTTCACGTAGGTGGCCGGTGCAGGTTGTTTTGTAATATTTTGGACCTTGCTACAATCAATGCCTGGGTTTTATATAAAGCTGTAACTGGAAAATCTATTAGTAGAGGGTAATTCCTTCAAGACTTCGTTGGAGAATTGTGAGAAAAGTTTGTTCTCTTCCGACATAAAAAGGTGGCAAAAAGAGCATGTGAAGCAACCAATGAAAACGACTGAGAACCAAAAATTAAGCGTAAACGAGTCCGATGCCACATTTCGAAATGTGAAATTAAAACTCTAGATATCTGTTCAAAATGTAAAGCGTCCATCTGTGGAAAATGTACAAAACTTATTACTCAGTTTTGTACAAAATGCATACGGTAAATTGGATTTTATAATCTGTAAAACTAAATACTGATAAAATTTTTTAGTAACTGATAAAATTTTTAATTTTTAATTTTTTGAAATTGTTTAAACATATTGAAAAGAGATACTCTGTTTTTCCATTGAAATTAGGAAATTTATGTCATATTTTGGTAAAGAAACATGCTATTATACTCAAGGACATAAAATTTTAAATAATACGATTTTGTAAAAATTAAGTTAATTTCTCTTGATTTATATAAATTATTTAATGTAAATTTGAGAAATATTGATTATTATTTAACAAATAAAATGTTTTAGCTAAATAAATTAAGCACTTTTGCATATTTTATAAGTTTGCAATCTAGGGTCAATATGACCCGCTCCGCGGTTCTAGGTATATCGAAAGTCCCGCGGTTCTAGTGTTAAATTAAAACTTGAATTTATGTATTAAAAATTTATGTCGCATTAATATTTTCATGTTTAAATATTCCCCCCCCCCCCCCCTACTCCTCTTCATCAGCCGTGCCCGCCGAATTCCCGCATTTCTGAAACATGCCCTCCTTGTAAAAAAGATTGCCAACCCCTGCCCTAGACCTTCCTGGTTACCTACCGTAAGCCCGAATCCTCAATTTGCAGCTGCAGTTGACAGGTGGGCGTGGAATGGGGGAATGGTTGGTTGTTTGGTTGGTTGTGATTTAATGGCGCAAGGTCCAGAACAGGACATGCTGCGCCAAACACATGGTAAAATCAAAATAATCAAATATATAAATTAGCATTTTAAATCACAAACCATTGATTTTGCATTAGATTTTGCCAAATGAGTTTACTAAACTTAAAGGTGAAAATTTTGTTCTCTTTGACACTGACAGAAAAGAAAAAATGATTGGCTTCTGCTCTGAAAAGTTTTTGGGAATTTTGCGTACTAATAGCACCTGTAAAACAGTATACATGGACGGAACTTTTAAAGTATTGCCTAAGATTTTTTTATCAATTTTACACCATTCATGCTTTTTTACCAAAAGCAAATGTTTCCATTCATATATATATTACTCCCAAATAAATCTGAAAAAACTTATGGGAAAATCTTTCACTAAATTAAGAATGCTGCAACAAGACTGGGGTATGATTTTAACCCAAAAACTATAATGGTGGATTACGAAATAGCTGTAATGAATGCTTCACGAAAAGTTTTTCCACATGTTACCGTAAAAGGCTGTTTATTCCATTACAATCAAACATTATGGCGTAATTTTAGTAAACTAGGATTATCTGTGTTTAAAAATATTTCTGAAGTAATGAACTTGTATCGGTCTTCTTCAAGATTGGCTTTAGTTAGAATAGAAGATATTGATGATGCATTGTTAATAGTTGCTACAGATGCACCTCCACCTGAACATCCGGCATATAAAAAATGTCAAGAGTTTATTGGTTACTTCGTTAGCACATGGTTGGAAGGTAAGCAGTTTCAAACATTTTCGAATTAAAATTTTAATTTTATAAATTTTAACAATCAATATAAATATACATAATTATAAACATAAATTAGGGTAATTCTAAATCTGTATGATTTATTTACATACCTACATACAATAAAGAATCACAAATATTTTAATTTTCAGGCTCTTTTACGCCAGAAGTATAGAACCAGCATGGTAACTTCGGTGTCCACACTACGAATCATATTAAAGGTTGGCATCATGCCTTAAACAATGCAGTTGGAACATCGCATGTTAATATTTATGAATTCATAAATCAAGTAAAAATCCAACATGAGAACTCTGAGAATCAAATGGAATTATTGGATTCAGGCAATAAACCACCTAGAGTGAAAAAACATTTGAAAAGCAATGAAAAAATGTTACTCACAAGTGACTATATTAGCGAAGAAATAACACTGCAAGCATTTATATAGGGTAACTCTAGGATAGATGGCCATAGAGGAGAGATGGCCAGTTTAAATATTTCCAAAACTAGATCATAAATGGCAGTTTACTTTTTTCGTAGGAAATGTTCAACGAGTTCTTTCATTGCGAGGTACAGCTGTGTTTTTCTTTTATAAAAAGTAAGTGAAATTTTAATGTTTATTTAATTTAGTAGTTGAATATTTTTGTTGAGTTAGGTATCTGAATGTTTTGCAATACGTACGTTACATTTTTTTTTACTTTACGGACTTTAAAGGCACGTATATAATCCAATCTTTGCTTCTAAGCCTAAAACAAAGACGTACAATGGCGGAGTTACGCTTTAAATTGGGTGGCCATCTGTCCTTGAATTTCAGGATAGATGGCCACATAAAATCGAGGAGAGATGACCACTTTTAATCAATATTTAAAAATTATACGGAGTGAGGATTTTAACTAAATATAATTATATTTAAAATAATTATATAACTTTTATGTTTATAATTATATTATATGCACCAGTTCCTAATGGAACCATGACAAAAACAGTTCGAAAACGTACCAAACAGGTCGCTATGCTTTTGACATCACCAAAAATATTGACAAAAGTCGGAAACTTTCCTTCAAGAAACAGATAAAGTTGATAAATAAGCTTAAAACCAGTAAAAAGCCTAAAATAAACGCGAGAAAGAAACAAAAACACGACATTTCCAGTAGCGAAGAAGATGGAATTCATTTGAAATTATCAGATTCTACAGATTCCGAGGGAATAGAATTTGATGAGGATCACTGTGTTGGTTGTAGAGAAGAATACAATACCACAACCAAAAAGGATGACTGGATAAAATGTATAAGGTACCTGAAGTGGTTCCATGAAACGTGTTCAAACTATCAAGACCTTTGCCAAAAATGTGGTAAAATTTTACGAAAAGTGAAGGGTTGAAATATACTTCAAATGTTGTTTATTCGAATTTTATTCACTCATTTTCCGTGATATAACTGCATCTTTACAAATTGCTATATGTTTTTCATGATTAACAATATGAAATGTGTTGTTTTTTGCTATTTTAACTTCACTTTTTCTTTCTTCTATTGGATGGCCATCTCTCCTCGGCTTGAAAGAGAGATGGCTCTCTTTTAGTTTCAGACTATGTTTCCCACTTTTTGTTCTCAATGTTTAATAATTTTATGCCCAAAATATGATGAGTGTATGTATAAGAATTTTAAATATGCATAAATATTTCTTGTCTTTGCATTCTAAGAATTTTTATTTCAATCTTTAAAAACTATGGCCATCTATCCTAGAGTTACCCTATGCTGTTGGTTATTGTTTTGTATTATTTATTATATTAATAAAACATGCTTTAATTTTAGTGTTAACCATTAAATCACCTTTTTTCTGAAATATATTTGTTTTGTTTTTAATATTCTGAATTAATTTTAATCTCCCAGGAATTCGGGCTTTCGGTGAATACGCGGTCGAAGTGGTGACGTCACGTCCGCCATGTAGGGCACCTCCGCAATGGCGGCCCATGTTATTCTCCCATAGGACGGAAAAACAAATATTAATATATCTTAAACTAATGAATATTATCTCCCTGCACGTCCTGAAATCGATGAAGGGGATAAAAATACCCTACCTCAAAAATTGAGGAATGTGATTTCGTACAGGAATAAGAGCAAATGGTGTTTTAAAATTTCAATTCGTTAAGCCTATGGATGTGAAACATAGGCTTAGATGAAGTGATACTCTTGAACTTTTTTATTTACTGTTTGTGAATAGTTTTATATGTTGTTCCTGTCTATGTGGATATTCTAACATAATATGAGATGAATTGGTAAGTAGATTTTATTCCCACTATCACTTATTTATCCCTAGTGCCATTGTGTTTACAATTTGAATGTGTCGCTGATGGTAACGGTATTAAAATGTCACTTTCGATAAACATTATTACTGTAAAACTACTTATGTACCTTATTGTTCATTCGATTTTCCTCAAATATTTGTATGGTAACATTCTTAAAGCACTATAATCCACTTTGCAGAATGAAAGGGTTCTTGAAGTTGATATATGGGCTAGTAAAGTATACTGTATTGTTGTTGTTTTTTATGTGTTAGATGTATGCTTTTATTAATTTCTTTACCTGTGTACTTGATTCCCTTCCCTTAAAACTGAATGGGTGTCTGAGTAGGATAGATTTAAGTCAATCTATTCTATGTCACATTTCTTTTCAGTTAAATCCATGAAACTATAAGATTACTGACAGACTTTATGGCTAAGTATTTTTTCAGCCATTGATTTCATGCATCCTTTTTTTTGCTGGCTGGTTTTATGATGGGATTGTTTGATTTAGTATTAGTGTGTTATCAACCTTAGTTTAATGCAGCACTCTTAAAGTATGAAGCATGAAATAATTGATTTCTTTTGCATTGTACTTATATCATACAGTTAGTAGAAGTGATACTCTTCAAATTCTTTATTTAATGTTTATTAACAGCTTATTTTTATGTTGGGTAGTATCTGTTTATGTGAATAATGTAACATTCAGTAAGTAGATGTTTTTCCGAATAATATGTCTGTGTCTGTTAAAGCTTACTTGTTATTGTTTTGAATTATAAATATTGAAAAGTAGTGTTTGGTAACATTGTTTCAGTTATGTATTCTTCATAAATAACAGACTTTAATGCCTGTGTTTTTTTTTTGTTTTTTTTCAGCCATTGATTTCATGTATCCTTTTTGTTACTGGCTGTTGTTAAGACGGATATGTTTTATTTAATGTTATAGAGTGTTATCAATTACTGTTTATAAAATATATATATATATATATATATATATATATATATATATATATATATATATATATATATATATATATATATATATATATATTCTTATAAATACATACACAATGTATGTTTTATATATGAGTATCTCGGGGGAGGTAAAAAATGATAACCCACATCTCTCCCCACATGATGGAGAAAGTTCATCAGAACTTGTGCGGGTACGTTTTGCAGATTGTATGTAGATATGTTTGACACCATAGTCTGCAATATTGTTTGTAACTATTTACATACGGTAATGGAAAATGCTTATTAGGACAATATTTTACTAATATATTGTACCATTATTAGGCATTATATGAATAATGCTTTTGTCTTTTTACAATGTTGACACTGTTTGCACTCATTATTTTTAAGTCACTTAAATGAAAAGATATTACTGTCTGCTAATCACATTATGAATTTTTATAATATAAAACGTACACAATTGCTTGTGCAAAAAAAAGCAGTGGGCATCTCATCTTCATTCTTTAACTGCTATTGCATGTAAACAATTATAACCCTCATATTTATAGCTACATTAAATTGTTCAGTGTGTTAAAATTGAAATAAATGTTGATTTTATTACTTTTTCTCTTAATGACATTTTTAAGGAGGGTATTATGTACAAAAAAATGTTTAGCAACAAGTTTTGCAATTTGAAATATGTAAAAGCAAATATTTTATGAAAATATAAATCTGTTTATCTCTAAAATACAATAATGTGGTTTATCACTTTTTACCCCCAAGGTCTTCATACATATATATATATATATATATATATATATATATATGTCGGACTTAAGCGGGAACGAAATAATTACCTTAAAATCAAAGGGGCCTTCGAGTTTTATCTATTATCATAAAGCGCAGGAAATGCGATAGAATCAGATCCTCTGAGAGCAAAAGTGTGTGTTTTCCCAGCTTAGAGGAATTATTTTTAGAACGGGGTACAGGGAATTAGCGCGTGGCGGCCTTCAAACATCTATTTTGAATCTCTACGCAGGCGCAAAAAGAGTACGTGTGGAACTTGACCATGAAAAAGTACGCAGATCGCGGGAGTTTTTCGATGACACTGGGCGCGTAATGGTATGCTCAGTCGCCAGAAAGAAATGGCGAACAACAATTATATTTCGCTTGGAACGGTGGTTATTTCGACATTGAAGAAATAAAGTGGACTACATTATAACTATGCATTATGTATCGGACTACCTTATTTCCCACTCGCCACCAGAATTAAGAGTTGACTGCAACATCAGTTAATAGTACGGGCGTGATCTGAAGCCTGTCATATATATATATAAATATGTATAAACAGTTGATTCTTTTTCAATCGTTTTTATATTGTTAAAGTCTGTACATCTTTGTTGGTTTAAAATGTAGCATTATTTAATAGGTAAAGATTATAAAATTCATTTGTCCATGTTTTGAGGGAATAATGTGTTTATCATTTAGATGTTTAATACAGGTGTTTTTTTTTTTTAAAGTTAAAAAATGGTCATATGCTTTGCTGCAGACTGCAAGCATAAAATGATTAAAATCATTGTTCCTTCTACCGCTTTCCAAAGGATGTAAAGCATGCTCTGTAGACAAATGAATGGCAAAGTAATTTTGAAAATAGAAGTTTTAATATTCTCCTTTTTAATTTATGAGTACATTTTTCCACATATGTTAATTTCACATTTCTTGGTCTCCACGTTATAGTAAATCTATGGTATTCAATAGCTATTTAATTTTTTTAAATGTTTTAGATGATACATACTGAATTTTTGTTGTATTTAAGCTTTAATAAATTCTTAATTTAGGATGAATTTTTTTTTTATTTAGAAAAGTTTTCAGGACTTCTATTATAAACAGAAATCTACAATAGTTTCTTTGTCTTAAATTTTATAGTTATTGTTTGTCAAATTGTCTGCAAACCAAATAATGATAGATTTTTTTGCATGAAAATATATATGGAGCGAACATGTACGTTAGATTCATAAAATTAGTGAGCTTCAATTCAGTGATACAAGGGAAACCAAATAATTATAATTTTGAATGTATATGTAATAAATAAAACATGCAAATGTTTTAAAGTTTATTGATCTTGGTATTTTTCAGGCGTAGTGACAGAAAACCTGGTAGAGATTCCAGATTATATAGCTACCATTTTAAAGGAGGGGATAAAAGAAATAATCCAACAATTTTTGACAGTAATAAAGTGCAACAAATTGAACTTCCTGCTCATAAAGGAAAGAAGTACATGTGTTTTTAATAACAGCTTTTTTAATTTCACATGTTTTCTTTACAATAAGTACTAAATGTACTTGATTCTCAGAACTGAGGACATAGTCATTTTATACATTGAAATTAAACATGAGAGAAGGAGGATAACTCATCTGATCCAAATTACAAGTAATTTTATTGTTTATGTTATGTAGTAGTATTATAGATAATATATTAATCTCATAAATAATTAAAACTTCTATTTGTTGTACTTAGCTTTTCACAAATCAAATGCACGTTTTTAACAATAAATTTATGAGTTTTCTTAATGTTCATTTATGCTGTTATTTAATATTCTTTGTATTATTCCTTTAGAAAACAGAGTGCTGTGATGAAGAACATTGAAGGTGTTAAAGATAAAAGTAGAGTGGATGTAGAGTCACTATTGGTAAAAGCAGAGATAGACCAACTAAAGGAAAAAATAAAGAGCTGCAGTTATTGTTGGCAGCAAAAAATGTGAAATTTCAATTTTCTCAAATCAGTGAGAATGACAGTTTAGTGCTAATGTCAATAATAAAATTCAACATTCAATAAACAACCCTGACTTCCCTAATTGCTACATTTTAATAAACACGACAGAAATATTTATTGAAAATCTCTGCAAAGGCTCAGAGGCGGACTTTTTCACAGTATAAGAAAGGCAAACTTTAAAAGGATTGATATCCTAGCTCCTAATGGTGGAATTTGTTTCATTAGTAAATTGCGGCCAGGATCTACTTCTGATAAAACCCTTTTCAAGGAATGTGGTTTAATAAAATTGTGGAATCCTGGATATCTAATATTATCAGATAAAGGTTTTTTAATACTTGACCTATTGCCTCAAGGTGTATCAGTAAATATTCCCCCATTCTTAACGAATCCACAATTCACAGAAAGTGAGGATAAATTTACCACTAAATTAAAACATATACATGTTCATGTTGAACGAGCTATACAAAGAATAAAAAGTTTTCAAATTCTTGATAACATCCCATATTATTTTAATCAATATGCTTCAGTAAGTTTGTGCCACTTTGGTAAATTTGTAAAAATCCATTGGTGAAAAAATAAAATCTTTTTGTTTATATCTTAACATGTTTTTGTTTAATCCCTTTGGTGAGTTTTTTTAGATAAAAAGTTTACAGTTTCCATTACACGTATTTTAATAACTATGCTTTAACCATTGCATTTGGAGGTATGTTTTGAAATCTCTTCATTTTGGTGACTATTTAAAATGTTACTCAAAATACAGAAAGTCAAGTTTTACAGAACTTATATCACAATCCATTCATAATGTGAAAGAAAGAACACAGAAATCCCATTACAGCCTTTTTATTACAAATACAAAAAAATATAGATATACATTAACAACAGAAATGAAAAAACAATTTAAAAAGAATAACGAGACAAAACAAAATGTACTGGTTATAGTCTCTCTCATAGCTCTATATTTGGCAAAAAGGTATACATATAAATTAACATCAGAAATTAATATATTTTAATATGAAAAGGAAAACAATTATCTTAATTACTACCATAAAATATAAATATTAAAGAAACAAATGTTGCTATATGTACAACTTACTGTCACATTATATATCAGTCTCTCATAGAGGCTTGCACTTTAGATAAAATCAAGCTGTTTCCAGGATTGTTATCAAACAACTGAATATCACTAGCCAGAGCTTTTTCTCCTCTATCTATGAAACTTTTTGATTGTTAAAAAAGGTGAAAATTTCAAACCAGGATATCATGATGAAGTGTCTTGTATAAATTCATGAAATACAGAAGAAAAACATGACTATGAATTTGAACAAAAAATGTTACAATTGAAACGAATTACGAAACGTTAAAAATAAACACTACTTCAATTAAAAAAAAATAAATGAGAATGTTGCAGCAATCAGTTTATTTTTTTTTGTCTGCTATAAATGTAAAGTTATTGTTTATGAAGCATAAGTAGTTATAAAGAATACATAGCTGAAACAATGTTACCAAACACTACTTTTCAATATTTAAAATGCAAAACAACAACAAAAAAGCTTTAATAGGCATATTATTGGGGAAAACATCTACTTACTGTGTTGCATTATTCACATAAACAGATACAACATTTAAAAAAAACTGTTGATAAACATTAAAAAGAATTTGAAGAGTATCACTTCCACTAACTGTATGATATAAGAACAATGCAAAACAAATCAATTATTTCATGCTTCATAATTTAAGAGTCCTGCATTAAACTACGGTTGATAACACACTAATATTAAATCAAACAATTCCATCATAAAACCCAGCCAGCAACAAAAAGGATGCATGAAATCAATTGCTGAAAAAATATTTAGCCATAAAGTATGTCAGTAATCTTATAGTTTCATGGATTTAACTGAAAAGAAATCTGACATAGAATAGATTGACTTAAATCTATCCTACTCAGACACCCATTCAGTTTTAAGGGAAGGGAATCAAGTACACATGTAAAGAAATTAATAAAAGCATACATCTAACACATAAAAAACAACAATACAGTATACTTTACTAGCCAATATATCAACTTCAAGAACCCTTTCATTCTGCAAAATGGATTATAGTGCTTTAAGAATGTTACCATACAAATATTTGAGGAAAATCGAATGAACAATAAGGTACATACGTAGTTTTACAGTAATAATTTTTATCGATAGTGACATTTTAATACCGTTACCATCAGCGACACATTCAAATTGTGGTAAACACAATGGCACTAGAGATAAATCAGTGTTACTGGGAATAAAATCTACTTACTAATTCATCTTAGATTGTTAGAATATCCACATAGACAGAAACAACATAAAAAACTATTCACAAACACTATAAATAAAAAATTTCAATAGTATCACTTTCTCTAAGCCTATCGCTGTCAAAGATAGGCTTAGAGGAATGGAATTTTAAAACACCATCTGCTCTTATTCGTGCACGAAATCACATTCTTCAATTTTTGAGGTAGGGTATTTTTTTATCCTTCATCGATTTCAGGACGTGCAGGGAGATAATATTCGTTAGTTTAAGAGATATTAATATTTGTTTACCCGTCCTATGGGAGAATAACATGGGCCGCCATTGCGGAGGTGCCCTAATGGCGGACGTGACGTCACACTTCGACCGCGTATTTCGGTTAATTCGGAATTCGGTGAGTCACCGACCTTCCTAAAAGAAATTCTGGTTCCAAATAGGCATCCTGTTTGAGAGATAAATTGAAATAAATAGAAAATACACACTTATATAATGAAATGGAGGTTTATTTACATATGACATATATATGGAACTTATAATCTAATAAAAAAAAACGCATCTCGATTGTTCAAAATATTAAAACATGTTCCCCCCACAAAATGCCCCTAAAAAATAGGGCCCCTAAAAACACCCCTTTTCGTCTAACTTACCCCCAAGTTGGCAAAACTGGAATGGGAATATGAAACCCGGCTAACAAGACGTTGGAAAGTATTAATAGTTTTGTTTTCGCTCTCAATTCCTAGATGGCGTTGATATCTTGTGTCTTCATTATTTTTTTTTCAGGAATTTTGGTTTCACTTTCGAGCGATACGAGATGCGGAACGCAGTTCACGTGTATGTCGCTGTATTATAATCAAATTTAAACTTTATTCGACGAATATACAACAAATCATCCCGGTTGTTGTATGTATGTATATATATATATATACATATAAGTTAAGCAACAAACTTTATTATGGACCTTAATAAATAAATAATACGAACTATTTTTGAGCATAGAATAAATATTTTCCCAATTATCCTTAAACACAGTTTTCCATTTTTGTCTAGTGTAGTAGATGTATTAAGTTACCTACAGCATAATTTAAATATAGTATAATTTTTAATTCGCATTCATCGGTCAGTATTCATAAATGAGAAGACGCCTGGGGAAGTGGTTTTCTTCGCAGAAAAGTTCATGTTGCAGTAATAAAGGCAGGTCACATTTTTCTAGTAATACAAAATTTAAAATACACCAAATGAAACATTTTACCCTTTCAATATGGATTGATTTCATAATATTTATATAAAACTTTAATGCATGTAAGACAACATACTTCAACTTTAATATTTGTGACAATGTAGCTACATAGAAACACAAAATAGGGGGAAGAGGGAGATATTAAACTATATGTTAAAAATAGCTATACAAAACTACATCAATTTTCAGTAAGAGTATTCCTTTTGGATAGTTTTAGAAATTAAATATGAATGACATCGGAACAATTGCAATTTAAAATACAGGCGGCTCAAACCGCATTTTAAAATTCTATAAAATATAACTAACGTGAAATATTTTTGTTTGGCCCTAGTATTGCAAAAGATGACTGAAGCGTTCCGAACCAGCCTTCCAGTATATTATAAAAATTTGTATCTATAATACATGTATGATGTGCTTTAAGCATTTCTTTCACTTAGTATTTCACTTAGTGAACACTTAGTATTTCCTTTTTTACTTTCTATGTTGTTTTAATTAGCAGCCCATATAAGATACTAGCTAAGTGGTAACCCGATGTGTTGCATTTTCGATTTAAAATGAAATGGTTTTATTTCTTAAAGATTGAAAACTGTTTAATCACTTTTAAAAATATTTTAGAATTTTTAAAAACGAAATAATTATTTAAAATTCTCTTTATCAAATTTTGGTTTATGGCTTTTAAAATAATTCTTTCAAATTTCCGTTTTTAAATTTTGCTTTTTAAACAAAGAAAGAACCTCATCCAATTAGAAAAAAATTCTAAAGGTTTTAACTTCTCCTTTCCTGAAACTAAAATTATATCTGGTGCTTTAAAATTATTTCTGGATTTCAATTACTAAATGACTCGTTCTCAACTAATAATTTTTCATTTTGGCAACATGGCTGAATGTAAATAGAAAATTTCATGGTCGAAAAAGTGCTTAAAAAATAGACAGTTCTCAGGAATTCAAAATTGAGGATGGCACCAGTGCACTCGTCTCGTCCGTCCGCGTCCATCGGTACCAGTCGCGATATCCTGCGAAGCTCGGTTCGCGAGATTAGCCCGTCCCCGTGTCTGCTGACTCACAAACTAACATTTGTTTACCTTCAGCTGTTATTATATAGACTAGCTGAGTGGCAACCCGATGTGTTGCTTTTTCGATTTAAAATGAAATGTTTTTATTTCTTAAATATTAAAAACTGTTTAATGACTTTTAAAAATATATTAGAATTTTTAAAAACGAAATAATTATTTAAAATTCTCTTTATCAAATTTTGGTTTATGGCTTTTAAAATAATTCTTTCAAATTTCCGTTTTTAAATTTTGCTTTTTAAACAAAGAAAGAACCTCATCCAATTAGAAAAAAATTCTAAAGGTTTTAACTTCTCCTTTCCTGAAACTAAAATTATATCTGGTGCTTTAAAATTATTTCTGGATTTCAATTACTAAATGACTCGTTCTCAACTAATAATTTTTCATTTTGGCAACATGGCTGAATGTAAATAGAAAATTTCATGGTCGAAAAAGTGCTTAAAAAATAGACAGTTCTCAGGAATTCAAAATTGAGGATGGCACCAGTGCACTCGTCTCGTCCGTCCGCGTCCATCGGTACCAGTCGCGATATCCTGCGAAGCTCGGTTCGCGAGATTAGCCCGTCCCCGTGTCTGCTGACTCACAAACTAACATTTGTTTACCTTCAGCTGTTATTATATAGACTAGCTGAGTGGCAACCCGATGTGTTGCTTTTTCGATTTAAAATGAAATGTTTTTATTTCTTAAATATTAAAAACTGTTTAATGACTTTTAAAATATATTAGAATTTTTAAAAACGAAATAATTATTTAAAATTCTCTTTATCAAATTTTGGTTTATGGCTTTTAAAATAATTCTTTCAAATTTCCGTTTTTAAATTTTGCTTTTTAAACAAAGAAAGAACCTCATCCAATTAGAAAAAAATTCTAAAGGTTTTAACTTCTCCTTTCCTGAAACTAAAATTATATCTGGTGCTTTAAAATTATTTCTGGATTTCAATTACTAAATGACTCGTTCTCAACTAATAATTTTTCATTTTGGCAACATGGCTGAATGTAAATAGAAAATTTCATGGTCGAAAAAGTGCTTAAAAAATAGACAGTTCTCAGGAATTCAAAATTGAGGATGGCACCAGTGCACTCGTCTCGTCCGTCCGCGTCCATCGGTACCAGTCGCGATATCCTGCGAAGCTCGGTTCGCGAGATTAGCCCGTCCCCGTGTCTGCTGACTCACAAACTAACATTTGTTTACCTTCAGCTGTTATTATATAGACTAGCTGAGTGGCAACCCGATGTGTTGCTTTTTCGATTTAAAATGAAATGTTTTTATTTCTTAAATATTAAAAACTGTTTAATGACTTTTAAAAATATATTAGAATTTTTAAAAACGAAATAATTATTTAAAATTCTCTTTATCAAATTTTGGTTTATGGCTTTTAAAATAATTCTTTCAAATTTCCGTTTTTAAATTTTGCTTTTTAAACAAAGAAAGAACCTCATCCAATTAGAAAAAAATTCTAAAGGTTTTAACTTCTCCTTTCCTGAAACTAAAATTATATCTGGTGCTTTAAAATTATTTCTGGATTTCAATTACTAAATGACTCGTTCTCAACTAATAATTTTTCATTTTGGCAACATGGCTGAATGTAAATAGAAAATTTCATGGTCGAAAAAGTGCTTAAAAAATAGACAGTTCTCAGGAATTCAAAATTGAGGATGGCACCAGTGCACTCGTCTCGTCCGTCCGCGTCCATCGGTACCAGTCGCGATATCCTGCGAAGCTCGGTTCGCGAGATTAGCCCGTCCCCGTGTCTGCTGACTCACAAACTAACATTTGTTTACCTTCAGCTGTTATTATATAGACTAGCTGAGTGGCAACCCGATGTGTTGCTTTTTCGATTTAAAATGAAATGTTTTTATTTCTTAAATATTAAAAACTGTTTAATGACTTTTAAAAATATATTAGAATTTTTAAAAACGAAATAATTATTTAAAATTCACTTTATCAAATTTTGGTTTTTGGCTTTTGAAATAATTCTTTCAAATTTCCGCCCTCAAATTTTGCTTTTTAAACAAAAAAGAAGTTCATTGAATTAGAATAAATTCTAAAGATTTTAATTTCTCATTTCCTAAAACAAAAATTATTTCTGGTGCTTTAAAATTATTTCTGGATTCCAATTATTAAATATATGACTCGTTCTCAACTATTTTGGCATTTGGTTATTTTCCTTTTGGCAAATTGGCAGAATGTAAACATTACATCTCATGGGGTAAAAATTACTTAAAAAAATAGAAAGACAGTTCTGATGAATTCAAAATTGGTGGCGGAAGAATCCTCATCACTTCCTCATTAATTAGAAATAAATTTCACGAATTTGCTGGAATTATTAGTGAGTAAAATAATAAGTCGAAAAATTACGAACTCGGCATTTAAATTACATTAAGATACAATGGCGATCAGTGCGGGATATTTCAAAAGTGAGTTTTGTAAGTACGCTTTTTTAGAATGATAACATTTTTTCTATTACATGTATTTGGTATATTTTGGAAGCTGAACATCTAGCAAATGCCGATAAATCGTAAAACTGACATTAATAGGTGCATAAAACCGAAATATTTGTCCATCAAAATTGTCTATTTCGTGAAATTCGGAAAACTGCTTTGGGGAAGAAGTTTGGTTTGCAGTGAAAAACATTTTTAACTTTTTGAAAATGTGCATATCCTTAAAGATGAAGAGTTGTAGAACACATGGAAATAAAAAAAATTGTCGACCGGTGGGCGGAAAAGTTTAATTGTGCATGCATGAAAATAGTGGAAATTTGCGAAACGGAAAGGAGCTGGCCCACTCGGAATGACACCTGTTTCTATTCCCCTCTTCTTTTGAGTTCGGCGGTTTTAATTTTATAATTTAAAAAAAGTTTAAAGTTTTGAAAGTTGAGGATGGTATCAGTGCACGCGTCTCGTCCGAACGCGTCCGTCGGTACCAGTCGCGATATCCTGCTATGCTCGGTTCGCGAGATTAGCCCGTCCCCGTGTCTGCTCACTAACAAACTAACATTTGTTTACCTTCAGCTGTTAATAGTAAGACTAGCTGAGTGGCTACCCGATGTGTTGCATTTTCGATTTAAAATGAAATGGTTTTATTTCTTAAAGATTAAAAACTGTTTAATGACTTTTAAAAATATATTAGAATTTTTAAAAACGAAATAATTATTTAAAATTCTCTTTATCAAATTTTGGTTTTTGGCTTTTGAAATAATTCTTTCAAATTTCCGTTTTCAAATTTTGCTTTTTAAACAATAAAAGAAGCTCATTCAATTAGAAAATACTCTAAAGGTTTTAACTTCTCCTTTCCTGAAACTAAAATTATTTCTGGTGCTTTAAAATTATTTCTGGATTTCAATTATTAAATTACTCGTTCTCAACTAATAATTTTTCATTTTGGTAACATGGCCGAATGTAAATAGAAAAATCTCATGAGCGAAAAAGTGCTTAAAAAATTAGAAAGACAGTTCTCAGGAATTCAAAATTGGTTGCGGAAGAATCCTCATCAGTTGCTCATTAATTAGAACTAAATTTCACGAACTTGCTGGAATTATTAGTGAGTAAAATAATAAGTCAAAAAATTACGAACTCCCCATTCAGTTACATTAAGATACTATGGCGATAAGCGCGGAAAATTTCAAAAGAGAGTTTTGTAAGTACGCTTTTTTAGAATGATAACATTTATTTTATTAATTGCATTTGGTATATTTTGGAAGCTGATCATCTAGCAAATGCCGATAAATCGTAAAACTGACATTAATAGGTGCAGAAAACCGAAATATTTGTCCATCAAATTGTCAACTTCGTGAATTTCGGAAAACTGCTTTGGGGAAAAAGCTTCGTTTGCAATGAAAAACATTTTTAACTTTATAAAAATGTGTATATCCTTAAAGATGAAGAGTTGCAAAACACATGGAAATAAAAAATTTGTCGATTGGTGGGCGAAAAAGTTTAATTTTGCATGCATGAAAATAGTGGTAATTTGCGAAACGGAAAGGAGCTGACCCACCCGGAATGTCATCTGTTTCTGCTGTCCACTTCTTTTGAGTTCGGCGGTTTTAATTTAATAATTAAAAAAGTTTAAAGTTTTGAAAGTTGAGGATGGCACCAGTGCACGCGTCTCGTCCGTCCGCGTCCATCGGTACCAGTCGCGATATCCTGCTATGCTCGGTTCGCGTGATTAGCTCGTCCCCGCGTCTGCTGACTGACACACTAACATTTGTTTACCTTCAGCTGTTATTATATAGTACATTATACTTTCGTCTCGAACAAAACACGTGTATAAAATTGTTTTTCAACACGCAACATCTTTAAATGAAAAATACCGAACACCTCAATGGTTTATATTTGGCACGTGTTCATTTATGAATTAAAATTATGAAACAACTAAGTTAAATTTTTTGTATTAATTATTTAGCGTTACTGGAAAATTTACTTAGAGCGGAATGTAATACATTTAAAATGAATGTTGACGAAAGTCCCATTGCTACGAGTAAAAAGCGTGTTAAGACCAATGAACGGAAACGTGGAACAGATGTATTACACGCACCTCCCTTGGCGACAAAATTTTTTTGGCGCCAAATACTCGTCAAAAAAATTTTGTCTCCAACTTGTGGCCAAAACAGGCCTACGCGGACATTTTACACTTAAAATAACAAATATACACAAAATATCAATAACAACTCAAATATAAAAATAAATTCAAAACAAACTTACCAATGGCAATAATAAACTTTCAAAAACATGTCACAAAACCACAACAGCTACTTTAAAACATACACGAATATATCTAAAAACGGCTGTATTAAATTTCAAAACATAAACAGAAATGCTCAACCGCTACTTTAAAACACGCAAAAATATCTAAAAACAGCTGTATTAAACTTCAAAACCTCAGCAGAAATACCCAACCACTTATTTAAAACATACGCAAATATATCTAAAAACGGCTATATTAAAATTCAAAACCTAAACAGAAATGCTCAACCGCTACTTTAAAACATACGCAAATATATCAAAAAACGAAGACATTAAACTTCCAAAAACATTACACATATCCGCAACATCTATTTAAAACATACGCAGATATATCAAAAAACGAAGACATTAAACTTCCAAAAACATTACAGAAATCCTAAACCGCTACTATGAAACGCCAACAAAAATATCGAACACCGGTATATTAAACTTCCAAAAACACTACACAATACCACAACACCTATTCAGGGTTGCAACAAAAAACAAACATCACGCCAAATCGCATGGCTGCCAGACCAAACAAAAAAATCGCTAAAAATAAAAAAAATCGCCAAACATAAAAAAAAATCGCCAAATTGAAAAAGGTGCGTGAAACACATCTGTACCTTTACATATCTTTATATATTTTTTATATACCTTTCAAGAGAAATTCAGGAATCGCTGAACCGAATACGTGCAGTAGACTGTTAACAGACAGAATTTAATATTTAATAATTAATACATGTAATAGAATTAAGTAAAGTGATGCTATTATGTGGAGTTCAGATTTTATTTAAAACCCTTTGAGGGGCGCCGTCCTCACTGTGCGAACACATTTTCTAGAATTTTTTTAACCTAAAAAATGTCAATTTTTTTTTCTATTAAAGGTTGTAAAATACTTTTACATCTTTAAACTGATAATAAATGGCAGCACCAGACATTTGTCTGTTCATTTAATTTGAACACAATGAATGCAAGTTAACGCTGTTTCATAGTTGGTTTTATTTTCAATTATTTTAAGGATTAAAAACCTAAAATGTTTTAATTTTTTCACTAGATTTTATAAACATGCCTCAACTAATACTGACATGTCATTACTTCTTAAAAAAATCGTTTATTTCTTTGTATTTTTGCGCTTTTAAATGGTGTTCGCACAGCGAGAACGCCGCCCGTCTACGACATTGAAATACAGGCTCCCCCCGGAAAGGGAAAACAAACACAGCTGTCCTTATGTTATCTCCTCTAGACGATTTGGTCTTGCTTCTTGGGGGGTAAAGGGGATTAAAAAGATGGTTAACCCTCTGAAATTAGGGGTGTTTTTGGAAAAGGAAAACTTTATCATTTGTATTGTCATCTGTATTGTCATCTGTTTCAATGGTGTGTGCTGGGCACTATCACCTACAGTTCCCAACCTTTCTGCATTCGACAGTGGTCTATTGAATTCATTATGTGTGCTAAGGTTGGCCTCTGTCAGAGGTTCAACAGGCAGAACTAATCAGGATGTGACAATATGTCTGATTTATTGTTTCCAAACGGCAACCGGCCACCTTCAGCACAAGTGAATTTAAATCAATTATTATAAGCATGACCGCTCTGGGTGGGCTCCTGGAAATCCCCACGTGTGAAGGTATTGAAAATTGCTAAAGCGCGTTTTAAAAATAGCTCATTCTGCTTTTGCTGTTTTCAGATCAGTCGCTCTTATTTGCTAATTTTTTTAGTTAAATATTCTGTTGCAAATATCTTTTTTAATTCGTTTCATATACAGTTTACTTAAATCTTTAAAATTGTACAAAAAAGCTTCGATTTTATCAGGTTTTTATTATTTCTTTAATTTTTTAGATTTTACTGATATTTCTCACATTTTTCTGACATTTTTATATTTTTCTGACATTTATATATTTTTCTGATATATTTTTATATTTTTTTATTTATCTTATTTTTGATATTTTGAGTTCAATGAATTTAAAATTTTGAAAAATTTCTTAAATTTAAAAATTTTAAAAACTAAATTCAAATTTCTGTTTGTTGAAAATTATATAGTAAAATATTTATTATTATAACGATATAAGATCAGTTATTTTTGCTTTTGCTCGAGTAAAACAAAGTAACTTTGTGGTCGAACTCAAATGCCCTACACGGGCGCCGTTCGCACTGTGAGGACGGCCCCCTCTACCTAAGGGGGGGTGCTAAATTTTTTTTAATCACATTTCTTTTATCTTTAGGACCATTATACCTCATTCTTACCTTTTTTTAAAAAAAAATTACAATAATAAAATTGCGCCCCTCAAAGGGTTAAATTAAAAAAAATTGCATCTTAAGTGGATCATAATAGTGCTGATATTGCATAATTTTAAATAATTAAAAATGTGTATAGTTTAAATAAAAGAAAGTTGAGAAGCTATTAAGTATACAAATAATATTGACTTAGCAGATGTAAATTGACAAAAATTAAAATTAACACGTCATTTTTGACCGGCTAACCACTAGTTATGAATAAAAACATATTGGAAACACCTTCACTGGGGTGAAAATTTAAGAGTAATTTTATTCAGTAATGTTACACAAAAACTGCAGTAAAATGTAATCTTTAAAGGAAGGATATTTAAAAAATCAACAAAAATAAGGTCGCATTTAAGTAATTATATCCAGAAAGAAGTTAGGAAAGTGATTATCTGATATAAGTTTGCTCTTAGCACACATCGGAAAATGGTAACGGCTCATTCCCAATACACGATGCCGCAGCCTCTTTAATATTTTTGCGGTTATTTTTGTTTTACTTACCGCTACAGCCTTGTTAGAAGCTTTGTTTTACTGTACTACAGCCAGCGGTAAGTAGCGAAGCCAGGGGTTGAGGATTTTCTGTAATGTTTTTGGACGGATGAGTAACGGAGCGTAGCGGAATGGAGCAAAGGTATCTGAGCGAAGAGAAGATCCCGTGTGCGCCTACGAATTTCGTAAAGCCAGCGGTAAGTTTGTTTTTCAACTCATTTGTTCTTTCTTTGTTGCTACATTTGTTTACATTTCGCAGTTTAAGCACAACAGTTCTGCGAAAACGGGATTTTGGCGCCAAAAGTTCTAATTTTCTTTAGTGAAGTGAAACTTTTCACTCTCAACGGTCCTATTTTAACTTCATTTTTATAATTTCTTTGAAATTTTTCAATGAACGTAAAATTTGGCATGTTGAAATTTATATTCTCTCATTATTTTAAAATTTGAAAAATAAATAGTTTTTTTCATTTTTCCTGCTGTTGAACTTTATATTCTATAGTAAATTTGGTACTTTGGGATTATCCAGTCGACCATTTTCGCCAAACACGATTCATTTTCGCCAAATCCGATATTATCTCCAAAAGGTAGCTTTTGCGTTAATAACCTCAAATTTTATAACATTTACTGTGTAATCCTTGACTACGCGAGTAAGGGCCTGTTCACATAGGAGTCCGGTAGCGGAGCGCTAAAGGAAAGATGTCGTTGAGACGAAAATAAACCAACCATAGGCGTTAAAAATTTCGTTGCTAATCGTTTGGAGGTTTGTCATTGATTAAATATATTTCAATATTTTAACGCTCCGCTACCGGACTCCTATGTGAACAGGCCCTTAGTGTTCTTTAGCGTGTTGAAATATACTGTTTTTTTTTACTTCGCTGCAAAATGATTCGAATTTGGGATTTGCCTAGTACCGAAGAGAATGCAGTGGCATATTTTCAAGAGCATGGAATCATTTCTTCTAAGAAAATGTGCGTGAATGGCCACGATATGGCGTTGTATATCAAAACCCCTTTACATTGCATCGCCATTGATAAGCAATGGCGATGCAATGTAAAGGGGTGCGATAAACGAGTAGCTATTCGAAAAGACACGTGGTTAGAGGGCTCAAAACTCACGTTTGTGACTGCCTTCCGGTTTATTTACTGCTGGTCACATGAATTAACATCAACTGAATGGGGAGAAAAACAGCTGGATTTGACAGGAAAGACAATTGTTGATTGGAACAATTATATGAGGGAAGCACTGGCGCCGGAAGAGTCAAATATAGAGAGGGGCAAAGTAAAATAGATTAAAACTTTTACACCTTTATTATTAAAAATACATATATACGGTTATAAAAAATAAATTTTTATGTTATTTTTCTAATCGGAGAAAAGTAATGAGAGATTTCTTCTGTTTTGAGAAAATCTGTTAATTACTTTTTCAATAAATGTGTCTTTATTTTTACTCACAGATTCTATGTGAACGCTAAGCATACAGAGACCAGAAAGTCTCTCTTGAGACATGGTTGATCTCAACCAGGTTTTTACCCGTCGGAGCGGACTAAAAGATCTTTCAATTGTTGTTCAATTGAAAGATATTTTAGTACGCTCTATTTGCACCTTCTATTGTTCAACTGTCCCGTGGGGCACGTTCTGGACGTTACACCTTACAATTCAAATTTGTAGAGTAGCACTTATGAAATGTATTAAAGGCCCTATCACACGTCAACGTGTACGCGTTTCAAATGCATCGGATTCAAGATTCCCTTTCGCGATGAAAAAACATTGTGTAGGGTTGCTTTTGAATCGCAAAAGCAAACG
Source organism: Dolomedes plantarius (assembly GCA_907164885.2). Classification (NCBI taxonomy): domain Eukaryota; kingdom Metazoa; phylum Arthropoda; class Arachnida; order Araneae; family Dolomedidae; genus Dolomedes; species Dolomedes plantarius. Next base: position 219,831,391 of record OU015493.1, read on the forward strand.
TCTGGCATTGGCGTTTAAACGCACTTGCGTACCTGAAATTGACAATTAATCGCTCCTGCGTGTATGGAATGACATTTATCGCGCTCGCGTTAACGAGTGTGAGGTTGCAATTTAGTATTCAGTTTTGTTAGGCTTTATGATTGTAAATGAAAATTCTAATATTTTACGAGAGCTAGCTAGGTAGAAACAAGAAATTCAATTTTCAAGGGGGGGGGGGGGCAAGTACCCTCCCTTGCCCCCCCTTTCCGGCGCCACTGGAGGGAAGTGTGCACTCATAGCCTTCTACAACGTGATTCGAAACATATAGGAGGTCCGAACGAAATTGTAGAGATAGATGAGAGCCTTTTTACAAAGCGCAAAAACCAAGTCGGTCGTATTCTTCCAGAACAATGGATTTTTGGGGGACTGTGCAGAGAGACCAACGAGTGTTTTATCGTAAAGGTTCCCAATCGAAATGCAGCAAATCTCATGGCTGAAATTAGGAACAACATTGCAGAAGGAACTACAATTTTCTCAGACTCGTGGAAAAGTTACCAAACTGATGAATTGGAAGCAGCGGGATTCCAACACTTTAAAGTGAATCACCGATATAATTTTGTGGATCCTGAAACTGGTGCACATACACAAAATATGGAACGATTGTGGGGTTTGGCAAAATGGCGGAACAAGAAACACCGCTGGACTACCCGAAAACACGTGGATTTGTATTTAAACGAATTTATGTGGCGGCGACTGCACAAGGATAATGACTTGTTTATTTGCGCTTTAAAAGCTATCAAGGATTTTTGGCTGCTGAAATGGTTGATAATAATGTATATGGTTAGATTCAAGAATAATTCAATGTGTAATTATAAAAAAACATAGAGGTTTTTACTTTATTTTGATTTTTTTATTAATAATGTGTTTTAATAATATTTTTGTATTAATAATAAATTTAATATGTTTAGAATGTTTATTTTGGAAATTGCTTTTCATTATGATGGCGCCAAAGGATTTGCGCATTTTCGCGAGCGTTGACAGATCGACGGAATAATCCTAAAGTACCGTAAAGTTCATGTTTCCTGCTGCGATGGACCAAACGCCATCTTGGTGACGCCATGAGACACGCAGATGGCGGTTCCATACATGGAGAACCGCGTAATGGGAATTAACGAATGGTAACTAACTTACGAAAAATAAGCAAATAAATATGAACAGCTGAGCCAACATGTCTTGAATTTGAAAATATTATTAAAATGAACTTTAAGTTTACATTTCAAGTACAGATCTGCAAACACATATAAACTTTATGAAAAGAAATTAAATAAAGTGAAGCAGCTGAAAAAGTTTCATTTGAATCATTTAATAGTCAAGCAATAGGCTAAAGTGCTCACCCTTTTAAATATTTTGGGGAAATGTTTGCTTGAGTTAAATATTTATAAGAAAATTATCTAAATTCAATTTATTTTATATAAACTTCCAATATAAACTACGAAAAACTGACAATGTTGGTAAAAATCTATTCCGACCGCATCAATGTGACCTTTAAAATAACTATTAATAATCTGCGCAAAATTCTCGCACTTGCCTTTGAGATATTGTATCCGAGAATCCAAACTTTTCTGCACATTTTGTAGATGCAGTAATTATCCACATCCTCAATAGTAATCCCACAGCAGACATCAGAGTTATTCCGTAAACCAGCATCTTTAACTAGTATTAACTAATACTCTGTCCCATGACCTCACCGGGACAAAGAATGGACTATTCCATTTCGATCACTCAGGTAGCATGCACCAACCGGCATCGTACTTCTAGAGGACCGCTTCCATTCGGTGAAATGGGAAGGAGGATGTTAACACTAGAACCGCGGGACTTTCGATATACCTAGAACCGCGGAGCGGGTCATTTTGACCCTAGATTGTAAACTTATAAAATATGCACTAGCGCTTAATTTATTTAACTAAAATATTTATTTTTTAAATAATAATCAATATTTCTCAGAATTTAAGTTAAATAATTTATATAAATCAAGAGAAATTAACTTAATTTTTACAAAATCGCATTATTTAAAATTGTATGTCCTTGAGTACAATAGCATGTCTCTTTAACAAAATATAACATAAATTTCCTAATTTCAATGGAAAAACAGAGTATCTCTTTTCAATATGTTTAGAAATAATTTTTAAAAAATTAAAAATTAAAATTTTTTTTAGTTACTAAAAATTTTATCACTACTTAGTTTTCAGATTTTAAAATCCAATGTATGCATTTTGTACAAAACTGAGTAATATGTTTGGTACATTTTCCACAGATGAGTGCTTTATATTTTGAACAGATATCTAGAGTTTTATTTTCACATTTCGAAATATGGCATCGGACTTGTTTACGCTTAATTTGAGGTTGTCCGTCGTTTTCATTGGTTGCTTCACATGGTCATTTTGCTCCTTTTTTATGTCGGAAGAGAACAAACTTTTCTCGCAATTCTCCAACCAAGTCTTGAATGAATTTCCATCTACTAATAGATTTTCCATTTACAGCTTTATATAAAACCCAGGCATTGATTGTAACAGGTCCAAAATATTACAAAAAAAACCTGCACCGGCCACCTACATGAAGCAGACTTGACTGTATATTTCCTTGCCATTTGTTCAATTACGTCCACACCGTATTTAGTTGCGTTGTAGAAAGCGATTGTATCAGGTAGTTTTGTTTTGGGTTATCTGCAATTTCTACGTTTGGATGGAGATTATTTAGCAACAAAACATTTTTATCTTTTTTACCCCGATAAACAGTTAGACTCGTGTCTTTATGGGTTAGTACCGTAGTCGAAAAAAATGTGGATTTTAACATTTTTACAGAGACTAGTATTTCTCTTCTTGAGCGTTTTACAGTTCCTACAAGGCTGGTGTTTTTGGATTTCAATGCCTCTGTAAGCTTCAGTGTTGTGAAAAAGTTGTTCGTAGTGACATTTCTACCTTTGTTCTCACATGGACTTATTAGTCGCAGCAATACATGTTCAGATATAGAAACATAGGATGGACTTTGGTTATTTTTTCCAAGATACGGGAATCCATTTACCAGATATTTTGAGTCAACATCTGCAGCCAACCAGAACTTGATTCCACATTCATCTGGTTTATTTGGAATGCATTGGATAAACCTACAACTAGCTTTTGTAGGAAATAACTCTTCATCTGCAGTTATATTAGGACCTGGTGTATAGTTAGTCTTGCAATTTTCCATGAAACGATTCCTGATATCCGAAATAAGGGCAAATTTGTCTGTCTCTAGACGCTTTGATCTTGGTGATTTTACGTCGAAGCGTAAAAATCCCATTATTTCACGAAATTGGTCTCTTGACATTGTATTTTGGAAAAATGGTGGTCCTCAGTCCTTTGACCACAAGCTATCCAGTTCAAGTCCTTTTGCACAGTATATACCATGTGCATATAAAATTTATATTAAAGCATCTATTTCTTCTAATGTTATATTCCATTCTCCTTCATGAATCTGCCGGTGGGCTTCATCTTCAGTACATTTCTTTATGTGTTTCAATATCCATTCATCTATAAAAAGTCTCCAAGCACTTGAAGGACTGTTGTCGATAACATTGCGTTTAGCATGTGATGTTGGGTCCCCCAACTTCTTTCAAAATATTACACTTTGATTTTCTTCCTCTATCGTTTGTTCCTAATTGAGCGACATTTCAAATTATCCCATCTTTGTCATCTTCATTATTTCCAACTTTGAATGTTATTGTCGATTTGTTTTTCGAATTTCTTTGCGTGTGTGTATCTTTTCTTGGAATGTTTGATTTTCATTTTTTATCAGATAAATTATCATCATTATTGCGATAAGAAGGACCAGCCATTGTTAGAGCATTGCCAGAGTCATCTTCACTTTCATTTTCTTCATCCGAATCCAAATTTTCTTCATTAGCAGGCAGGTATTCATTCTCACTACTCAAAATCGAATTTTGAGAAACCTTTTTTCGAACCTTCTAAATCGTTTTCAGATAATTGTTTAAATATTCTAAAGCTTCCTGAACAGCAAGATTACAGCGTCGTGACATAGTTTTTATACATATACTAATTACAGAATAAAAGCAACTTCAAAAAAGTCTAAATATTCGCAGTAATTTTTTACTGCATTCGAACGTATTTCTTGCTTCAAACCTACTATAATGACCTTGAATGAAAAACCTTTACTATTCCCCCTTCTGGTACAGTCCATTTAAGGATTTCTAGGGTGGGGTAGAAATATTTTACAGTTACAGTTCGATAAAATGCACCTGTTGTTCGTTATTTGTGCATTAACATTTCTTACGGGTCAAATTGACCCGCTCCGCGGTTCTAGGTATAAGTGTTAATAATCGGAAAATTATTTATCTTACGAATTTTTAAATTTGGTAAATTGTTGTTCACCTTAAAATATTAAAAGTCATAAAAGGAATTTTTTTTCCAATCGATACTTTTCGCGTGGTAATAAATTAAACATCGTTTTGGGTCAAATTGACCCGCTCCGCGGTTCTAGTGTTAAATAATATTTATGGGCTTCTTGCAAAAAGGCAAAGCAATAAGTTTATACCACAAATTGTAGTAAAATGCACTTCACGCATTCCAAACGGAGAAGGGACTTTTAAAGTGAAAAACAAAAATTAAATAACGCAACTTTTATTGATTAGATGGGTTCGCCTTTTCTAAATTTCATATTCCCTTTTACAAAGGAAAAACAATTTTAGGAATGCAATAAACTCTGAATTAAAATAATGGGCTACCGCAAGAAAACAAATCAATAACGAGCAAACAAATAGAGCACACGCGCGCACGCGTAAATACCAATTTTAATAGATTCCTCGATGTCAATCGTTTTCTTTATTCCAAATTATTTCGACAAAAAGATTTTGCGGCTTAGTGTAATGTACAATAATTTTTCATTTACGGACGTAAACTGGTGTAAAAGATTCTTTTATCTTTCCAATTCCGCTTGAATTATGTTTCTATCTTAATTAAAAGCCGAGTTACAGCAATTTAAATATTACTAGTCGCAGAATTTTACATTCGGAAGTGTCATTCTGCAAACCGGAAGTAAGCTAAAATGTTTCTTTACATTGTTCTTTTTTGAGATTTAACGGTGAAATTGGGTTATATGTAAAAGGAAAGACATGGAAGTAAAAATTACGGGATTTATAAATATTTGGAAACGTATCTGGCAGCATAATTTTTACTATTTTATTCCTACACTTTGTAACAAACCTACAGTGGCTCCCAAAAGTGTTCGTACACTTGCGATTTTCAATGAAATAGGGCTCTATCCATTAATTAAAATGAATATTTCAGAATGGGTATTTAATAATAAGATCTATAATCTATTTTTAACAAAATTACATGAAATATTTTGAAAACATAGTAAAACTTTATTTTTAAGAAACCAGTAATCAAAAAGTAACAAAAACTTTATCTCTCAAAAGTCATCGTACACTGAAATATTTTCAGATCAATTCATAATTAAAATTATCGTCTGGCGCTTTATTTTTATTTTTGAATTGTGGCGGCATTTAAAATATCGTTTGACTTTAATTTTTGCTTGCCTACTCCGTAATATTCTATTTATTATTTAAAAACGGCTCGTAGTCATAAAGAAACAGCAAACAGCATTCGAAAATTAATTTTTTTTCATCATAGTAGTGGTAAATCAGTTCGGAATATTGCTAAATTACTTAATTTATCCCATTCCACTGTGCAGTATGTGATAAAACGCTTTAAAGAAGAAAATCGGATCGAAAACAAGGTAAGAAAAGGACGTCCGGCAAAGTTAACAAAACGTGATCACAGATTTAAAATTAGAAAATTTGTGAAAAATCCACGTTTGGATGCGGTCTTTATGGGAGCGGTCTTTTTAACTCATCGGTTACATAGTCAAAGGATACCCCACTATTTTCCAACTTTTCCCCTCTTCACCATAAATATTTTTATTCCTAAACCCTCTATAAAATATCCTTTTCTTGTGTTGACCACTACAATCGGCTTTCTTTAACCGTCCTCTCCGTATCAAAATTTTATGGCTAACTCCTTTTAACTTATTTCTTACCCTTTTCACAACGTTTTACAATGCATAAACGAATCTTAAAATGGTTTGCAGCTGCTAAAAATCTCCGAGAGTCCCTTGCTGGCTTAAACAGCCAGCAAAATAAGCCCCAAACGTATTAGAATAATGTCTTATTTGCCGAAGAAAGCAAGTTTAACATTTTTGGTTCCGATGGGCGTATAATTGTATGGAGAAGAACAAATGAGGAACTTAATCCCAAGAACTCAGTAGGAAAAGTTAAGCATGGCGGTGGAGGTGTCCTTGTGTGGGGGTACATGTCTATCAGGACTAGGTAATTTGGTATTTATTGATGGCATAATGAATCATGCTGTTTATATAAATATATTAAGAGAAATTTAAGATTATCAGCCGAAAATTTGGGCATTGGAAACAACTTTGTTTTTTATCAAGATAACAATCCTAATCACACGGCTGTCAACGTTCACCTCTGGTGTCTCTGTAATTGTCCACAAGTTTTGAAAACACCACCCCAATCGCCAGATTTAAACCCAATAGAACATATTTGGAGAGAACAGGAGGTTCGAGTACGAAAACACGACATTCACACGAAAAGCGAACTAAAAACAATTATGATGGAAGAATGGATGAACATTGATGCAGAAATTAAAAAAGAACTAGTGCAATATATTCCCAGACGTTTAAAAGCTGTTGTGGATGCTAAAGCATATCATACTAAATACATTAATTTAACGAAAAATTAGAATATTTACTAATATGTAGAGATTTTTTACAAGTATACGATGACTTTTGTGGGATAAAGTTTTTGTTACTTTTTGATTATTGGTTTCTTAAAAATAAAGTTTTACTATGTTTTAAATTACAGAAGTGGAAGACTACAGGCGTTGGGACACGAACTGCACACGTTGTTCCGTCTCCGTAAACTGACCGAACGGGATCGGCGTGTCCTGAAGCGTGAGGTTCGTAAGAACCGCAAGAAACCACTACAATTCATCAACAGTGAGTTTGATCAGGAAGCAGGGGTTACGGAGCACCCCAATACTTTGCGGAGAGAACTGCATGCCCTCAATATAGACGGATGTATTGCCACCCAAAAACCAGCATCACCCCATCCAGCAAAGCCGGCAGACTCGCTTGGCATTTGCAACGTCGCAATTGGACTGCGGACCATTGGAAAACTGTTTTATGGAGCGATGAGTCACGCTACATGCTCTTCCAAGTCTTGAACTGAATAAAATAATTTTAAATATGTAAACATATATTTATTGCCTTTTGTTTCTATAAAGTCATATTTCATAACCTCATTCATCATAACATGGTGCTTGCTCTAAAGATGCAGTTTTTGTATATAATAAAATGAATCAGCCTGATTTATATGTACATGTGTACTGAGTTTCCCTTAACGAGGAACGAATTATTCTGTTTTGTACTGATTCAGAGTTTTTTATACGAAATAATCGCGTTATAGAAGGCTTTAATGTACTCTGTTTACTGTACCCAAGAATATTTAAACATTGTACAAGTTACCTCCAGCCAAATTCTATGTAAAAAAATCTATAGATTCTGTATTCAAAATTGATAACCATTCGTCGACATACTAAGCATGGTGTAAAAGCTGAAAATCTTCTGATCCCAGGCAAATAAACGTGCATTTTCTGATCGCGATCAGAAAAATTCCCCACAGCGTAACATGGGCATTCACCATTTGATATATCAATTTATGTATCGCCTTAATTCCAAATAAATAAAGGGTTCTGTAAAAACTGCCTCATCGTATGCACTGCTACTCTGTACTTCTCCCATAAATAAGACGCCCATAAACATGATCTCAAAAATGAATGAAAGGGACAGATAATTAGATGACTAATCTAGTGGCGGGAATTAAATTATGCGAATTGCATTAAATTCCTCTAGATCAGGGGTGGCCAACTCAAAACAGTCCGGGGGCCATTTGAGAAAAACATAAATGACGGTGGGACTAACTATAATATCGGAGTGAATTTTGATGTTTGCTGCGCGAAAGGAAAAAATACCATCATCAAGTATCAGATTTGTATACCTCACTAAATATTTTAACTTTAAAGTGATTTCAAATATTCATATTTATATTATTTAAAAAACATACAGGGTGCGGTAGAAACAACGTTCTGATTTGGAACGTCAATAACATAAATACAAAGCAAGATAGAGAAAGTAATCTTTTAAACCTGAGAACCCGTTGTCACCCAATAAGTTTTAAAGATTACATCAGTTAAATGGCGACCGTCATTTTCGATGCAGTTTTGAAGTCTCTTTCGGAAATTTTGCATGAATCTTCGGATCATGTCCCGCGAAATCGCTGTGATTTATTGCGTAATTGTAGCCTTGAGTGCTTGCAAATTTGTTGGTCGGTGCTGGTACACTTTTGATTTAACAAAAATATTTGTAAGCACTCAAGGCAGCAATTATGCAAGAAATCATGGCGTTTCCAGGGGACATGTTCCGCAGATCCATGCAAAATTTACGAAAGAGACTTCAAAACTTCATCGAAAATGACGGTCGTCAATCAACTGATGTAATCTTTAAAACTTAAGATGGCTGCCTACGTTCGGAGCCAATTTTTTTTAAACATTTTTTCTTGAAGGATTTTTTGGTCTTTTATGGTAAAGTAGCATTTAAAAATAAAAAAATAAAAAACAAACTTGCCTGTAAATACCATACTTTTTTTATAAATTGGTCAATTTGAAGTAACTTTTAATGAAATTTAGCTGAAACGCCTATCACTCTGCACAAAATTCTAATTCTACTATTTTAATTTCCTTCTCACACATGATACATATAACAGTAATCTTCAAAATGACCCACAATCTAAGAGAAATTTTAAAATGCAAAAATAATACAGACAATTTTATCTAATATATAAAAATGAATGTTTGTATCTCTGTAATTGTATAGAAATCCACAGTTTAGGAGCAACGATCGTGAAATTTTACATACAGGCGTCTTTAAAAACAGCCGAGGGTCTGAAGAACTTCAAAAATCGAAATTAATTACCGTTGATTTTTAATTAATAAAAAACCAACAATTTGTAAGCTGTTACACTTTGTGGAATCACCCCTCTGAATATGGCGTCCACGTTAGGGTTAGCTGGCAAACAGCGAGCGAAAAGATAAAAATAAATAAATCAAAAAGTTTCAAGTTATATATTAAACCAGAATAATAAATGAAAATAATAATCTTTCAAGTCAGATTTTATACTCTAAAATAAATCGGATCCAACGGCATATTGACACTCTCACACGCGATGGAAAATTCGAATCAACCACGCTAAGTGTCACGATCTTTTTTAATCGCTACTGCAACCCCCCTAGCTTATGTCTTTGTGTCTATTGAAGAGTTAAAGACTAAGCTTCTATCCTGCTAACTTATTTCTCATTTAAAACTCCTCTTACTCCATAAATGTATGTATATTCACCAACCCATAGCAACTTTCGAAAAAACTCATTGCGTATATTTTTTACTTTACTCAACAGTGTTGTGTATAATCGTGGCGCGTTCGTTAAAACTGTTCATTTGGTACACCGTAAGACTCGGGTTCGAGTCTGGGATCGTGCAAATTTTGCTAAACCTGTATTTTCAGCTTTTTATGAAGGCTTTTTTATTTTAGCTTTTATTTTATTATTTTTTTAATTATTATCTTTATTTTATTTTAGTTTTTTTTAAATTATTATTTTTATTTTATTTTATTATTTTTTTAAATTATTTTTATTTTATTTTTTTCAGCTTTTTTATGATGAAAGACCGAATATAGCTGAAATCTGAGGAGTTTATTATACATTTATATATTTTTAATTGGTTTTCATATTATTAATGTGTATAACATTTCGTATGCTTTTTTTTCTATGTTATTTATACTGTGTTTAGTTTTTTAATGGATTTTGGTAGGTTTATTATAAATTTATATATTTTATGTTTCACTTTCCAGGATTTTTTGCTCCAATGATAAAGGCTAAATCTTTTCTATGTTATTTATACTGTGTTTAGTTTTAAAATTGATTTTGGTTAACAAACATTCATCAATAATTTATTTCTGGGCATTGTATTGCTAACAATTAGGATAACGAACAATTTTTGACGGATGCGATTCTCGATTCATAGATGTTCAATAGATGGCGCCTATTATTTTAAACTTTTAGTATTCCATAAACCAACACTTCCTAAACGTTCGTTTAGGAGGTGTTCCTAAACGAACGGTACATTCAAATTAAATACAATGTCAGTGTATGCAATTAATGCCAATATCAATATATATATATATATATATATATATACCGGGTGGCCATAATTAAACTGACAGTGCTCACAGTGTTCTGTAGCGCGATCTATTTGCGAGAATGACGCCACATTTTGTAGGAAGATTAAACAAGACGGGGGACGAAGGATTCCGCGAAAAAATAAATTAGTTCCAAAAGTCACCGCTAGGGGAATATTTGGCGCTGTGTAATAGAAAATAGAGTGTTTGGCGCTGTGTAATAGAAAATAGGGAATTTCTGTGACTGCATGTGGTGATTTGTCATCCCAAATTCGGCAGTTCTGGGTATTCACAGTTCCATGCAGGGAAAAGTGAGCCTCGTCTCCCCATAAGATTTTCCACGGCCAAGCATCATCCACCTCCATTCTGGCAAGAAAGGTGAGAGCAAAAGTCAATCGCTTATCATGGTCGGGGTACAGTAACTCCTGTACACGGCTGATCTTGTAAGGATAGAAGTTGATAATCTTTCGTAAGATTTTCCATACCGTACTGTAAGGCATATCCATATTCCGAGCTAATCCACGAGCGCTAGAGGTGGCAGCAATATTGTCTGGTCATCTGTCGACAATCGCCGTGGCAACTGCTTCGATTGTATCCTGTGGTACAGGTTTTCGTCTTCTGCCTGACTGAACCTTCAGAGAACCTGTTTTCTCAAACGTCGCAACCATTGCTTTTAGCCCATTAACTGACACAGGACCATTACCTTTACGCATTTTTTGTGCGTTCTAAAAGCACGAAGAGCGGCTGACGCGTTGCACTGGTTGAGGTAAAAGAATTTGACCAGTAACGCACGCTCGACTAAAGAAGGAGACATTGCACATAAACTTTCAATCCGATTGATTCGAAACGTAACACATTGCCTTTTAAAACCCAAGCAGCTGGCACTGTGCCAATGGATGTAACGTGAAATTTGAATAAAGAACTTCTTCTGCTCAGCGTACGTGATATTGCAGATCACGAGACTTTATCGGTGTTTATGTAGATTTTACGCTTTTTTAAAAGTGTTGCCATATTGCACTTGAACTAAATAAGAAAATGTGCATAATAAAAGGTAATTTTATTCCGTATTAATTTGCATTTGTTAACACTCTATTTTCTATTACACAGCGCCAGATATTCCCCTAGCGGTGACTTTTGGAACTAATTTATTTTTTCGCGGAATCCTTCGTCCCCCGTCTTGTTTAATCTTCCTACAAAATGTGGCGTCATTCTCGCAAATAGATCGCGCTACAGAACACTGTGAGCACTGTCAGTTTAATTATGGCCACCCGGTATATATATATATATAATAAATACGACGATCAATGTATACGATTGATGTAAAAAAAACAAAAAAATATATTAATAAAAAATCGTAAGGGATATTTTTATAGACAAAATAATGTAGAAGAAAATATTCAAATTAAATCTCATAGGACATACTAAAGAATATAGTACAGTTAATGTAGTACAGTTTGAGAAACATATCTTTTACATTATTTTAATATTTTTTTTAATAATGTCCAATCGTCTGCCGCATTAGCAAGAAAAAAAGTATTTTTTTGCCTATTTCGTTGTTATGTGAAGATAAATTTATTTAAAGTAACAGAAAAAGAAATCACGTGATCAGCGTTTAATAAATTAACCTTTTACATGCCAATGTTCCTTTTTTGGAACACCATCTTTAATATTTTTTTAAAAATAAACTGTGATATCTGTCAGTTTGAAAAAATTACCGTATATTATAGAAGGCATGATTGATATTTTGACTTTTTTTTTCAAATATGAATATTTTAGCGTAGAAAAATTTCTAAAAATCAGCTTTTTTCACAATTTTTACAGTACGTAAGAAAAAAATTCTATAAAATTCCTAAAAATTCAAATCCACCCAAAAATTTCCCCATCGTACTTGCAAAGGACAAGTTTAACGAGTTAATAAAATAAATTAAAATAATAACAAGAAATATTTCCTCAAGACTGCGTAAAAATGCAATGTTCCAAAAAAGGAACATTGGCATGTAACGATATACAAAAGCAGTGATATCACACGTGATCAGTGATTCTGCCGTCTGATTACGTAGAAAATTAAGCTGAACTTACAAAGCTGTACGCCCTACAAAAAGGAAACTCTTTAGACGTCGACGCAAATGACATTCGGCAGTTTCTTGGATTACTGTTGTTTAGTGGCTACCACTCAGTACCTGATGAAAATACATATTGGAGCTCTCAGGAAGATTTGAATATCCTAATTGTTAACAATACAATGCCCAGAAATAAATTTCGGACGTTAAAAAAGTATTTCCACATTGTTGATAATAGTAAATTGGAACCAGGCGATAAATTAGGAAAAATTTCTCCCTTTTATAAAGAGGTTGGAAAAAATTTTCGTCAATTTGGATTTTTTCATGAAAATATGAGTATCGATGAATCCATGGTTCCGTGTTATGGGCATCGTTCGGCTAAGGTGTTCATACGTGGAAAGCCAATTCGCTTTGGTTTCAAAGTTTGGATGATCTGCTCAGCAAATGGTTATCCTTATGCTATGTCTATCTACGGTAGAAAAAGTTCGAAAAAATGAAAATTTGCCACTTGGATCAAAAGTTGTCTCCGAACTATTATCTTTTATTGACAATCCAGAAAAACGCAAAATATTTTTCGATAACTTTTTTTACATCGTACAGTCTGCTGACAGATTTATCTAACAAAGGCTTTAAGGCAATCGGCACAGTGCGAGATTCCAGACCGGGACAATGTTCTCTTAAAACAGCAAAAGAAATATCGAAATTTCAACGTGGAGAGTTTGATTACCGATGCGATGGAGAAGTTTATATGTGCCATTGGAACGATAGTTTTGTTGTAACTATTACATCAAATTTTATCACTCATGAACCATTACGAAGAGGAAAAAGATATGTCCGAGCTAAAATAAAAGTCGATTTTCCTTAACCTTACATTATAAAATTATATAATAAAGGAATGAGTGGAGTACACCTGTTGGACCGACTTCCTGGAAGTTATCGACCAAAGTTACGCAGCAAAATATGGTACTTTATTCCTTGATCATAGTGTGGCATGTAAAAGGTTAAATTCTAAAAATTAATCTTTAAAAATTGACCAAAAATCATAAAATGGAGGTAAAGATTCGAAAAAGATTTCATATTAAAGGAATTTTTATGATCTTTTTCGTCATATGAATTTTATAACCCTCAAATTATTATTATTTTAAATGCAAACTTAAAAAAAGTTAGTAAAACAACTCAAAAATTTAATTTTAAAAAAATCTAAGAATTTTTCAAAAATCTTTCTAAGTGCACTCCTACACTATAAGAAGAATCGCCATGCAAAATTTCAGCCCTTTTATTTCCCGCGGTTTGGTCTGTACGTTGTATGTCAGTCAGTAAGTCAATCAGTCAGTCAGTCACGGAACTGTTTTATATATACATATTATTGTTACTATTTTTATATCGTAACGTTAACTTCATGCGCACGCATTTTTTTCCTATGCTTTTTTTTTTGTCTTTATAATAGCGTAATTTTCATATGATTTTAAACAACAATAATTTTTAACTGGCATTCAATTCGCTGTTAAAACTTTATATTTACACCCTATTTAAAAGAAGTAGGGTGTAAATTTTTCAAAAAGGATGTTTCAACACCCAACTTCAAAGAAGTAGGGTGTAAATTGTAGGGTAGAAAGTTGGTAAAATCAAAATTTTGTGCAATGGATTTAATTTCTCGATTAAAAGTAGTTTTTTTCTAAAAATTAATTTATTTCGCTTGAAAAGCTAAATATTTTATGCACGCGGTTTATATTATTATTACTATCTTTATATCATAAAGTTAACTTCATACGCGAGAATTATTTTCATATGCTTTTTTTATTATTATCTTTATAATAGCTTTATTTTCATATGCTTTTAAACAACTATCGTTTTTATTCATATTATGTTGGTTTTTTTATTAATTAAAAATTAAGGGTAATTAATTTCGATTCCGGAAGTTCTTATTATCTTTATTTTCATATGCTTTTTCATTTACGAATTATTCAAATGTTGGTTAAAAAACTTATGTAATTCATACATTTGCGTGAGTTTAATTATTGTAATTAATAAATTTATATTTCTGGAGAGGATGTTTCAGGTTTTAGTGGTACTATGATAAAAGGCTGAATCTACCAAAATTCTGAGGAGTTTATTATGGAGAGAAAAGGAATTTAATATGTAGAGGATGTTTATAGGAGTTTAATGGGGAGAGGAGTTGAATGGTTTGCAGCCCTCAATCAAACACTTCATTTTTTAAGAGACAACGCTAGAGTCATATCATGGTTCTATTGGAAATTTCAGCTAAACCTGTAATTTCAGCTTCTTTTTTTGCCCAAATGATAAAAGGCTAAATCTAGCTGAATTCTGAGGAGTTTATTATAATTTTATATATTTTTTTTATTGGGTTTTCATTTTATTCATGTGTATAAGATTTCACATGTTTTTTCTATGTTATTTATAACGTGTTTAGTTTTAAATTAATTTTGGTTAGCAAACATTAGACAATTTGACATTTTTACTTTTCAGATTTTAGTGCTTCAATGATGAAAGGCTGAAATTCCTGAATTCTGAGATGTGTATAACATTTCACATATACTTTTTCTATGTTATTTATACTGTGTTGATTTTGGTTAACAAATATTGTTAAAATCCCGGGCAATGACGGGTACTTCAGCTAGTGTTCCTATAAAAAAATTTTCCCAATTCGTCATTCCTTTCCTTATAATAAGAGCCCCAAACAAAAAAATATTTATTATACATCAATTATTGTGCATCATTTCATTAACAATAGCATCTAAAACATTTCCCGAAAATTGTATCAAATTATATGCATTATTATATGAAATATCATATTAGCGGTAGAGATTTGTGCTAAAAAACATAATTCTGAGAAAAACGCATTTAAAGTTGTTTGTCATTTCAATTTTGTATGAGACGATGTGTTTTAAAATAGCTATAACTCTGCTTCTAATAGATGTAGAATGAAAATCAAAATGGTTTTGAAAAGAGAAAAGATTGATTTACACGATTCTTGCAAAAAATAAAATTGACCAAAATAGTAAAAAAAATGGCATTTTTCAACGTAGGCAGTCACCTTAATGGATGACAATGGCATACTGTGTACTTCTCGGGTATAAAAGATTTCTTTCTCTATCTTACTTTGTATTTTTGTTATTGATGTTGCAAATCGGAACGTTCTTTCTGCCGCACTCTGTATAAACACAGTATCCTAAAAACAGCAGCATTATACAGAAGGTCGTTCGCACTTTATGGAAGCGATTTTATAATTTATTTTTGCCGATTGCATTTTGAGATAAAAATTTGTCAACTTCAGAATAATCGTCTGCTACTGTTTTGTTTTGATTGGAATGTAAAAGAAAAGATTTATTTTGAAAATGGCTCCTAAAATTGATAGATGTTTCGAAGGTTACGTAACTGCGCTTTCCATGGAGAAATATTCGTATCAACAAATTATAAAGCGGTGTAAAAATCACGGTTATGGCATTTTTTAAAAAAGGTATTTATAATTATAAAACACAGGCCTACAAAAACATTTTCTTTTTGGTGCCTAGGATTTTAGAACTGATTTTACCTATATTTGGGGTGCTGAATCAAAATATGAAATCAGTTTTTCTCTATCAGCTTTACTTTTTTAGATACAGTAAAACCTCGTTTATCCGGACTAACTAGGACCACAGGCAATCCAGACAATCGAAAATCCGGATAATATGGGTAATACACAATACAAAATCCTTATCTAAAAAGACTTACTTTGTTTTGTAACAAAATTACATAGTATTGTTTACAAGACATTAAAAAATATAAAAAAATAACTTTTCACATCATTTCTTAACAAATAATTGGTAAGTCTAGTGAAGCTTTCTTCAACTCAATAAAAAGCATTTTTTTACCATAATTTATGGTACACTCTATGCAGAAACTGTACATTGAATCAATCTATAAAGCAAATATTTAGCGTACTTGTAGTGACGTTCTTGCTATCATAGTTAAAAGTTGTTATCTAAAGTCAACATTAAATAAAAATAATATCTGCAAATCTGATCCGGATCAACGAGGTTTTACTCTACATCCACTTTTCTACTCGTATGAATGTTTTTTTCTATTCAATACATTCAAGTATGGGTGATTTGTGTCTGCCGTCCAGTTAGTCCCAGGAAAATCCGCTAGAAGAAATAAGTACTGCCTGTCCGGTAACTGTAGTGACCTTCAACGTTTCAACTACAGAGGAGGTTAGTTTGTGAGTTTTCGCCGCGCAGGGTATATCAAAGTGGGCCTCACGTGATATTTCTGTTTAGGAAAGAGTTGTTATGCACAGTTAACGTAAAACGTACTGTGTTGTAGATTGTTGAATTTGTGTTAATAATGGAAATAAAATGAGTTCAAGAAGAAGCCTGATGTGTTTTGCTGCATATGTGGAGAATACACGTTAAAAGAACACAGAAAAATTGTTGGTGACTTTTTAGCTTGGATATTTTGGTGTTCAGGATAAAACCTGGGCGCCGCATGTGGTCTGTAAAATTTTTCGACAGTGGACTACCGGGAAAAGGAAAAGACTGAAATTCGATGGATTGGAGAGAACCCAAAAAACCACTTCTATGACTGTTATTTATGCCTTGTAAATATTAATGGAATCAATGGAAACAATCGTAGCAAGTGAACTTATCCTCACTCAGAGGAAGTGCTGATCCCAACGTTTCACCACTTACCGCACCAGTACTCTGTGAGGAGTGAGGACGAGTGGTGTTCCTCTGATCACCCTTTTCATCAATTCCTCAACTTTTCAACCCGGGTGAATGAGAGATCTCAACCTGTCAAAAGAAGCTTCTGTGCAGAGACTATAAACCCTACTTTCTTATTTTAATTATTAGGTAAGTAAGTTCCACTTACCTTCTGAGTTCGTGCTAAGGGCCGCTGGCTCTCAAATCCAGTTCTGTTGTTCCGACATTTTAATCAGACTCGAAATCATTCTACAACTAACAATTAAACGAACATTTAATAATACGTACACGTTACATTTACTACAAACTACACTAACAATTAAACAAAGGCGTTGCACATTAAGATTATACGAGTTCTCTCTATCTTCATTCAGTCCCATTACGGTTCTGTGTCGTTTCTATCTCGCTTCTCTCGTCCTATGTTGTCAAGACGGTCGCGCCCCCTATCGGTCTGCTGGGCTGCCGGAACATCCTCCGGCCCCGAAAGACGAATGTTCTTTCCTAAGGTTAGTTCCAAAGGAAACAATAACTGCACAGGTCTTCTGATTTCTTTGCCATTCGGCAGACGAACAGCACAGGCACGGACTTTCTTGTCCCGCCCGACAAATGTTTTGATGACACGTCCCATCTTCCACATCAGCCTAGGCAATTTTTCCTCGTGGACCAGCACTAATTCTCCTTCTTGTAAGTCGGAACCCTTACCGATCATTTTGTTTTGATGTGCCGATCTTAAATCCATTAGGTATGTATGTTTCCACACCTTCCAAAGTCTCTGAGTCATTAACTCTTGGTGTTTCCACCGTCGATGAAAATTTGTAGGAGTGATGTGAGTCGCTGTCTGATATGATGGTAATGACAACAATCGTCGACCAATGAGAAAGTGTCCTGGAGTCAGAGGTTCTGGCTCTGCTTGATCGGAATAAACGAACGTCAGTGGTCTAGAGTTTAGTATAGCCTCAACTTCTAAAAGAACAGCTTCTAACTCTCGGTAGGTCAAGGATGATCGCCCTAAAATTCTTCTTAAGCATGTTTTTATTGATTTGACTACCCTCTCCCAGAAACCTCCCCACCATGCTGCTTTTTCAATGATAAATTTCCACTGTATTGCTTTCTGAGCAAAATAATCTTGTGCTCCCTTCATGCTTTGGTTCAGGAGATCAATTTCTTTTTTTGCAGTTTTAAATGTCTTCGCGTTATCCGAAAAAATAACTTTACATAATCCTCGTCTGGCGATAAAACGTCGGAAAGCTAGCAGGAATGTTTCTGTGGTCATGTCAGATGTCAGCTCTAGATGAACCGCTCGAGTAACAGCACAAGTGAATAAGAGTACATAACCTTTTACGTGATCCTTTCCATCTTTAACATACAACGGACCAGCGTAATCAAGTCCAGTGATCTCAAAAGGGAATGCTTCTCGACAGCGATCTGGGGGGAGTGGTGCCATGTCTTGTTCTATTGGTTTGACTCGAAATTTCTTACAAGTGTGGCAGTTGTATAGCACATTTTTAATTTTCTTTCGTGATCTCAATAACCAGAAATTTTCTCTAATTTGACATAAAGTGTCTGCTATTCCTCCGTGTCCTACTATTTTATGGTTATACATTATAATTAAATCGATGAAATGCCCTTTATCGGGTAGCACGATAGGGTGTGCTTCTCTAAACTGTAAATTGGAATTTTGGAGTCTTCCACCAACCCTGACGGTACCGTCTTCATCAAGGAATGGATTTAGAGTCTTTATTCTGGATTCTGGTCGCAATGGTTTGTTTTCCTTAAGGCTTGTAATTTCTTCCTGGAAATGTTCATTCTGTATTTCAACAACTCGATTCTTTACGAATGGTTTCCATCTCTTTGGATCGCTTTGTATCCAATGTAAAACAATTTTTGAATCAGTCCAGAAGTGTTTCACTAGCTTCAAATCTTTAAAGGCTTTCTCGACATATTTTACCAATCGAGATCCAGTTAATGCTCCCATTAATTCCAAACGTGGAATAGATAACTTCTTCAACGGAGCTACTCGTGACTTTGAAGTTACAAAACTTGTATGAAATCTTCCGTCCACTTCGTATCTCAAATACAAAACAGCGCCATAAGCCTTCTGGCTTGCGTCACAGAAGCAATGAAGATGGATGAGGTTCTGGATATTCTCCTTTCGGATACCTTCGAATTGGTGTCTATGTATTTCGATATTAAAAATAAAAGATATTTCATCACACCAATCTTTCCACGGTATGAATAGTTCTTCGAGCAGTGCAGCTTCCCAAAGTATGCCACGTTTCCATATTTCTTGCAAGAGTATTCTTGCTTTAATCGTAAATGGATTCAGGAACCCTATCGGATCGTACAGCCTTCCGATGATACTCAAAACTTCACGTTTTGTAACTTCAGTTCTGCATTTCTCGTTTTCCTTTTCTATACCCTTAACATCTATAGAAAACGTGTCCTGCGATTTGTTCCACAGGTAACCTAAAACCTTACAGTAGCTTGGATCATCTACTACGTCGTCTTCTAAGTTCCATATTCTTTGCACTGTTCCGTCATTCGTTTTCCACTTACGCATGTTGAAGTTCCCTTGCTTCATTATGTCCTTGACAATTACACAAAATCTTAGTGCTTCATCCGCTGTATCAGTTCCTGTTATTAGATCATCGACATATAAACTTTCCTTTAGTAAAGCGACTTCTTTTGGATATTGTATTTGATACTTTTCAATGTGTACCTTAAGTGTTGCACCGAGTAAAAATGGACTAGACTTTGCCCCAAATATTACTCGAGTCATTCTAAGTGCTTTCGGTTCGGAATTGTCCAAGTCATCTTTCCACAAGAACTTAACTGCGTCCCTGTCTTTTTCGGCAAGGGAAATTTGTAAGAATGCTTGTTGTATATCAGCAGTGATAGCTATTCGGTTCTCACGGAATCTTAGAAGTAAGTGCAAAATTTCTGGATACATATTGGGACCTATGTCCAGACAGTCATTGAGTGACATGCTATTTTCTGCGTGTGACGACGCGTCGTAAACCACTCTTAACTTGGTGGTATCCCTATCTCTCTTATCACTGCCTGATGAGGCATGAAATACGTTTTTTCCAGTAGTCTCAAGGTCGGATTCTTCTGCTATCCCCTCTTGTAAGTATTGGTCAATAACGTTTCTATATCTTTCGTAGAAATTTGGATCCCTCTTAAATTTGCGAATTAACCCTTTAAATCTAGTTTAGCAACTTCTAAATTATCACTTAATTCACTTTCATTGTGATTCCAGGGAAAACAAACAATGTACCGTCCATCTTTAAATTCTACCGATTGACCAAAATTATCCAATATTAAATCGTTTTCAAGTTTATTATTATTGTCTGATTCGTAATGTGTTATACCCATTGTTTCTAGATCCCAGAACTTCTTAATCAATTCAGACGTTGTGGCATCTTCAATCTTATTTGTATCAGCTACTACGACATTCAGGTTATTTACTGTACTGGTACTTGTGGCGTACATATTTTCACTTCCACTTATTACCCAACCTAATTTGGTGTCTACCGCAACCAATGAATTTGATAATCTTCTCACACGATTTTTAACTACCGACCAATAAAAATCTGCTCCCAAAAGTAAAGATATTTTCAAACTTTCATTTTTCCTATTAAAATTTTCTGTTAATCGTATTCCTTTCTTTTTACATAATTCTGTAATTTCATACCCAGGCAACTGAATAGAAGCTTCACTAATTACAGGTGTAACCAAAGCTTCAATTTTCACATTTATGTCATTCTCTTCAATACTCTGTAAAACTAAGTCAACGCGATTTATCTTTTGTGCGGTGGAACATGAACTACCAAATCCGAATATTTTTATTTCTTCCTGCCCAACGATCGGCAAATCTAGCTTCGCATAAACATCATTAATAAGAAAACTTCGTTGAGAACCTAAATCAAGAAGAACTCGCACGTTCTGTGAGCGACCTGTCATTTTGTTTATTATTCGAGCTCTAACAGTTTGTAATAAATAGGACGCACAGCTTTGTGTTTTGATTTCTGTAACTGACGAGACTACAGTCTCCTTCAAAGCATCCTCGTTTGTCGGCGCCAAGCAAAAGGCCGTATTATGATTATCCCGGTTGCAATTTTACATTTTATTTTATTTCACACTTTGAAGCAATATGGTACTTCGCTAAGCACTTGAAACATCTGCCTGCATTACGTAACGAATTCCTTTTTTCATCTACGCTCATCGAACACTGGTCGGGCGTATGTTCTTTGCTGTTTGCAGAATAAGCATTTTCGGTTTACTGTGTTTACATTTAATGACGCTGCGGCGGGCAGATTATTTCTTTCGAATCTATTCGTAATTTCTTTATGCCGTGGATAAATGAATTTCGATACAGGGGTTGGAAAAGTTTTACTTTGTTTCTGTACGCTTTGAGAAAATGTTTGCTCGCGTGACTCTATTTCTTTCCTCAAATAATTAAGAATGTCTGTAATTGAAGTTTCACTTTCGGAATCTTTTTTACGGTTAAATTCTAGAACTAAATCCTTCGGTATTGCTTTAAGTAGAAGAGGACACAATAAACAACCATATGAGTCTGCAGTAACTTTTAGACTTTCTAAACTTCTTATTTGGATTTCTAAGTTATCATACAAATTTCTTAAAGCTTTTAGATCATCCGATCTTCTAACGGGTTCTATATTTAATAGGTTATTCATAAAAGCTGATATCAAATTTTCCCGCTTCTCAAATCGATCCGTAAGGATTTTTACCGCTTTAGTATAATTTTCAGCTATCAATGGCAAACCCGAAATAGATGTTAGAGCTGAATCAGTCAGTAATGTTTTCAAATAATTAAATTTTTCAACTTCTTTTAGGGTTTCGTTATCATGAATGGCAGACTGGTACTGTGCCCAAAAATTTTGCCACTCGCAAACATCTCCTCTGAATTTATTGATGGATAGTTTGGGGAGATTTACACCAAAGAATTAACCTTTGATTCTTATCTGTAACCTCATTAATCTCTATTTGTTCTTTCGAGTTTGAAACGTCCTGTTTCGATTCGTTAGTTGCATGTAATTTTCTTATATATCGGGTTACTTTGGATTTACATAACACAATGTCATCTCTATATATCATAGTACTATCAATTTCTCTATCCAGTTCTTTTTCATCTTTAATTAACCCACAAATTTCTTTATCGATTTCAATTAGTTGTTTTTCTTTGTCAATTAGCAGAGCTAAAGAATCCTCAATTGCGGGATCTTCATTATTAAGTTCTATATTTTCTTTAATCGTGTTTATTAGTTTCGTTACAGAGGCGCGAAGCGTTCCTCTGTTCTTAGAGAGAACTTTAATTTTTTCCATTTTAAGAACCAAGCGGCCCCACGTTGGGCGCCAAAAATTTTTGTGCAGAGACTGTTCAGTAAATTCCATACAGTCCACTTGTCGATTGGCGCTGCGAGCGCTTTTTCATGTTTGTTTGTTTTCTCTGTAACCGTTAATGAAGAGAGCGTTTATGTTTACGTTCTGTGTGGCTGTGTTCAGTTCGGCGTCGGTTTCTGAGATGAATTAAAGTAAAACAAAATAATGAGTAAGTTGTTTTTTTCAATTCCAATTAAGTTATGAACCATTCTACGAAACATTCTATGAACCATTCTATGAAACATTCTACGAACCATTCTATATACATTATTTTGGCCATTCGAGCCGGTAGCCTGAATCATTCCCTTGTAACGTATCATGAAATATTCAGAAATTAAGTTGAAAACAATTAAAACTCCAATTCGTCAATTCTAACGTTGGTTCCTTTCTGCATATCGAAAGATCGTTTGAATTGCAACGTTGATTCCTTTCTGCATTTCGAACGGTTCTGCTTTCGAACGTTCCCTTGTTATTGAGTGGGGTGTTTGGAAGCGTTTCGCTTTGCTTTGGTTCCCTTCTGCAAGTGTCAAACGGCGGCGTCCCCTACGTTTAACGAGTGGGGTTGAAAAGAGGAATTTTTTCTTCTCGTATCTTGGGTTGTAAGATGGAATTCAAAACGTTACTAAACCAAAAAAGGAGTGTTAAATCAAGTATTACGCGCCTTAAAACAAAGACCGAGGGTGATATTCAAAATTTAAATTTGGCAGAATTAGAGATTAGGAAAAATCGGTTTGTCGAATTAACAAATGAAATAAAAGGTATTTTCAACTCAATAATAACTAACTGTAAGGATGAAGAAATAGACGATTATTCTGTTGAAAAGGATGACCTTTTGGACGTTTTAGAACAGATGCTTGCTCTTATTGGTACGAACATTCATAAGAGTCATGGAGCTGAGCAACAACCTAAAAGTTCAAATGTTAAAAGTTCTGAGTCAGCAGATGTAAAACTTCCTACGTTATCCTTACCAACATTTTCGGGAACAATTGAAGATTGGTTAACGTTTTCTGATTTATTTCGAGCAGCTGTTTCGGACAATCCAAACTTGACAGGAGCTCAAAAATTGCAGTACCTGAAGGGTGTTTTGAGGGGTGATGCACAAAGGGTTATACATTCACTACCCATTTCTAACAGTAATTTTCAAATTGCCTGGGACCTTCTAACCGAAAGGTATTTTAACAAACGAGAAATACTTTCCTCACTGATGAAAAAATTCATTAACATGACACCAATCCATAACGAATCATCCACCCAAATTTTAAATTTAATAGATTCAACGAAGGAATTTGTGAGAACTTTAGAATCTTTAAAATTCAAAATTGATCACACTGCAGACACCTTTCTTATGTTTTCCATATTATTCAAACTAGATTCTAATACTAGAACTTGGTTCGAAAGAACACTTAAAGTTGATGCAATACCTAAGTTAGATGATTTACTACAATTCCTTTCAACTCATGCCAGATCAATCATGACAGCAAATAAATGTGCAAAGAGAAATGTCCAAAAAAAGGTAACATTAGTTGCGTCGAACATACAGCCACAGTGTCCGCTCTGTCATAAGGAACATACCCTAAGTAAATGTGAAACATTCTCAAAAATGCAAGTTCAGAAGCGTTGGGAATTTGTTAAATCAAATAATGTTTGTTTCAACTGCTTAACACAATTTCACAGCGTTCAGGCTTGTAGAAGTAAATTCAAATGCCACACGTGCAAAAAACCTCATCACACCTTGCTTCATATTGAATTTGTTAGTGGAAGAGGCAGTCAGGGAAATATGTCAAATTCAGGTGGGCTTTCTATAAATGCTCCCGTGGTTTCGCCTACTTCTGTTCCCGGAGCAAGTGGTTCTAATGAAACGTCCGAAAATTCACGAACGGTTGATATTACATCTTGCATTTCAAATGTTGGCCCTAGTGTTCAAATTCTGCTCTGCACAGCCGTCATTCGTGTAAGAGATATATGGGGTAATTATCAATTATGCAGATGTTTACTAGATAGTGGTAGTCAAGCGTCACTGATCACAAGTGAGTGTATCGAAAGGCTGGGTCTAAGTAAACAAAAGGCCAATGTTCGTATTTCTTGTTTAGGCTCCGCAGACACTCGAACAAATGGAATATCCCAAATTCAGTTCAGTCCACATTTTCCATCTCAGAGTTCCTTTAGTGCTAACGTGTACGTGGTGAACAAAATAGTGGGCGTGCTTCCGCACCAAGATTTGGATGCTTCATATTCTGAAATCTTTGGGGATCTCACTTTAGCTGACCCAACGTTTCACAAAAGTAGTCAGGTCGATATTCTTCTTGGAATCGATCTCACACTACCATTGTTGAAGGGTCAGACGTTGTCGATGGGAGAGGATAAGCCCTTTGCAATTCGGTCAGAACTTGGTTGGGTGATAGGTGGTAGAGCTTCTTCGTTCAGTCAAATTCTTCATGTAAATAATATTCAATTAGTGTCGGATGATCTAATTCATAAATTTTGGGAGTTAGATTCTGTTCCTCGAGCAAATCCTCTAACTTCCTTAGAAAGATCTTGCGAGGAGCATTTTAAAGAGACACATTCAAGAAATGAAGATGGCAGATACACAGTTAGGTTGCCATTTAAATCATCTCCTACGCAGTTAGGGCAGTCTAAACAAACAGCCATTCGTAGATTGATTGGTATAGAACGTCATCTCAGGTCTGACCCGGAAAAATACAACCAATATAGACAGTTCATGAATGAATACTTAGAGCTTAATCACATGGAAGTTGTTCCAGAAGCAGAGTATGATAAGGCTAATTCGTACTACTTGCCACACCATGCTGTACTAAGAGACTCTAGTAGTACTACGAAACTGAGAGTAGTATTTGATGGATCCAGCAAGACATCATCAGGACACTCACTAAATGACCTGCTCATGACTGGTCCTCGGGTTCAACCAGAACTTTACCCAATCCTAATTCAATTTAGAACGTTTCAAGTTGCTGTCTGTGCGGATGTTGAGAAAATGTTCCGACAGATAAAAATACATGAAGAAGATGCTGATTGGCAACGAATTCTTTGGAGAAATTCACCTGAAGATGCTATTGCAGAATATCGTCTCGTCACTGTGACATACGGGACCGCCTGTGCACCATTCCTCTCTACAAGAACTTTAAAGCAACTTGGACTTGACGAAATTGAAGAGTACCCAATTGCATCTAAGGCAACACTTCACAATTTTTATGTTGACGATCTTCTTGGGGGAGCTGCTACAAAGGAGGAAGCTATACAACTTGTAACAGAGTTGCAAGCAATGACGAGCAAGGGAGGCTTCCATCTTCGAAAGTGGCATTCAAATGATCCTTCTATTTTTCGTGAAGTTTCAATCGACTCCACAGAAAACGATCTCGTTCATCTAGATGACAAAGACTGTAGTGTTCTAGGAGTCAAATGGTCACCCAAGCTAGATGTTTTCAAATTCGCAGTATTACCAGTTGAGATAAAGGATACTTATACGAAACGAGAAGTACTATCTCAAATCGCCCGAGTGTTCGATCCGCTTGGACTCTTGTCACCATGTGTAACCTTTATGAAAATCTTACTTCAAGAATTGTGGCAAGGGAAATTCTCTTGGGATCAACCTCTTCCTGATGAACTATGCACTACGTGGAGAACATTTCTGGAGGAACTTCATCTCCTCGAACTTTCAACTTTTCCTCGATATGTACTTAACTCTCATGCTGAAGTAGAAATACATGCCTTTTGCGACGCTTCAGAGAAGGCATACTGTGCAGCGATATATGTCCGATGTATCTCTATTGATTCAGTACGAGTCAACCTACTGACATCTAAAACTAGAGTGGCACCGCTCAAAGTACAATCCCTTCCGAGACTCGAGCTCTGTGCCGCACTTTTGTTGTCTAATTTGCTACATTCAACACTCTCGTACCTGAACATTCCGGTCAAAAATAAATTTGCCTGGTCTGACTCCAAAATAACTTTAGCCTGGATCAACTCAGAGCCGAGAAGATGGCAGCCGTTCGTTGCAAATCGAGTAGCACAGATTCAAGAGCTAACGCCAAACGTGCAATGGAACTTTGTTTGTGGACTCGAAAATCCGGCTGATTGCGGCACAAGAGGTTTATCGCCATCGAAATTTGTGAACTGCGAGTTGTGGTTGAATGGGCCGAAGTGGTTGAAGGATCCTTCGCTACCTAGTTCCAGGGTTGAAGAAGACAATCTATTATCACAAGAGTTGTCGAAAGAGGAAAAGAAACAATTCAAAATATCCATGCTACAAACGGTAAATAACACTTTCAAAACCGAGTTTTTTCAGCGATATTCTTCTTGGGACAAACTGAAAAGAGTTTTTGCCTGGTGTCTTCGATTCGCCAGGAACTGTTCTATACCTGCTGAGGAAAGAAGGAAAACCTCTTTGACAACTGATGAATTGAATGACGCAGAAAATACAATTGTGAAGATCGTACAACAAGTTCATTTCCTCTCAGAAATATCGTGTTTGCAGGCTGGGAGGCAACTAGCATCCAGCAGCAGAGTTCTTCCTTTAACACCGTTCATCGATAATTCTGGATTATTTCGTGTGGGCGGCAGGTTGAAAAATTCAGTGCTTCCAGAAGAGCAGAAGCATCCCCTTCTTCTTCCTAAAAGTGACCATATCGTCGAGTTAATCATTACTCACTATCATCTCACCTTGCTACATGCTGGACCAGAACTACTTCAAGCAACGTTAAGAGAAAAATACTGGGTTCTTTCAGCTAGAGATACTGTCAGAAGAGTAGTGAGAAAATGCATTCCTTGCTTCAGAAATCGTCCAAAACTAGCGGAACAACTCATGGGAGACCTTCCAGGGTCCAGAGTTTGCCCTTCAACAGTATTTCAAAATACCGGTATTGACTTCGCTGGACCGTTTTTGACTCGAAGTTTCAAGGGAAGAGGAAGTCGGAATACTAAGTCCTACATCTGTGTATTCGTGTGCCTTGCAACCAAGGCAGTTCATCTAGAAGTTGTAAGTGACTTGTCAACCAAAGCATTCATCGCTTGCTTAAAGAGATTCATAGCACGCAGGGGTAAGCCTGCAGAAATATTTTGTGATCGTGGCACTAACTTCTATGGGGCAAGTAGAGAACTCACAAAAGAATTTCGAGAATTGATGATGGACAACTCCATCTACCAGTTTCTTACTATGGACAACATCAATTGTCGTTTCAACCCTCCGGCAGCTCCACACTTCGGAGGCCTTTGGGAATCCATTGTTAAATCGTTCAAGTTCCACCTGAAGAGAGTCATAGGCACCTCGAGTGTTACTTTCGAAGAACTTACTACCGTAACGTCTCAAATTGAAGCGTGTCTGAACTCCAGACCTCTTAGTGGAATTTCAAGTGATCCCAACGATTTACGTGCTCTTACACCTGGACACTTTCTAATTGGGAAACCATTAACATCTCTACCTGAATTGCCAATTCCAGACAACATCAGCCACTGTGACCGTTGGCGTATGCTTCAGCGTATGATTCAACATTTTTGGAATCGTTGGTCAAATGAATATTTAACAAAGTTACAATCCCGACCAAAGTGGCGCATTTCACAACAAAATCTGAACGTTGGTGATCTGGTATTGATAAAGTATGAGAACTTGGCTCCACTTCAATGGAAGTTAGGCCGAATTACAAAAACTTTCCCTGGAAAGGACAACAAGGTTCGTGTAGTTGAGTTGAAAACTCAAACTGGTAAACTTTTGAGACCAATCTCAAAACTTTGTAAATTACCAATTTCCTGAACATTCGAACCTATTTGCTTCAGTGCATAACATGTTTAATTCTTATCTTTCAGCATTGTAGTGATTATCTTTCCATCTGTATTCATTATTAATTTAGTATTGCACCTTTCTTAATTTTTCATAGTTCTTGCATGTTAATTCTAAGTGATGTTCTAAATGTTTTCATTGTTGAAACCCCCTCCGAGGTTCCAAGGGGGGCGGAATGTTCAGTAAATTCCATACAGTCCACTTGTCGATTGGCGCTGCGAGCGCTTTTTCATGTTTGTTTGTTTTCTCTGTAACCGTTAATGAAGAGAGCGTTTATGTTTACGTTCTGTGTGGCTGTGTTCAGTTCGGCGTCGGTTTCTGAGATGAATTAAAGTAAAACAAAATAATGAGTAAGTTGTTTTTTTCAATTCCAATTAAGTTATGAACCATTCTACGAAACATTCTATGAACCATTCTATGAAACATTCTACGAACCATTCTATATACAGAGACTATAAACGCTACTTTCTTATTTTAATTATTAGGTAAGTAAGTTCCACTTACCTTCTGAGTTCGTGCTAAGGGCCGCTGGCTCTCAAATCCAGTTCTGTTGTTCCGACATTTTAATCAGACTCGAAATCATTCTACAACTAACAATTAAACGAACATTTAATAATACGTACACGTTACATTTACTACAAACTACACTAACAATTAAACAAAGGCGTTACACATTAAGATTATACGAGTTCTCTCTATCTTCATTCAGTCCCATTACGGTTCTGTGTCGTTTCTATCTCGCTTCTCTCGTCCTATGTTGTCAAGACGGTCGCGCCCCCTATCGGTCTGCTGGGCTGCCGGAACAGCTTCTGAATTACTGACTTCCAGGTTGAACGACAAAAATTTACTGGAACAAGGAACCAACGTTACCTTTTATCGTACAAGAGAAAAGGATCTGCTACCCTCCTTCTCTCATGAAGACAATTATATTTTGTCACTACCTAATAGAACTCCTGGGGAAAATGGGTCTTCCTGAATATTTTCCAGATGATTGGCGCCAATTTATAGACAGCTTAAAGGGAAGTTTGAAATGTGTCCTTCTACACTATGGGAACAAATATGGTTCAGTACCAATTCCTCAGTCAACGAAAATGAAAGAAGAATATGACACCTTAGCTTTGGTCTTGGAGAAGATAAAGTATCATGAACATCAATGGAGGATTTGTGTGGACTTGAAAATGGAAAACTTTCTCCTTAGACAGCAAAGTGGCTACACCAAATATGCTTGCACCGTGTGCCTCTGGGATAGCAGAGATAAAACACACCACCGGGTTAGAAAAGAGTGGCATGGACGTAGACACAGAGTAAACATGGACGTTGGGGAAAAGAATGTCATTCCAAAATACATCCAAGAATGTCACGGAAAAGAAGTTTCCGAAGTTATGAGTGACTAGTTGGTTTCATCGATGACTTTTCCCTCTTTCTTGCTTTATGTAATTAGATAAGTACTACTGCAATATTTTCTATGATTTTTATGTTCCTTTAACATTTTAAAAAATATAATAATAATAATAAATTCCCTGTTTAGTTTTTTTTAATTTGATCCATGGATTTAACTTAAAATAGCGTAACGTACGTATATTTCACTAAAATGTTATATCTTAGAAATTTGAGCTCCTATTCAAAAGCTAATGCCATATTTAAATTCAGGGCATCAAATTCATATGAAATCAGCTCCAAATACCCCGGCACCAAAACCACTGTTGGCCAGCGTAATATATTAAATTTAAAAGAAATAAAAGTCTAACTGAAAGGAAAAATGAAAACATGACCGTGAAACCTCATCAAGACTGTTTGTGCACAGGTAAATATCAAGAAAGTGAAGTCTGATCCTAAAAGAAAATCGTTCGTAAAGATTTGAATTTTAAAAAGATGTTTGAATCTAAAGTTCATCTGCTTTTGCCAAAGCATATTGCTGAAAGAAAAACAAATTGTAGAAAATAATATCAAAAACACCTAGCTGCGGAAAAATGGAAATTTGTGGTAACACTCGATGAGGTATGGGTGTATTTAAGTGACTGTAATAAAAAATGATCAATTTTCTATCAAGGTCAATTTTCTATCAAGTTCAACTCAAGGTAGTGACCGTACGAAATCGCTTCGTTATTGTACAGAAAAGTTCCCAAATGGATTCATGATAGTTGCAGGATTTTTTTTACAACGGTAAATTAAATATAAAAAAAAGTCTCAAGCAAAGTCAAAATTAATTCACACTACTAGGAGCAGAATATTTTATAATCAATTTTTGAAGAAGAAATTCCAGCCTTATATGGAAAGGACATTGATAAAGTTGAGCTTCACATGGACAAAGCCTCTAGTCACACGTCTAAATCAACTGCCGCTTATTTAGCAAAGAAAGAATCAGAAACAGGAATAAAGTGTATTCCATTTAATGAAATACCTGTAAAATTACCTGACGCTTCTCCAATGGACTTTTGTGCTTTCGGTTTATTAAAGCGAGCCTTACGAAAACGACATCCAAGGACACTGAACGGACTTTGTAAAACGGTCCAAGGGGAATAGGATAAGAATGACATGACAGTACCAAGAAAAAGTTTACTTTCATGGAAAATTCGAGCCAGAGCTTTTGTCAATTACCATGGCTAACCGATAGAAGAAAATCGTCGCAAAACATACGGCATTTATACATAAAACTTTAATATCAAAATCGTTTCCATAAAGTACGAACGACCTTCTGTAATATAGGAAAATTGTATTATTGATGTTTCGGAAAATTTCATTCTCGATAAAAATGTATGATTAGTGAAATATTAATTTTGGCCCAATCAAAATGTTTATGAATGTCAAAATATCTTAAAAAAATGCGAAATTTCCCAATCGGAAGTTTTTAAAATCAAATATTTAAAAAAATAAATAACTTCAAAGTAGCAATTTTGAAACGCACCTTTTTGAAATACATTTGATTTTTGGAAAATAAAGATTGATTTCAAAAATAACAAAACAAAATCAATTTTCTTAACAAGATGAAATCAAGTCATGAAAATTTGGTCCCATTACAAAGCAAACCATATCATCAGTCTTCTTAATAATCAGTAAGTAGATCAAAATTTAATGAGGCAGGCTTGATGAGCACTGGAGGCAGAAAGGGTAGTAAATTCAACGTCTATTTCCTTGGACTTAATGTGTTAGATGTTGGAAAAGGTCCTTTCTCAAACATAAGTGCTGCCTAAGATGAAAGAAGTATTTATTTTCAAGCAACATATTAATTTTCAATTGCTTTTTCAATTTGGCCTGTTAAAAAGCCGCCGGTTGGCCATCCCTGCTCTCGATTATTTGCGCTGTATTTTCAGTGAATAACACTTTCGATTTGTTTACCCGAGTTTACTTACAATTTTTAGCAGTTTTGTTTTTGATTCTGAAAGGGAGGCTAAATGAGAAGGGGTGGAACTGACAACAAAGAGTAAACAACGAACTCTCCGAGGGTGGCTCTCTCACCAACAAGAAAGGCGCCAAAATACGAACCACAAATAAACATAAAAAACACATTTACTTTGATATTAATTATATATACTTGGGATGGCATCGAATTTCTGTATTGAAATGGGGAAGATTGGATTCAGCTAACTCTTACAAATTGCTCTTCGCAGTTCCTATTGATATTACAAAATACAACGAACAATAAGTTAAATATTTCATCGCGTACGGAACTCATAAACTCGAATATTGGACAGACATAATAACTGACTTGTAATAGCCAGAGTCCAGAGTTAAGAAATGAGAATTATATTTCAATGTCAAACAAACGTTTAGGGGACACAGTGCCCTAAAAATGGTCAAAATACCGATTTTTTTTATTCACTCAAATTATTGTCCCCACCTTTCTATAATATGATCACAAAATTTCAAAGCTATATCTTCAATACTTTAAAAGTTATTTAGATTTTTATAAGGATGTCAGAAAATTAAAGGGACAAGTGACCGTTTAAAGATATTTTATATTGAAGTTCGATGGATAAAATGTTTTATATATGCTTTTTTTATATGATTATTTTAAATACCCATAAAATTTGTATATCATTTCATTTAAAGGGACTTTTTTTAATAAATGAAAACTTAAAATGGCTTTTATTTTTTTTTTCCATTTTTTTCCCATTGTTTTTTCCATTTGTTGGCTCCATATTTGTTTTTTCTTGACATTCATGCAGTAAAAGTGCTAAAACTTTTTTTGTGTTTCAGATACAAGTATTAAACTTTTTATACAGGTTTTATATTATGTATGGAATAAAACTTGGCATGGAATTATGCAATAAAATGCTTATTTTTTTTTATATTAAAAAATATACAACAAACTGTCAGATTTCATCGTTTTTCACTGCAGATAATAGAAATTTTTTAAAATAAAATGTAATTTTAAAGGAATCTAAAAATTCCATGGCAAGTTTTATGTAGTAGGCTTAGGTACATTTACTAGAAAAAAATTGGAGCAAAAATATTAATATTTTAAAAAGTTATAAAGATTTAAAATAATTTAAAAATTTTAATTTTAATTAAATTTACTGTTAAAATAAATTTTACTTTTCAGAATATGTTTTAAATTGACTGCTAAAATGCAATACAGTTAAAATGTTTATTGAAATACTTAAAATACAAATTTTTTATGAAAGGGTACTGTGTCTCCTTAAAGCTGTTCGGAATAGGTGAACAAAATATAGCAATGACACCCAGTTTACAAAAATATTTTTTCTCGGAACCATGCCTCTAAACACATGTGACGTAGCGTAAAATTTCAATCTCTAGCCCCATGGAATATCTTCTATACCTTCCCACATTTGTCACAAATAGGAATGGCCGAATCGGGTACCCGAGAAAATAATTGTGGTTGTAGAACTGGGTGTTCGGAAGTGGAAAATATTTTTAAAAAATTTAATGGGCCTAAACAGTGTTATCGTGCTTTAGAAATTATCACTATCTAGATCTATGGAACCTTTTGTGTTAAGCGCATACACACTATTAACTACCAGATCCTCCTCAACAATCTCAGAGGTTAATCACCTCCTGCTGCCAAAAGATTGGCATTTATTGATTTATTCCATATAAATTTTTCAAAAGGTATTTTATTTATCGCACTTATAAACTGCTAAAATAAATTTCATTTTATATTAGTACTTAAAAGTATGAAATATAGTCTCCGACGAATTTCTAATCTACTGGCAAATTGAAAATAAAAGCATAAAATCTTCATGCCGCATTTACACATTCGGGCTCGCGCCACCCGCAAGACATTCGCGAGACATTCGTCAAGGTCCTGCATCGAACCGAGTGACCGTTCTCACATTCGCACCTCTTGCTGTGAACAAGACTTCTCGGTGCCATTCGCCCCTTTGACTCGTGCCAGAAAACCGCTCCCGACACGATTGGCCAGGAAAAACGGCAAGAACACCGTTTACACATTCGACTCCAGCGATTCGACTCTCCGCTAGCACGACTGTGTAAATGCGGTGTCAGACGGAGTTTCGGGTTTTAGTACCCATTTCCTGAAATTAAATTAAATTAAAATAAATTAAAAAGAAATATATTTTTTACTAAATTTCTTTACATTATAAATAAATATAATTCTTTCATTAATATTTAGGGCAAATGTTTTGTGGATACTGTCTTATTCAAGCCCGGGTAATACCCGGGTAGCCAGTTCTGAAATTTTAGGCAGGTTCTGCAATCTCTAGTTACAAAGAGTTTTAGCTAAATGAGCTTCTGTTTCACTTTCTGGTTTGATTAGCTTCGGGCGAAGACGGTAGTCAGTTTCGCTAATCACAACATCGATCTCCGATTCTTTGATGCTGAGAAAATTACAACCCACCACTCTCTCCTATAAATAGCTCGTTCTATGCTAATGTCAAATTTCCTACTATTCAGATTTTTATCTTTCTTTCTCTCTCTATTTTTGTGCTTATGTCGATAGACAATAAAGGGTGTTGGGTGTACATGAATACACCGGGAATATTTGATGACACGCACATACCCATTCACTGGGTTGAAATTCACCACATAGTGGAACTGGCTTTGACAATTTGTACAACCCACATAGGAGAATGGGTCTTACAAACCACTTCCGAGAGCGGGTACATTTGCCTGCCTTTGCGTGTTTAGAAACTTCTTGAATGGGTTTATTAAACGACATTTGTGGTGATCCTATATATATATATATATATATATATATATATATATATATATATATATATTATATCTATCTATCTATCTATCTATCTATCTCTATATATATGTCAATTTCGTTTCTTCACGCCCATAAATTAAACCGTTATATTCCGAACATCTCTTAGAATTATGCTGCAGTCGACGATGGTCCGGTGACTAGGAATTATGTAGAATCTTACCAGTAGTTGCAGACATCTTACTTCTCAATACAATGACGACAAATCCAGTATTATTTAATAATATTTATTATATTCTTTCAAAACTCTCACCTCCATTAATACGATTAAATACGTCCCATCCCAATTTAAATTGCGTGCGCACAAGGGCGACACGTCCGCTTCCTTCCTAAATACCCATGGCTCTGAAGATTAAACCCTTTGTTCACAAGCTTTTAATTCACTACGCATGCTCAAACTGACGCGTTATGACGCTCATTACTTATGCGTGACATTACATAGACCTTCTATCTAGTTCCATTGATGACTGTGCATGATTTTTAATGCGAAGCTGTCAAGGCTATCACTCTATTTTTAAATTCTCCACGTGGATCTTCGAAATTCAAATCAAGTCCAATCTTTAAAGCTATTTTCACCGCGATGCATTTATTCTCCTTATTTGTGATTTCCTACTCCTAAATTGCTAATTATTATTTCTTCCTAAACAAAACCCCCGTTTAAAGTTCACGCGATCGCCCCCCCCATTTATAGCATTACATATATATATATATATATATATATATATATATATATATATATATATATATATATATATATATATATATATATATATACACATGGTGTGCCCATAAAGTAACCGGACAATTTTTTATAAATAAGAGAATTATTACTCACCTTCAAATAAATTTATCGCCTTCAAAATAATCGCCAAAGGAGTCTGTACAAATTTTCCAACGTTTCTTCAAGTCAACGAAGCACTGTTTATAGGCGTCGGAACTAACCGTTCGCAAAATACGCGTAACATTTGATTTAATATCCGAGACGTTTTCAAATCTCTGTCCTTTCATGGATTTTGCATTTTTTTTATTTCAAAGGACTTATTCACCACGAATTTGTTCCTGAAAATCAAACAGTTAATCAATATTTTTACAAGGAGGTGCTTTTTCGATTAAGAAACAGGATAAGGCGAGTTAGGAAGGAAGTGTTTGATTCTGGACAAAGGTTTCTTTTACACGATAAAGCTAGGCCCCATACAGCAATTTCTGTACAAGAATATCTTCCTAAGCATTCAATTACAGTGATAAATCACCCACCATATTCTCCCGACTTATCGCCAGCTGATTTTTTCTTTTTCCGAAGCCAAAGATGGCCATGAAAGGACAGAGATTTGAAAAGACCTGTGCGTGTAGCGGACATATGTGTGTGCCGCCTCCCCCCGACGCTACGCCTACTGTCTTCAGTGCAATTTGATCTGCTTCTAAATTTGGTAAAACACCATATTGTCAAGCAAGATACAAAATTACGTGATGCAATTCCTGTTCATGACAAATTGATGGTCACACTACGTTTTCTGGCTTCAGGTAAGCATATTCAAGCGAATATTCAAGAACAGTAGAGTTCCGCTACATATTTTAGGTATTTTTTATGAATACATCTTTTCCTTCAGCTTAATTATATTTTCAGTACTACAAACTGCATACGTAGATCCAAGTTTTTGACCTAACAAAATAGAGTTAACAAAGCAAAACAACTTTGTGATTGTACAATAAAACTCAAAATTTATTTATTGTACAGCACTACAAAACATAGGTGTAACAGACTCACAAAAACGAATAATACGCTAAAAGTTCCAACTAACAACTGAAGGGAAGAAACAAAAGAAAATAACCGTATAATTTATGTCTCACGTTCCATAACAACTCCGGATCCTCATAAAGATGGATTAACTCCAACACTTCATCATCAGTCCACTCTCTTTTATCTGGTACAACCTTCTTTTTACTCATTTTGAAAAATTATTTACCGATTTATATTTATTGCGTAATAAAAATAAAAATTAAATAAAAGAATGAAATCGAGTCTCAGCTCTGACAAGAATCTTCCAACAACGACGGAAGATTGGAGACTAAGTAACGAGAGCGGGAATGAGCATGTCCACTTGTGACAGCTGCAATCTCTGATACTTGCGCCTGCTTGGCGCCGATGCTGCTCTCAAGCCCCTATCCATTTGTGAGTCTAGTGTCAAGACTACTCTCGAGACTGTTTTGTCACAAGTGGACACTTAGCATTAGAAAAGAGGGAGAGCCAAGTCACAGGTGCAGAAAGGGACATTATTAAGAGGGGAATAGCGAACATGAGTACAGTGTGAGAAACAGGCAACGAGTCTTGATCAGCTGCATTTAATGAACTTGCCAAGTGAAAGTGGATACCAAGGTGTCCGGAGGGGAAGGAAAATAAGCAGATAAGTGGCCAAGGAGATAGCAGGGGATCGTTAGTGTAGCAGCAGGGGATCCCTTGGACCGGGAGAAGTTGGAGCCTGAGAAAAGAGGGCGTCGGAAGCAGGGCTGCTGCCCCCTCGGTTTTAGATTGGAGAAAATGAAAGGATAAATTATATGGGACAAGTTCAGGGGTCTCATTGGTTAGAGAGGGTCACCAATGGTAGCCCAGAGCGAAAAACTCTTAATGAAGTTAAGAGTGGAGTAATTGGTGTCGTAGAGACTGAGATATTCTGAAGCTGAGATTGAGAGCTGACATTATGATATGTAGATGATGATATTGAGATGCCCAGCGGCAGGACCCAGATAGCTGCCGTCTTCAGTGATTGAATCAGCGGATCAAGTCCTAGAGCTTAAGCCGCACCCGCACCATACGCTGTCCTCTACAAGAGGCAAGAGATGTCCAGTGACCCCTGTGGACCAATCAGCGAGGAGCGCAAGCCTAGTTGTTGATCACCAAAGGAGAACCCATTGTGTCAAGGAGAGGACCCTTTGTTATGCAGACGGGGAGTCGTCGAAAGGTAGGGAGAGTTTTGTGTTTTCCTTCATACCAATGCTCATAACGTGTAATGCCCGAGTTAGTTAATAGATGGCTAGGTTCATTTATGGTTTTTAGATATTCATATAGATATATATATATCGACTAGAAATGTTGATTAAGAATAATATTTGCATGAGCTATAATAATGCTGAGACATGTTTATGTTTGTGTATACTGTGATAATATTTAATAAATTTATTGATTAACGTACATTTGAGTAATCACTCTTAGTTATATCAAGTACTACCACTAATTACACCGACCACTACCGCAGTTTACTTCAAGCGTCTCTCCATTGCTAACATTCTAGGAGACAATGATCAACTGATTGAATACTGCCACACCGTCCAATCATAGCTTAACATATCCTCGATCTTTATTATCTGTTTATTCCTTACCTCGCAGTTCTGTTCGCTATAACCCTCGTTGCCAAAAATTACATCTTTTTTCTCAACCAATAACATACATATATCTTTCTCCAGCTTTGCTTTAATGTCGAGTGGTATGCACCCAGGCAGGACCGCCAGTGCCTCAGTCGACACTGACCTATAACATTTTGTCATAGTCAGGAGGAATGGTCTTTGAAGTTGCCGCAATTTCATATTCATAGTATTTCTATCTTCGTACCTGGCTTGGATACCATAAAGTAGTATCTTTTCAATTACACTATTGTATATCTGTTTAACATTCTCTGCTTTCAAACCCCAAGTTTTCTTATACAGCCTATTTAGTTTATTCATGATCTCAATTGTTTTCTCTCTTACTTTTGAAATATGACAATTAAAATTTAACTTTTCATCTAAATGTACACCTAGATTTGAGTTCTCCTTGATGGTCTCTAACACCAGTCGCTAGAATCTGTCTACTATACTTCCCCTTTATGATTGTATATAGATACCACCAAATATGTCCTTTACCGTGATTCTTTCCAGAAAAGTCTTAAACATAGATCTTTAGGCTTTTAAAATCTCCTTCCTATTAATCGCCCTTTCCTTCTTAAACTCTATTTCATACTTTTTTTTAAAACTAGGGTTCCTTTCTTTTTGATAACTTTCCTTTCTTTTCTCAGCGCTCTTACCTTGCTTCTCAAAGTATTCAAACCAGTATTCCACCAATG
This sequence comes from Dolomedes plantarius, assembly GCA_907164885.2. Classification (NCBI taxonomy): domain Eukaryota; kingdom Metazoa; phylum Arthropoda; class Arachnida; order Araneae; family Dolomedidae; genus Dolomedes; species Dolomedes plantarius. The sequence continues at coordinate 219,869,968 of OU015493.1, forward strand.
GGCATTTTTAATTTTTACCAACTCTCCTCTTCCTATGCTTTCTACAAAGTTTTTCTAATTCACCCCCCAGCTCTTCATCGCATTCTTCCAAGTTCTTGTTAATGAGACTATCTTTCCATTTTATAATCTGCTATCTTAACTCTATCCTAAAGTCCCACCAATTGAGGTTGCTAATATCCCATCTTGTTCTCTTATATTCCACCCTTCTAATATCTCCATGTGTAATGTCGAAGGTGACAGCGTTATGATCTGTCAGGGAGTTATCCTGTACTTTCCAATTTATAACGCAACCTTCATCCAGTCCAAAAGTTATCGTAAGGTCTATCCAGCCTAAACCAAATGGGCCACAGTACATTGGTAAGCTACTAGGAATATTATGGATAACTCCATGTTCCGCCGCTACGATTTCCAGTATTGTTAAGCCCCTAGCATCCGTATGTCTCTGACCTCACACGGTCGATTTAGCGTTGCGATTCCCCAGTAGGATCACCTTTTCATCTTTAAAATTCAGCAATAATCTTTTAATAACGTTTATATGTTGTTCAGCCCTATCAGTTAGTGTGTTAATGGCTGGGGGCAAATAAGCGGAAATCACTATAAGATCAAAATTTAACTTGCCAATAGTTATATACGCAATATATATAATCGGAATTTCACAATCGTAATTTAATGACAGCATGGGGTAGGCCCCTTAAAATAGTATAAATATTGATTGCAATTTCCTTGATAGTTCGTGACATTAAAAACACTTCTAACCATAGCTTAACATATCGCAAGATACGCAATTGACGTAAAAGCAAGGTGAGGAGTTTTTAAAATGACCACAAAATATAAAATCAGGGAACCAGGTGAGGTGACATTGTTTATGAAGGAACGATAATTTCTGCATGGTTCCAGAAAGCAACTACAAATTTTGATGGAAATTTGTCAAAGATTTTTGAAATGTACAGAGGACAGATAGAATTAAAATTGCACAAGTATTGATTACAATTTCGTCGATAGTACGTGACATTAAAAACACTTCTAACCATAGCTCAACATTGTTGACGTATTGTACTTACTATAATGCATTTGCATGAATTATACTGTCTTTAGTATTATGAAATAAACAACTCAAAGAAATAAGCTTAAAATGTTCTAACCTTTGTTTCATTATTTCTCTTAAAACATCTTTTAACTTGATCGTAGTTCTGAGAGTTATTCCTAATATTGCAAAAAATATTTAGAATTCTTTGGTAAATAACAATATTTATGAAACTAACAAAGAAGAGTTTTATTTTAGGGTTTAAAATAGGAGCGATATATTTTCAACTAATCGAATTCCAAATTCAATCGCAGTAGGTGGTTTTCATAAAAACAATCTTTGTTTTGAGTTTTTATCATAAATGGATTTTTGTATTTAAATAACATATTTGTCTGTAGAAGCAATTTTTTTTAAAAATAAACCTTATCATTGACGAATAATAGGATCCTTTGTTTTATAATACCAACCCAATCTCTATTTATTCCAAAAACTATGTGGGTTAAAAACTGTGATTTTTTTTCAAATTGTTAGTCATTAACAGAAAAAAAATGTTTAATAAGCCTTATCCGAATATATTAGAATGTTTTCATGGAAATGCTAAGTCCGAATATATTAGCATTTCCATAAAAAGTAATTTTTCATTAAAAGCAAAATAAACTTAATGTCTTCATTAGCGGATAATTAGATTTTTTAGAGTGTTAAAGACCGAAACAGATAAGTTTTTCAGTTTTGATTGTTTTAAAATGTTTTCTTGTATTATGTGATAGAATGTTGTATTATTTGACAATCAAGTTTATTTTGTAACACAAAGACCGTTTTTTTCAGAATATGAATGCAATGTAAATGATTTCCGTCATTTGAAGATGTATTCATTTGTAAGAAATTTATGCTATGCAGAATATTTATAATTAATCATAAAATGTTTTATGAACCAGTGGAATATTATGAAAAAGTGTACCAATGATAATTAAAGAAATTGTTTCAATTGGAGACAAAGAAACGACACTCGTATTAAAGTATATTTTTAAGCATTAACAATGATTTTCAGCTGAAAGGATTTTTAATTAAAGATCTGTTTATGACAGATTTCAATGCATAATGTTTCCTAATCGTTCCCTGAAAGGCACAAGGTACTGTCAGATTCAACGGAATGAGTATAATTCTGTTTAATTATGTATATATTTTAAATATTACATATTGTTGTGAAATTTTTTTAAAATCGTCTTTAAGGCTGCTGTGAACTAATCCTATTAAATTCTCTCACCTCAATGTTAACATATGGAGAAAATTTGTCTACTATTTGCAGCTACATAAATGCTGATAATCCAATAAAAATGGTATTTTCAGATAACGTGAATTTTTCTGGAGCTTGCAACAGGATTCGTTTTATAAATTTTGTCCACCATAGAAATTTAGGAGCGTTCAAAACACACTCTACGGGATTTTTCTCCAAAATAATTTTAATTTAAAACATTATTTTCTTTTTTAAAAAAAACGAAAAATACCCCAAGATGTAAAATTTCTTTCTCTATAACGGAGTACAGTTTTACAAAAAATCTTTCAATTCAAGCCGGCATTCCTTGGACATATTTTCTCCATAGATCAACATCGAGGTGAGCCAAGAGGGTTAGTACACGGCAGCATGAACTTTAAAATGAGTTTGTAACAGCTGAAGATATCTACAACTACTCCTTTATGGGTGTTTTTGAATTATTCCCCGAGGGAAGAACCTATTTACACCAAAGCTATGCCTATATAAAAATATTTTAACGCTTACACAATTCGCAAATAATAGTCACAGCTTTCATAGGTTTGACAATAGAATCACAGCTAACTTTCAAATGAAGGACATTTCCCGAAGTTTCAAAATATATCAATGCAAACTTCTCTTCAAAACTAATGAAATCACTTGATTATAAACTATTTTTTCTGTTTAATATAATAATCATGTTATTTAACGTATTTATGTTTAGAATTACAACAGTCAAACAAATTTTTGAGAAATAGAGTTTTGATTGCAGAAAGAGTAAACCCTTTTAGGTATTTTTTTATTATTCTTGCTAATTCATGTGCTTGTTGCAGTTAAAGTTGAAGAAAATCTATTTTTTGCGCAACAGTTTGCCAGTTACATCGGCTCTTTGTAAAAGCTGATGCAAAAGGAAGCACCTTTTCGGATTCTTCGTAAATTCGTTTGAAATCTTTAGCAGTTCTGTCACTAAATTTACCCTAAAGTCTCGAATATTAAATTTCTATTCAAAACACATCTGCATACCCCTCCAAAATACACTGCTGGCCACTGTAAATGCAACACCCTGAAGGAAACATGCAAATAACATGAAATTTACAACATGCATTAGCGGAGGTGAGATATGCAAATGATTAGAATTTCAGCGCAGACGCACATCACGCGCGCCTGTGGCGCCACTTCAAAGCGCTATTTAAGGCTTGGAGATTTCGACGATTTCAAGTTCGGCAATTGGGTTTTCTTGTGGTTTTTTCAAAAAAACCTACCGAGGCCTACCGAGATTGTGGATTATCTTTCAGGGAAATCGGTAGTCGTGTTGGACGAAACCAAACAACTGTAATGCGGATATGTGATCGTTGGCTGCAGGAGGGTACGACGGACTGGCGTGTTCGATCGCATCCCCCTCAGCGCACCACTTCACGTGATGACAGGCAAATTGTGCGCATGGCAGTGACGGATCGCTCAGTCACATCACGAACCATAGCACAGCACATGCAGTCTGTAACGCATCATCCAGTGTCTGCGCGTACCATTCGACGTCGTTTACAGCAGAGTGGTCTGTCCGCAAGACGTCCATTGCTTTGTCTACCCTTGACACAGAACCACAGACGTCTCCGCCGCCAATGGTGCGATGACAGAAGGGTGTGGACGGCAGAATGGAATGAAATTGTCTTTACTGACGAGTCACGCTTCTGTCTGCAACACCACGATGGTCGCATTCGAGTCTGGAGACACCGTAAAGAGAGGATGCTGAACAGCTGCGTTATGCACCGCCACACTGGTCCTGCACCGGGTATTATGGTATGGGGCGGTATTGGATATCACTCTCGCACACCTCTAGTACGCATTGCCGGTACTTTAAACAGCCAGCGCTACATCTCCGAGGTGTTGGAGCCAGTTGTCCTTCCTTACCTCCAGGGCTTGCCCACAGCCATATTTCAACAGGATAATGCGCGACCACACGTGGCACGCATTGTCCAACGGTTCTTCGTCAATCGCCAGATTGAATTGCTTCCCTGGCCGCCTCGCTCTCCGGATCTTTCGCCGATAGAAAACATGTGGTCCATGGTTGCTCTACGATTGACCCAGATTCCATCCCCAGCTGCCACAGCAGATCAACTTTGGCAACGTGTGGAAGCTGCTTGGTCTGCTGTACCCCAAGAACTCATCCAAAGTCTCTTTGAATCAATGCCGAGGCGTGTGGCAGCGGTGATCTCCAACAATGGCGGCTGCCTTGGCTACTGATTTTGGCAGGAACCACACTTCACAGAAGTCTATAAATTTAATCATTTGATACTTGGTCAACATGTTATCTACAAAATAAATTTTGTTGTGATATCTCTTGTCTTTCTTGGTGTTGCAATTTGGGTGGCCAGCAGTGTAGCTTGTAATAATCTTTATACAAGCTATATATTTCTATGTATAAATATATAGTTATATAGTTATATGTATACATTGTTATACAATTATGTCAATGTAATTATATTAACCCCCCCATTGGGTACTTTTCCGTTAGCCGGGCGCAAGTGATAAATCGCCAATTATGGTAAGTCGCATTTTCAGCTGTTTTGTTTAATTAATTGTAACTCGCTTGATATAAATCTTTGATCGCGTGATAATAATTATTCATTAAGTTCCTATTTTATCAAAAATGACGTGATTCACCGAGATCTAAGCGTTAAACATATTCTTCCAGAAATTAAAAGACTGGCGTTTAAATTTTACTATAGTTTTAACCTACAAAATCGTGCAGTTTCTTACCGATATTACAATCATGACGAAAATTTCGGACTTACCTATAACGGAAGAAGAAGCTGTACGTTTTTTCCAAGAAAAAGATATTTTGTATGAAAATCAGACGTGTGCTAGGAATCATGAAAGGAAGTTATATTTTGGAAATGACATTCGATGTAGGGTTTATACAAAAACCGACTTTTTGAAAAACCGGTTTTCAAATTCCAGATTTCCAAAAACCGGTTTTAGCCGGTTTTCGAATTTTTGCCAAAAAAATAGAATAGCGAAAATATTTTATTTAATTTATATAAAATAGCAAAAAACGAAATCAATTTCAAAGTCAAAATATAAAAAAAAATTAACGATTACACATTACTTATACAAAATACTGAAAACTCAAACAAAAATTTCAAATTTCAAATAATATTTATATTTATTTCACTAATTTTAATTTCTCCTAAGAAAATAGGATTTTAAAAAACATAAAATATCCATTGAACGGTGGCTAAGTCTTGTTCTTATTTTGGAAACAATATTGCCTGAAATTGAAAATACTCGTTCACTAGCTACTGTGCTTGGTTTTATAGTTTTCAGGGCATCAAGTAACAAATCTAAGTTTTTGGTTCTTTTATTCGTTGCCTCAAATAATGAAAATTCATCTTTCAGTGTCTTTTGATTTGTAAGTTTTTCTTCAGTATCTTCAAGAATCTTGTGAATTTATTTTTCGATGGCTTCCTTTAAAAAAGCATTACTCTGATGAGTAGTTTCTTCGATTAGCTCTTCACCAGAATCGGTTTCCACAAAAGAATTTGGAAATATTCTAGACAATATCTTTCCAGATAACTATAACAGCTTTATATTTTTGTTTCCAGTTTTCACTTTACAAGATTAAGCGAACCTGTCGTGACTCGTGACGGATTGCACATATGTACTAACAGAAAATAAGTCGGTTAGGCACGTCTTATCCACGTGTGCAGTGCACAATGCACAAGCACTGGCCAACGCAACTCGCAGCGTTGAAAAAATGTGTCTGCTGCCCGTTGCACAGAATGAATAGCAATAATTTGAATTCTTTTAAACCGATTTTCTTAATTTAAAAACCGGTTTTCAAATGTGACAAATTTATTTAAAAAACCGGTTTTTTAAAACCGGGTTTGAAAAACCGTCAAACTCTAATGCTTCTACCTGCCGCAGCAAAAAGAGCATTCGTCAAGAAACATGGTTCCAATCAACGCGTTTGAATTTTTTGACAACTTCGAGATTTATTTACAGTTGGAACGAAGAGTTCACTTCGGTAAAATGGTGCGAGAAACAATTGGAAACAATTGGTGCGAGAACAATTTCTGTACTGGCACGTGATTGCAAAAAAAAAATAGGAGGGCCCGATTTCATAGTCGAAATAGATGAAAGTATGTTTTCAAGGCGAAAAAACAATGTGGGACGCCTTCTCCCTCAACAGTGGAAATTTGGTGGTATCTGCCGGGAGACGGATGAATGTTTTCCGCTACCAAACCGATCCCTTAGCGTACTTTTAGAAGCCATCAAGCAAAATATCAAGGTAGCGTTTATTCCGATTCTTGTAAAAGATACAACACCACAAAACTTGAAGAGCAGGGTTTCCACCGTTTTAAAGTGAACCACAAGTACAATTTTGTTGACCCAGAAACTGCCCAAAAGATCGAGCGTCTGTAGGGAAGCGCAAATTGGAGAAACAAAAAGCATCGGGGAACAGCGCGGCAGTATTTGGAATCATACCTTGGAGAAGATTAACATATGTGGAGAAGATTAACAAATGATTCATTTCAAAAAATTCTGAATGATGTGAAAAGTTTTTGGCCTCCCCCGTAATCAAATGACTCAAGTTTTTTTTTTTGTGTGCTTATTTTACTATTAAATATGTTACTATTAAAAGGGTGTTTATTTATGTGTGTACTTTGTTGACTAAAAGTTGCCAACAAATCACTTTAATAAATGTGTTACTAATAAAAGTGTGTGTTATTTAAGTGTGTGTGAAGAAAGCTAATAAAGTTTGTAGTTAATTTGTTTCCAATTTTCATTCATGTTTTATATAGTTTGGTCTTAATCGTGTTCTCTCACATGATTCGTACCCGTTGATCTGTCATCTTCTTCCAAAGTTTTCTGTGTGACAATGCTTCTTCAAAGTTTAGTCCATCTATCACCTATTAAACTGTTTTCCTAGGGTTATTATGTTGGAGACGTTTCATTCTCGCCAATGGCCATACTTAATAGGTCGAACGTCAAATGCGCCCGGCTAACGGAAAAGTACCTAACATTGTTTTATATTTATACCTATTTATTGTTTATTATATACATTGTTATATAATTATATGTATAAATATATTGTTTTATATATATTTATAAAAAAAATATTTGTTTTATTTCTCTCTATTCTAAAAAAAAAGTAAATCCCGCTGCCGCCGCCGCTGTCAAAAGCTTGTCACGCTGTCTCCTCCGAAACCGCTGGGCGTATGAGATCGAGAGCGATACCAATGGATGTTGAAAAATGGGGGAGAACAAAGTAAGACATGTCTCATCTTTGCTGGACTTGCGTCTCCCTCGGATCTCGCGTCCTTCAAAGATTCCACGTGAAGACGGAGTTCAGTTTAAAACACTTGTTGTGGCTCAGTCGGCGTGGCTAGCCGAGAAGTTATTGAAAAGTGCTAAACATTTTCCATTCTGCATTTGACATTTCAAATAATCAACTTGCCGATAAACTGTGGGAACGTGCATGCGTCCTTTACTATGCTCGCTATTTTTATTGCGTTGTTATGTAGTATGTGTGGGGAGGTTTTTTTTCTCCTCTTTTCACAGAGGAATATGCAACAATGGGAAGAAAAAGATTTGCAGTTGGAGGTGGATTGCAACCAGCTGAAATGGAAAAATAATAATTTAGTGTAACACTGATTTTGCTTAACCATTTATTTTGTAAAAATTTTCTGTGTGTTAGAAAAATCAAAATTGTACCTGTTAAAACAATGATTCGATATGTAAAATTTCATTTTTGCAAAATTAATGGAAATTATTTTCATTTTTATAAATTTGAAGCGGATATTTACGACACTTCCCATACGTAAATTATTTTGTAGTAGCTAATTTAGTTTAAAGAGCCCATAAAGTATTTTAATGGCTCTTTAAAATTGATTTCTTTTGTGTGTAAATATAAAATTTTTTCATTAAATTTTATATATTATTATAAAGAAGACTGTCCATTAAAGTAATCATAGTAATTATCAGTATAAAAATATAATACGATACATCACCTCATTGGCATTCTGGATACTAGATGCCTTTTAAGGCTAGTCCAATTTGCTTATTTTGCTCCTTATAATTTATATATATATATATATATATATATATATATATATATATATATATATATATATATATATATGTATGTATGTATGTATGTAATGAATCGGTGACGTTGAAACATCAGTTTAGGGAAACTCGTGATATTCCATATTGTTTGTAGTCATGGCGGAGTAGTCCACTGGACAGCTTACAAAATTGGCCGTGCCTTGTAAGATTTACGCGCGTGCTTGCTTAAGGGGAAAACACTAGATTACTTTGGTTATTTATAGGTCAAAATCAGAAATGAGGGAAGGTGTTCTGTTGCGATAAGCTGAAAGAATTTGGAAAAGGCGTGTTAATGATAATGAAAAGGTTTGAAATTTATTTCATATATATATATATATATATATATATATATATATATATATATATATATATATATAGGGTAACTCTAGGATAGATGGCCATAGAGGAGAGATGGCCAATCTAAATATTTCCAAAACTTGATCATAAGTGGCAGTTTAAACTTTTTTCGTAGGAAATGTTCAACGAGTTCATTCATTGAGAGATACAGCTGTGTCTTTTGATTATAAAGAGTAAGTGAAATTTTGATGTTTATATAATTTAGTGGTTGAATATTTTTGTTGAGTTAGGTATCTGAATGTTTTTCAATACGTATGTTACATTTTTTTTACTTTACGGACTTTTAAGAAACGTATATAAACCAATCTTTGTTTCTAAGCCTAAAACAAAGGAGAACAACGGCGGAGTGACGCTTTAAATTAGGTGGCCATCTGTCCTTCAATTTCAGGATAGATGGCCACATAAAATCGAGGAGAGATGACCACCTTTAATCAATATTTCAAAATTATACGGAGTGAGGATTTTAACTACATATAATAATATTTAAAACAATTATATAACGTTTATGTTTATAATTATTTTAATGGATATAATTGTTTCAATTTTAACTAATATAAATATTTCAACAATAACAATAATATAATATGCGAAAAGATTTTTTCCAGTTTTTCAAGATGCCGAATAAATAGGGGAGACCTGTGTACTGTACCGTACTATATATCACCCCCAACAAGTTTGCGTGGGAGTCAAGTCCCAGAGCTGTTTCTAAGCGCATGCGTTGTTATAAAGACTCATGGAGTATATCTATTAATATTCAGGTCTTTATAACTGTCTCTCGTAACCGCCATATATTGGCAGAAAAGAAAAAATGAATTATTGCCATGAAAGGCGATGCACGCCAAATCTGGTGGTTTGAGCCCGTATTGCGCAGGTGCGAAATACAGCTTGGCGCAGTTCATGGCTAGCTTCGAAAAATAACCACAGAGAGCTCTTGGAACTGCAGTGAGTACGCGACACTTTTGGAGCTGGTGATGGTGTGCGGGAGTGAGGTCCAAGGCATGGCAGATAGCTATTAAGTATTTACTTTTTTTCATTATGTTTTGTTAAATAAATTTCTTATTTGCTCCTTAACCCCCTTGTCTGTAACTTAATTTACTGTAGTAGATAATGTTTCATTTGTGTGAATTAATTTGATGAGTATTGTAATCTGCTTAGCACGTGGGTCAGGCTGTCTGTAGGGTTAGTTGTTTCGTACTTGGTTAAGTGCGGTTAACCTAAAATAACTACTTTATTTAATATATGTTACCTGAGACAACCTGTCTGGGTTATCTTTCATATCGCATTGTTTCTATTAGTTATATCTGTAACTTAATTTAATACACAACGCTTTTTCTTGTCTCGCCATTTTTAGGCTGGCTTAACTTTTTGCTAATTTGCTACCACTTGTTCCGATGCGGCTTCCCATTTTGGCGCCGTCCTATTCGGCCCCACAACATGCGTCAAGAAGAAAACAATTTGTGGGGAGAAGGGCTTTTGACCCTCCTGCGAAAGGGGGGACGCTTGAGAGATAAGCTTGAGTGTGGTGATGTTTTTTAGTTCTTGTATATAATTCTGTTGTATATAGTGTGTGTGTGTTCTGTGCCGTAAATAAAGTGAAGAAAACGCTACCTGATGTCTTTCCTAATGTGAAAGTGTGATTTATTGGCCACGTTACGGTACAGTGCCTAGGGCCATCATGTACCTAGGGCCACCCCACTTTATTTGAATAATATTTAGTTCTAAGTTTTATTACTCAGTTGGGTAAGTGGCAACAGTAATTGCTATTTTACCAGCCAATTAGAAATCTTGGAGGAGAAATATGTGGCAAGTTATAAGTGAAAAACGTCTTTGCATGGTCTGAAGTAAAATTCTGCAGTTCATCACTTTTATTGTTTTACAAAGGTAAGTCAAATACTTTTCTTTGAATTCTAGTACATAATTTTGTTAGTAACATTAAGTACTAAATGAGTTATTAAATAAGTGCCCTCTCCATGTGGGTTTTTCAGTAGAAGACATTTTGTATGAAATTACCTAGTCTTGTACCTAGGTCTATGGCCCTAGGTACAACTGTAATCATATTCTGTATGTTGTTATTTTATTGAAAAAGTTTTCATAATAAATGGAGGAAAAATCTGAACAATTTTGATTTAGTTAAGTTTTTTTTTGTATTGGATGTTATTTAAATAGAAAGGGTACTATATATTTTGCTCTCTAACTCTCAATGTGCTTGACTTACAAAAAATATGTTTGCTACTATTATTATTATTCAGTATTATTAATTTGTTTATATAAACATAAGAATCTATTTAAAAAAATATATTTATAAAAGCAAAAGTATAATTCTAAATAAGGTTTATACGATATTTTAATTAAATTTTCAACTTCTATCATATTTTCATACCACAAATTCCTAATTTGCCAGTAGGGTAATTACAAATTCGCAATTATTTCTTCAGATGCCTAGAAATCCTGATGGAATAAAGCGATCAAAGTTTAATGCATATAATGTAACTGCGGCTACAGAAGCAGTTTTGGTTGATGAAGTTCCAGTTCGGACTGCAGCTCGACAGTTTGGAGTAAGCAGAACAACACTGCAAAGACACATTGACTTTTGTAGGAAGACTAATGCTGAAAATACAGAATTAAACTGTGCATATTCTAACCTATGTGCTGTTTGGATGGTATTTTCTAACGATGATGAGAGTGTCCTTCTTCAGTACCATGTCGTTTGCATGCAACATGTATTACGGGTTGTCAAAACAACAGGTTAAAAAGCTTGCTTTTGAGTATGCAAAAGCAAATAAAAATTATCCAAAGTCCTGGGATGCAAATAGTAAAGCTGGTGATCAGTGGTACCATGATTTTATCAAATGAAATAAGGTTCTGTCACTAAGAAAGCCCCAACCCTTAAGTTTATCAAGAGCTACGCGTTTCAATAAAACAAATGTTAATACTCTTTTTGAGAAGTATCAGGAGGTATTAGCAAACTATAAGTTTTTGCCTGAATCCATCTATAATGTGGACGAAACGGGCATTATGTGAGTGCACACACCGACCAAGGTCATAACCCCCAAAAGGCAAGAAACATGTTGGCAACATGACTTCTGATGAACGAAGAACTAATATAACTATTATTTGCAGTGTAAATGCAATAGGAAATTCCGTCCCCATGATGATTTTTCCAAGAGTGAACTTCAAGACCCACATGCTGAAAGGTGCGCCTCCAGGAACCGTGGGAACAGCACATATTAGTGGCTGATCAAATGCCAAAAATTTTGTTGAATTTTTGAAGCATTTTATTCACCACGTCAAATGTTCAGATGATCAAAATGCCTTGTTACTCTTGGACAACCACGAAAGCCACGTCAATATTGAAGCAATCACTTTGGCTAAAGAACATGGCGTAGATATGCTTACTTTTCCTCCACATACCAGCCATAAGCTTCAACCTTTGGATAGAGGCGTGTTTGGACCCTTTAAGAAATACTACAGTAGAGCTTGTAGTAATTGGATGCTGATAAACCCTGGGAAACCAATCACCATATATGAAGTTGCAGAGAATGTTGGCAAATCATATTCTTTGGCCTTTACTCCTGTAAACATTCTAGCGGGCTTTCGTGTGTCTGGTGTATGGCCTGTGAAAACAAACATATTCACTGATAAAAAATATTTGAGTTTAAGTGTGACCGACAGACCAGATCCATCCATAAATTGCCAAAATAACGATTTTCGCGAGGAAGAAAGTGAGTCAACGATGACGGAACTGAAAGTTTCGGTATCAAACTCAGTTTTACGATCTGCAGAATTTTCAGATCCTTCGACATCAAATTCCATTTCATGTGCTGCTGAATTTTGTGAACTTCGTACATCTAACTCCATTTCATTTGTAACGCCTGAGCAGGTACTACCTTTTCCAAAAGCAAAACCTCGTACATCCAAAAGAGGCGACCGAAAACCAGGGAGATGTAGAATCCTGACAGACACTCCAGAAAAGAAATAAATGGAAGAACAACGTGTAATTAGAATGGCCAAAAGAAAAAGAAAATTGTGAAAAAACCTGTGTTTCAAATAGAGGCAACTTCATCTGAAGAATGATTCACATCTGAAGAATGATGAATCATTATGAACATACTTGTAATTCACCAATAATTTGGCACATATTCATTTGGCTTCTGTTATAAAATTCCTGTATATACGTTTTTTCTATACATTATGGAGTGAAACCTAACTTTTAGGGAATGACCCTAGGTACACCAGCTACTGGCCCTAGGTACAATGCTGTCTTGTACCTAGGGCCATTTGTGAAGTTTCTTAAAAAACCTTCTATTTCACAGAATTTATTATTTTGAGTATTTATATTAATCCCAATGTGATGGCAATTAGTGTAACAATGTGTGTATATCAGTTTCACAGTTTTAAACAGGTCAGTGGGTCTGTTTTCGTTCATTGAAAAAAGGTGGCCCTAGGTACACAGGTCTCCCCTACATAAGAAAGCCTCATTCAAACCGAGGGACCTGGAGTCAAAATGATTTGTCTAAGGCAATGGTGGCTGTGCAAACGGGATCATATTTGTTAAAATGAGCGTTTGTAGCATTTCACATCCCACGCAAGATTTTGGAGCACCGATTGAAGACCAATAATTCCAATAAAAGCAGCATGGGTCCTGGTCAGATGTTTGGAAAAGAAAATGAATATTAGTAAAACAGATTAAACGAATGCAGAAACAAGGATTTCCATTTATTCGAGATGATGTGAGAATTCTCGCTTTTGAATTTGCCAAAAAATTGGATATAAAGCACCGTTTTAAAGATACAAGTGACAACAAACAAAAACACAACACTTCCAGTAGCGAAGAAGATGAAATACATTTGAAATTATCAGATTCTACAGATTCCGAGGGAATAGAATTTGATGAGGATCACTGTGTTGGTTGTGGAGAAGAATACAATACCACAGCCAGAAAGGATGACTCGATAAAATGTATAAGGTGCCTGAAGTGGTTCCGTGAAACGTGTACAAACTATCAAGACCTTTGCCAAAAATGTGGTAAAATTTTACGAAAAGTGAAGGTTTGAAATTATACTGCAAATGTTGTTTATTCGAATTTTATTCACTCATTTTCCATGATATTATTGATTTTTTACAAATTGCTATATATTTTTCATGATTAACTATATGAAATGTGTTATTTTTTGCTATTTTAACTTAACTTTTTCTTTCTTGCATTGGATGGCCATCTCTCCTCGGCTTGAAGGAGATATGGCCACCTGCCATTTTAATTTCAAACTATGTTTCCCACTTTTTGTTCTCAATGTTTAATTATATTTTGCCCAAAATATGATGAGTATATGTATAAGAATTTTAAATATGCATAAATATTTCTCGTGTTTGCATTCTAAGAATTGTTATTTCAATCTTTAAAAACTATGGCCATCTATCCTAGTTGCAACTCTCTGATGTGAAACGTTTATTTAGTCCACATAATTTTGCATTGAAGCTAAGTTCATATTTTTTTAACTAATAAAATATCTTAATCGGCAAGCAAGATGCAAATTATGAACTAGTGTCTTGCACTGTTTAGATTGTTTCATTTATGTTTTTATTACGGTTACATTTAATGAAAACGAAACAACAATTAATTTGTCTCAGCACTCCTAATCTATATATTTAAATTGCTAAGCCGACTTTTTGGGCAGTCCATGAGAGACAACTACTGCTTCAATTTACTTCATTTTGGTCTTAAACGAAAGATTGTAATATGTAGATTTGTCGAATTTGGTTTTTGTAACCGAAATTTCAATTTATTAACGACAATTTGCAATTAAAAATTTATTTCTGCGCATGCTCAGTGGCATGTTTAAATCTGGCTTAGGATACTGTTTCTGCGCCTGCTCAGTCACATGTTGTAATGAAATACACGTTTATTCCGATAAACACGTTTATCCGAGGAGTGTCTCTATCTCTCTCTGTACCATTTTTAATTTTATTATAATTATGTTTCTGAAATATAAGACCAAACCTGATGGAAATTCTTTATTTCGCGCTGTTTCTCACTGTATTTATAATACAGAAGACAGACATCGTGAAATTAGGATGCTATAGCAATTGTTCGGAAATTTGGTAAACCTGATATTTTTATTACTTTTGCCTGTAATCCATCTTGACCTGAAATTGTTAATAGTATTCATTCACATGAAACTGCAAATAATCGACCAGATATCGTAGTTCGTGTATTTAACGCTAAAGTTAAAAAACTCATAAGATTAATTACTATAAAACAGATTTTTTCAGAGGTACAAACCTTTATATACATTGTAGAATTCCAAAAAAGAGGCTTGCCACATATTCATTTATTATTATGCTTAAAAGAACATTGTAAGCTGCGAGAAATAGAAGATATAGATAATGTTGTGTCTGCAGAAATACCTGACCCTAATGATACTACCTTATATAACTTGGTGAAATCTCATATGGTACATGGACCGTGTGGGCAATTAAATCCACATTCTATTTGTATGGACAAAGGGAAATGTAAAAAGGAATATCCGAAGGCATTTGTACCAGTAACTAAAGAAAATGTGAATGGTTACTCTCCATATCGGCGAAGAAATAATGGAAGAACTTTTTCTAAACTAATCAATGGGGTCAAAATTGACATTGATAACCGTTTTATAGTGCCATATAATGCTTTCCTCTTAAGATACTTTCAAGCGCACATAAATGCTGAAATTTGTGCAAGTGTGCATAGTGTAAAATACTTGCATAAGTATGTATACAAAGGCCATGATTGTGCAAATATTCAAGTAACAACCGATGATAATTGTTTACATCATGATGAAATATCAATGTTTTTAAATACTAGGTATGTTGGACCAACTGAAGCTGCATACATAACTTTTGCATATCCCATGCATGAACAATTACATACTATTATCCGATTACCCGTGCATTTACCGAATGAACAGCAAGTTTACTTTAACACTGATAATGCATCTGATGCATTGTTAAAAGCTAAATTGAGAAATACTGAGTTGATTGCATGGCTTGAATTGAATAAGAACCCTACCACTAAAAGTCCATATATATATCCAGAAACTCCAGTTCATTATGTATGGGATAAAATGTGTGTCAGTGGAAATGGGGAGTCAAATTTGGAAACATGATTGGTAGATTATTTAATGTTGCACCATCTGAAACAGAAAGATACCACCTTCGATTATTATTGCTTCATGTTACGGAGGCCACCAGTTTTGTAGATATTAGGACATATAAATGAATTGTTTATTCCACTTTTAAAGAAGCAGCAATGCAACGTGGTTTACTTCTGGATGATTCAGAATGGATGCGTTGTTTCAAGGAAGCTTCCGTTTTCCAAATGCCTTTTAGAATGCGGCGGTTATTTTCTTATTTTTGCATATTTAGACAGCCAAATGATGTATTACATCTATGGAATACTTTCAAGTAATAACTTTCAGAAGATTATCTTTTTTTCTATGACAATAATGTTAGTTATCAGTTAGCTCTTAGAGATATTAACAGTATTTTTATACAGCATTCAACTTCTGTATCTGCCTTTAAATTACCAATTATTGAAAATTTTCCCATACCTTCAAATAGTCATTTTCCTAACAATAATAACCTTATTACAGTATTACAACACCCTAATGAAGAACAACAAATTATTATAGATCATATTATATCAGCTGTTGAACAAAATAATACCAAAATGTGTAATGCTTATTTTATTGATGGACCAGGTGGTACTGTAAAAACATTTGTTTAGCAAAATCTTATACATAGATGTTCAGAATTGGGGTTTGAAGTAATTGAAGTAGATTTGGACTGGAATTGCTGCTATGTTATTACCCAATGGTTGTACTGTACACATTCGTTTTAAATTGCCTCTGAAATTAACTTAAGGCTCTGTATCATACCTAAAATTGAATAGCATAGAGGCAGAAAATATCAAATCTCCTAGACCTATTATTTTGGATGAAGCACCAATGGCTAACAAACATGCTTTGATGTGCATTAACAGACTTCTAAAGGATATTATGGATACTGACATGCCTTTTGGAGGAAAGGTTATTGTTCTTGGTGAGGATTTTAGACAAGGTTTACCTGTTGTACCACATACCGCCAGACAAACAATTATACAGAATTGTATTAAACTTTCACCACTGTGGCCACTTTTTAAGGTATTTAAACTTTCCATTAATTTGCGTGCAAAACAAGAGGAATTAGAATTTCCAGACTTTCTACTTAAAATTGGGAATGGTGAATATCCATCTATAAATGAGGAAGAAAACAATACAATTGAATTGCCATCTCTTATAATTACTGAAAATAATATTGTTTCAGAAATATATGGAAATAAATTTAATTGACCAGATAAAATCATTAACTTTGTAAAAGTTGCTATATTAGCACCACAAAATGAGCATTGCAATAAAATAAATTCAAAGGTTCTTGACTTATTACTAGGAAATTTACGATCCTATACAAGCTACAATTATTTAATAACTGAGGATGAAAATGAAGTTCTGAAGTATCCTATTGAATTCCCGAACAGTTTAGAATTAAGTGGTTTGCCGCTTCACAGTTTACAGTTGAAATCTGGATCAATAGATATACTCCTACGTAACTTAAATCCTTCTCAGGGATTATTAAATGGAACAAGATTAGTTGTTCATAACATGTATGATAACTGCTTGGATATGGAAATTATAACTGGTAACAATGCTGGTGAGAGAGTTTTACTTCCTCGAATAGATTTAACTCCTTCAGACACCAGTTTGCCTTTTTTTATTTAAGAGGCGGAAATTTCCCATTCGACTTCCCTTTTATTTAACTATTAATAATGCCCAAGGTCAAACGTTTGATAAAATTGGTCTCTATCTTCCACAACCAGTATTCAGCCATGGTCAGTTATATGTGGCTATGTCTCGAGCCCGATCATTTCAAAACTTAAGGGGAGTCATCACCATTAAACCTTCAAAAAATCGAATTTTATTTTTTTTTGCATTTTTAGAATATTTGAGTATTTCTGAATCATTTAAAACAAACCATTAAAATGTTCCAAATAGAACATTAAAAACTTTGACATGAAAGAAGCAGTTCTAATGGAAACATTTCTAGGCTATAAATTAGGCTGGAACTTAAGAAGCCTTTTTCTCGAAATGATCAATTTCATGCTTACTTGCCCTGTATAAAGGAAACTACTGCAGATATTGCTTTTATATTTTCAGGATATTTGTATAATGATACTACCAAAAATATTCATCCAATTTTTTCTTAAAAAAATTATTTTACTATGAATTTATAGCATTTGCCTTATAATCTTTATGGGCTTTTTACGTTCTTTTAAATCTGATTGCCCTGGAGTAAATATTTTTGAATGTTTTAAATTTTAAATAGGTGCAAAAATATTCCTAATGTTTTAACATCACAAAAATGCAAAAAATATTATTGAAACTCAGTGAGTGTTGTCATAAGTCTGCGCGCAGTGTATCAGTATAAATTTAAAAATTTCAAAAAATACACTCACTTTTTACTTCATAAACAAAATTCTAATTTACTTGTAATAAAATTAATCCAAGGAACATAATCCATTACATTTAGAGAACCAATTCTGAAAATTTTATATATAATGGACAATAACAAAAAAATTATAGAAGTTCGAACAAACAGAAAAAATTCTGTCTTTTCAACTTGTGCAAAGGTGATGAGTCCCCTTAAAGGTACAAATAGAACCAAAAGGCAAAATAGCATCTAATGTGGTGTTCAAAGAAATACTTTAAGATATAGATTAATAAATTTAATGTACAGCCTAAAAGAAAGAAAAGCTCTAAAGCAACGCATATTTTAATTTTTGAGTTTTTTCATCATCAAATATTATATGTATTTGTACTCTATGTGCATTTATGTAAAATTTTCATTTTTTTCTGCATGGCATGTTTCTATAAATAGAATTTTTTAGATTTTACATCTTTGATATTAGCATTGCATATTAATATGGTGTGAGTCTTCATCAGTTATTCTTCAGATTTTATTTATGATAAACTGTCATTGAAAAGTCGTATTTCTTTTTATTGTGTACAATAGCAAATTTTAATATGTATTTCTGTATTCTCAGTATTATGATTTTCAACATTTTACTGAGTTATAGAGTTACTGAGTGCACGTACTAAGTTTTTAGTTTGTCATTGAGTAACCATATTTTCTTTTTATTTTAAATAGTAATTTTTTAAAGTGTATTTCTCTCTTCTTCATATTTTGATTTTCAACATTTGACGTGGATTTGTTGAGTATGATTCGTGCATTTAGTACATTTATTTACTATCCAGATATCATGTTTTGATGGGTACCAACTAGAAAAGAAATACTTTACGATATAAATTAATAAATTTAATGTAGAGCCTAAAAGAAAGAAAAGCTCTAAAACAACGTGTATTTTAATTTTTGAGTTTTTTCATCATCAAATATTATATGTATTTGTACTCTATGTGCATTTATGTAAAATTTTCATTTTTTTCTGCATGGCATGTTTCTATAAATAGAATTTTTTAGATTTTACATCTTTGATATTAGCATTGCATATTAATATGGTGTGAGTCTTCAGTTATTCTTCAGATTTTAGTTATGATAAACCGTCATTGAAAAGTCGTATTTCTTTTTATTGTGTACAATAGCAAATTTTAATGTGTATTTCTGTATTCTCAGTATTATGATTTTCAACATTTACTGAGTTTTAGAGTCACTGAGTACACGTACCAAGTTTTTAATTTGTCATTGATTAACCATATTTTATTTTTATTTTCAATAGTAATATTTTAAAGTGCATTTCACTCTTCAACAACTTTAGTTATAGAGTTACTGTAAAATATTTTGGGGAAAGCGGGGACCTTGAGGGAGGGTCACGTGGTCAGGATCACTGTCAGGAAACAGAACTGTCTCCTCCTTGAAATTGCCTCGCCTGGAAGTTCCAAAATTTAGTGGCGATGCTAGTTTATATCAAGAGTTTTTTAATAGCTTCAGCAGTGCTATTGACAGCAGTCATTGACAAAAATTGAGAAGATTTCTTATCTAAAATCACTTCTAATAGGAGAAGCACAGAACGTGGTAGCGAGATTTGCCTTGACAGAAGAGAATTACAATTCTTGTCTTGAACTCTTAAAGGATCGCTATGGGAAAACTCAAACTGTTATAACCTGTCATATTAATAAATTACTGAATTTAGAGCCTGTCAAACATTCATCAAATATTAAATTATTAAGGAAATTGTATGACGCATGTGAAATCAATATTCGGAATCTCATTTCGTTAGAGGTTACGTCAGGATCGTATGGTCATCTGTTAATTCCGATTTTGTTGAAATCACTCCCACAAGATTTGGTGCTTGAATTTCATCTTAAAAAATACCCTGAAAAGAGTAGTGATGTAACGGAGCTTATTAACTTTATTAAAAAGGAAATTTGCATTGCTTGTATCAAACTCCCTGAGCGTGAAGAAATTTGAAAATACTAATCGCATGCCCAATAATTATAGAAATCCACATTTTAAACCTGAGAACATTCCTTCGGCTGCAGCGCTCAATGCTTCAGCCTCACAATCTTGTATATTTTGCAAATCAATTGATCATTATGCTCAAAACTGTAGTACGTTAACAGATGAGCAGAAAAGGTATAAACTAAAAAGGGAAAGACGCTGTTACCGTTGTTTCAAATTTCATTTGTCCTCGCAGTGCAAAACTAAGCTAAATCCTTGTCCAAAGTGCAATTCCGAGAATCACGGGGAATTATTTTGCTTTAAGGAAATAAACAGAGAAATTCCTGAAACTCAAACTGTTGTCTCATCGATGTCACAAATTAAAAATTCTGATGAACCAAAAGAAAATGTGTGGAGAAGAAAATGTGGGAGAAAACCGTGAATATTTTGCAAACGTGCACGGTTTCCGCTTTCTCTGGAAACAAAAGTAAAACAGCTAGAATTTTATGTGACTCTGGTTCGGAACGGACATTTGCAAAAATTGATTTAGCAAGAGCTCTTCACTTAAAAACGCTCAGGAAGGAAAATTTGCTAATTTATTCCTTTGGAAATAGCTTGCCTAAGAATAGGGAGTACGAGGTAGTGTCATTAACATTAAAAAGCATTCATGATCCCCCTCAATATGATTAAAACAGAGGCTTTAATTACTCCTGAAATTACGGGGGCTATTATAAATACGAATTGTCTATCAGATATCAAGGAAGTAATAGATAAAAATGATTTGGTGCTTGCGGACACCGGGGGTGAAGAAGAAATAACAATTCTTCTTGGATCTAATTTCTTGTGGCAGATCTATTTCGGAGAAATTAGAAGAGTAACAAATGGTCTGTTTATATCTAACACGATATTTGTCTATACCGTCCAAGGTCGAAGTGCAATGAGCAATCAGGAAGGAAAGGTACTCTGCAATTTTCTTGCATTGGAACCAGACATTCAAAAGGATTTGCAGGCCTTTTGGTGTTTAGACTCACTTGGGATAAGTGATAAGGAAAACATTGACCGTTCGGAAATTGTTAGTAAATTTGAAAGCGGTTTAAGATTCTATGATGGAAGGTACTCCACAGGCTTGTTGTGGGATGAGTCACGTCGGTACAGTTTGAAAAATAATTACGCAGTAGCAAGAAAGAGGTTTTATGGTCTCACTAATAAGTTTCAAAGCGATGAGTCTTTATTTAAGAGGTATAACGAGATCATTCAAGAGCAATTAGACGAAGGAATAGTAGAAAGGTGTCGTGATGACTGCTTGACACATTCATACTATATGCCTCACCGACCTTTTATTCGTGAAGATAAGGTTTCTACGAAGGTTAGAATTGTGTTTGATGCATCTTCTAAACAAAATAATTGTCCCAGTTTAAATGATTGCTTAATTTCTGGAATAAACTTAAATCCCACTGTTTTAGATGTCATTCTAAAATTCCATGAAACCGAAATAGCCTTTTCTGCTGATATTGAGAAAGCGTTTCACCAAATCAGTATTATTGAAGAAGACCGTGATTATTTGAAATTCCTATACTACGAGAATTGTGGTAAAACTCAGGCCATAGAATCCAATCGAATGACCCGCACTGCATTTGGACTCACTTGTTCTCCATTCATACATGCTGCTACTATCAAATATCATGTAAGAAAATATATAAACTCCCTTAAATCTACGTGTGACATGCTCAATACCTCACTTTTTGTAAACGACCTCTTTTATGGGGCGAACTCCGTTGAGCAAGCTCTCAGTCTGTCTACCGAGGCTGTAATGATCCTGAAGGAAGGGGGTATGAATTTGAGACGATTTGAAACGAATTCCAAGGAATTAAAAGAAAGGTGGAAAAATTCAGAGGTTTTTCTTGAGACAAACGATTCCCCAGATACACTCTTGAAAGTACTGGGATTGATTTGGTACAATCATGATGACAAGTTGGGATAAGAATTCCGATCACTGGTGGCTCTGAAAGATATTGCATGAACTAAACGAAATGTGCTAGAAACGGCTGCAAAAGCTTTTGATCCGTCTGGTTTTATTTCGCCATTTGTGATACGTATTAAGTGTATCCTGCAAGGAATATGGAAAATGGGAGCTGACTGGGATGAACAGCTTTATGGAGAATTGAAGGACAAATGGGAAAAATGGTGTTCTGAAATTAGAATGTTCTCCAATTTTCCCTTCATGCTTCTTGTGATAATGAAGGAGGAATACAGTTGCATGTGTTTGCTGATGCTAGTCCTCTCGCATATGGTGCGGTCGCCTATTTTAGGTATCGGGATGTTGAAGGCAATCATAAGATGAGTTTGGTAATGTCCAAATCTCGGGTGGCTCCCTTAAAGAAGTTGACTGTACCAAGGCTTGAGCTCATGGGAGCACTAATTGCCTCAAGACTTAGTAAGTAATATCGCCGCCGTCCACACCCGAAGGTTATACGGCCCTTCAATAATAAAACTAATCATCCCGACGGCAATCCAGCCCAGCCGGGTCCCGAAGTTTTTCTTTTTTCAATTCGTTTACATGTCTTTTTTTTTGAGGGGCTATCCACCTTCCCCTTGTAGGGGGAAGTGTATATTCATAAGTTCCTGCATAATATTCTTGATGTACCTTCTACAATAATAATCCGTAAAAAATTTACTAGGGACCCAATGTTGAAAGCCCAAAGGTAGGTTTTTTCGTGCTTCAGCCCATTTGCTACAATTGTATATACAGTGCTTTATAGTTGGTATATTGTCACACTCACAAAGATCTGTTTTAGCAAAAAATCTGTTTTGATAAACTCCTATACAGCCATGTTCAGTTATTGCTTGATTAACAAGGAAATCTGCCGACAGTCTTTTCGTAGAAACTCTAGGGAATACCTCAAATACTTTCCTTCCTACACTGCTTCTCTCCCAATTTTCTTGCCATATATTTATGTAATAATTCTTAATTTTATTCTTAATCTATTCTTTAGTTAATTTATAATTTCCTGTGATTTCATTCAGTGTTGTTGCTTGTTTAGCTGCTGCGTCTACCATCTCATTTTCATTAATGCCACAGTGGGCTATAACCCAGTGTAAGTTTACTGCTATCTCATGACTTTCTATTAGGTTTTTTATATTTTCAATCCTATCTCCCTTAAAATAATATGCGCATATAGCTTGCAGTGTACTTCTAGAATCACTGTATATGTCGATTTCCTGTATTCCTTTACTTATAGCATCAGTGATGGCCATGTCAATGGCTTCAACTTCGGCGCTATAGGATGATGCATTATTAGGTAGACGTTTAAGTTTTGTTTCTTCTAAAACATTAAGGTTGTAACGTGTACTCGCCGCACCAACCCCTTCGTTGGTTTTTGAGCCATCAGTGTAGTATTTAATGTTCGATTTTGATTCCATGTTATATGTCCATTCATATTTCCTCATTTCACGTACTTTCTTTAGAGGTCGGCTTTTTGTTTCGCAATTCTGCGTGTTCAGTACGATGTCTCCTAATTTTATTACTGATCCTTTAGTAAATATCTTAAGGATATTTTTTCGATGCAAATGAAAATTTTTCTCTGGTCAGACACGACCATCGTCTTGCATTGGATTAAGGGATCTGCAAAAAGGTGGAAACTCTTTGTGTCAAAAAGGATAGCCGAAATACAAGAAACTGTCTTGATTGAAATTGAATTTTTTAATTTTCTTGATTTGTTACTTAATTTAACCTTTTGATTTATTTATTGATTATATTTTTTTTGCTTATCCTTCTGAATATTTGTAATATTGTGATAATTTAAATTTGTTGTTGTTGATTCAAGTTTGAACCTTTAATTCGTCAATTTTTTAATTTTCTTGTTTTATTCCTTATTTTAACACTAGAGTTATTTAGTATAATTTCTTGCTTGAAGTGAATTCTATTTGCTGCAATTGTGTCTTCTATTTTATATATGTTTAGTGTAGTATCATATTTACTTCCTTCTTTAATTATTATTGAAAGGATTTTTAAATTTTCTTGGTTGGTTACTTAATACCCTTTGATTTATTTAGCATAATTTCTTATTTGAAGTGAATTTTATTCGATATGATTATGTTTTCTATTTTGTATATCTGTTTAGTGTATTATCATATTTACTTCATTCTTCAATTATTACTGAAAGTATTAATTATTTCGTGAACTATCTTGAATGCTTGAATTTGAATATATTTCCTGTTACTTGAATTTAACATATATTTACTTAAATTTTGGTGAATAATTTTGTGTTTATGTTGATTTAATTGAACTAAAGTAGAAGTATTTTGCCTAAGGTGCAAAGTATATATATGTATTTCTTTTTATTTTTTTTTACTTGAATTTTGCTTGAAATTTGCCATTCTTCAATTGAAAATCAGTTGCCTTTACATGAAATGTTTTTTTTCTCTTGAATTTAAATAATATTTCTTGTTCATGTGAAATGTAAACTTTCTTGATCATGCAACCTGTTTTTTGATGAACCTTCCGTTCATCGGGGGGCAGTGTAAAATATTTTGGGGAAAGCGGGGACCTTGAGGGAGGGTCACGTGGTCAGGATCACTGACCCCTCCCCCCGCGTTCGCTTTCGTAGCGTCACCCCAAGTTTTCTCCTGTAGTCTCGGTCTTGTGGAGCTATGCGAATTGTCGCGTAGAATAATCTCTCCGTGTTGAGATTTGTAAGCACATCTTGGTGTAAAATTATTAATGCCGTATCATGCCCACGGCAACTTGTTGTACATATCTTGTTGTACATATATCTGTATATATATCATACTTTAGGACTATTTAATTAAACTCTTTTGAGTTACCAAGAGTTTGTCTGCATGCTTCGTGAAATTTTCCTATAGTGTAGTAGTATAGATCATCATCTATCTTTTTTATAGTTACTGAGTACACGTACCAAGTTTTTAGTTTGTCATTGAGTAACCATATTTCTTTTTATTTTCAATAATAATTAAGGGTTCAATAGTAATTTTTTAAAGTGTATTTCTCTATTCTTAATATTATGATTTTCAACATTTGGGGATGATACATTGAGTATAATTTGTGTATTAGTACACTTATTTACTATCTAGCCGTCATGTTTTGACGGCAACCCACTAGTGTTTTCCTTAATTTCGTCGAATAGGATAAAATGAATCTAAAATTGAAGTATTCAATGTTTGCTCCGTTAAAAAGGTTGATAACGGATAATTCCTGGATGATGAAAAATTAGTATGTCTAAAGTAACTAACTCTGTGCTTTAGTAAATAAATTAAGTGAAAAAGGCAACGCAGTTAAACTTTTTAGGTGTCTCATAATTCTTCTAAGTTGAAAAAGTTTTACATGCGTTCAATATCTGAGATGTACCTTATTTCCTAAATTTTAAACACTTACGATATAAATTAAAGTTGGATGTAGGAATAGTACTTTCTATTCATTAAATATTATTTCTCGATAAACAAAAGATTCAATCATAATTTTGAATCTGATAACATTACATACGCAACGTACAAGATATAGAAGCGGATAAGTCCCTTGATTTGACTCATCTGTATAACTACTGACAGAGAGTTTTGTTAGAGCATTTTAAGAAATTCCTTTTATTAAAGGGACTAAGGATGCATTGAATACATCTGCTATTCTAATGGGAAATTCTGGTGTTGAGTGAAATATTGCCTGGTTAAAATTATACGATATTTAAATCCAGGGTTGCTATGAATGCTGTAGAATTAAATTTAAACTGGACTGCATCGAAGAAGAAATTGCAAGGGATTTTGATGAAACCTTCTCTTTATGTTAGGGTAAATCTAGAAATATGAGTTGTATTTCGCATGAAATAAGTGTTTTAACCTGCTTTATACTTAAGTTAACATTTGATACTAGTTAGCATTTGGTTCGGAGCCTGTGGTGTAAGTTTTATTCAGTTGTTAATCATGGTCTATATAATCTTCGTATAAAAAAGTGTGATCGGATGCGATTAGGAAAAAAAAATAGATTTTTCTGAAATTCTACAACTTCTTAAGTGATTGTCCTAAAACAGGATACACGTTTCCTGTGTTTGATACTCGTATATTAGTCCTTAGATTGATAGACATCTTAATTAAAGAATTATTTCCATATAGTAAAAATCTAATTAGTTATACTGGTATATGCATTTTCGTAGCTTAAACAAATGTATCACTTGTAATCAGTACCACTGAATCATGCATTATCTATGAAAGTACGTCAGCGATTCTTCATATATGTATACACACTCGGACAATCATATAAACCCTATATTCACAAACTGCTTATCGGTATTTTTCTAGACTGCTTCAACTAAGAAAGGAATCTGTTGATCATTTTTAAAAATTATTATGTAGGAAAAAAGTTTCCTAACCGAGAATTTAACCATCGACTGCTGTGTATTTTTTTTTTTTTTTTGTAGATTTAATTTCATATAAATGTGTCTAATAGATTTGCCATTTCTTCATTGGATATTTACGTTCTATATTTTCTTTGGTAGGCATTTTTATCATTGTTCTTACATATTAGGAAAAAAATTTCTTTGGAAGTATTGAGATAGTGTGTACTTGTCATCATTTTACCCGTATATAATGAAATTATGCCATCATCTTAAAGACACCTAATAAAATTTGCTTCTACATGAAAATTTATAAACAGTTTATGTGATGATCTCAATTTCATGTGTAGACGTAATGCCATTTATCTCTCTTTCTTCTACGGCTACAGCGCTCTACTGCATTGCTTTCTTGGTAAATTCTGAGCAAGTCTCTCCGGATTTAAAGGATGGTATTTAAATTCAATAGCAATTTACTTTAAAAATGTTCTGTGGTTATTTCTCAATGTAAGTTGCTAAACATTTTATGTTATAAATCTCTTTTGATTAGCAGAGAAATTAACTGTCGGAAAATTTACACCACAGCGTTGAAACTACGCATTTTAGGTACCTTTTACCTGTAAATCTACTTTTCCCCCTATCGTGGTAGACTTAGGAAAAAGTAACTCGCTTTGCTTCTGGTGTGTGGGTAGATTTTATTAGATTACTGGATGTGGGAAAAACCTAAATATTTTAATTTTTTTGCTAGGTGTATCGCTGCATGGGAATTCTTAGGTGGAAATAAAAGCTCAAAATCTTCATTTTTCTTTTGAGCATTATATAATTATTCTGTTGAATAATACGAATAATTGTATATCAGCGTATTTGTGTTAATGGATACATGTAAAGAAAATTTTGACATGAATTCTATGCTGTGATTTGAAATAGATTCTTGTGGGTATCGGCACAGCAAGAAATATGACATCATCTCATGGGATTTTTTATTTTTTCTGCAACATAAAATGAAACAAAATTCATATTATTGCTATAAGTTAAGTCTAGTTATGAACATGATTTTTTTTTAATAGTTGAAAGGCTAAATAACAGTTACAACCAGTACAAGTAAAAATTGCTTTCACGAATGTTTAATTGGATTTTGAGCTTGGTACAGAAAAAAACTTGGTACAGAAAAAAACAGTTTCCCTCAAACTTCGCATTGGTTTCTGCCGAAGTTTAATTATACTGTATTTTAAACTGGTTCATTGTATATTTATTTAGATTATGTCTATTATCTAATTGGATATTCCTCATTGGATTTCATGTAACATCTGGTGCAGAGTACATATGAATTTCATCCAAATCCAGTGGTTATTATTAGAGCACAAAATAAATACATTACAATATTGTCTTTTCACGTGCATTTTATTACAAATTGAACAACAATACTCTCTCATGAAATATAAACACAACATATATATAACGTTATTTTTAATAAACAATTTTCTTTATTAAGATGTCTTTTCATTCATAGTTATACAAGTAATTAAAGCTGCAGTATAAAACACTTGCCTGAACAACAATTTGAAATAAAACTGATTCAATCGGTTAACCTAGGAGTACATAATCACCATTTAAAAAGAATTTTATAAATGCAACTTCCATCAAAAAACTACTGAAGCTATATAAATAAATATGAAAAAAATCTTTAAAATGATAAAACATTTTACTACAAATTAAAAAAAAAATAATTTTGCAATGATGCAACATAATATATTAAAGACATTTGCTTAAAAAAGTTTCAATTGAAGGCATGCGACTACTTTTTAATACTTTATTTTCATTAAAAATTGGGCCAAGATAGCCTAGTGGTAGTGCGTTGGGCAGAGGGTGCTCGGTTCGAATCCCACGGAACGGAATTCAATACCTTCGTAGTATTGGCAACATATGGGAGCAGTTCAATTAGTAGACTGGAAAGTCCTTTAATGAAGTCAGAAAGAGTGGAAGAAGGTACGAGCCTACTAGATGTCGGTCAGTATGGGGGTAGCAAAGGGTGATGGTGTTGGTTCCCCTGTATGGTGCCCCCGTTGAGAGCAACATACGATTCTCCCGGAATATGTGCAAATATCTTCATAGACAAAAGCCCCGCATTGGCGAATATTTAATGAAAAAATTTAAAAAGATTTTAGTTTTAGTTACTCCCCTCCCCCCAAAAAATTGCTTTGTCCCCTTAAAATTAAAAATCAGAGTAGGTGCACTCAACCAACTGTAACATTGGGAACTCAAAACTCGAGGAAATTTTAGTCGAATACCTCAGTGAAAATTTTTCAGTATGCAAACTTTTTCCGTGACTTTACTTATTACAATAAGTAAATATTTAATAGAACTACATATTCGGGAGCAGTAGGAAAATCATGCTGCCAAACACAGTTCCGTCCAATTCAGTTCCCTGTTGACGACCACTCAAAACACAGAATAAAAATTAATCCACAATCATGAATCAATATTTGAACATGAATCAATATTTTAACAATTATTACAACATGAATAAATATTTTTTGCAACATACTACGAATATGGACGAATGGTCGTAAAAGTAAAACGGAATAAAATGTAATAACAGCAATATCCATGGAATAAACCATCCTTCTTCACATATTTTGTTGTACTCACACAGTGGTGCACCCAGATGGGGGGGGGGGCAAGGGGCCCTACCCTCCAAAGAAATAGAAATTGCATTATGAATATTGATTTTGTATTATAAATATTTTTATCCGTTCATCTCGCCCCCCCCCTCCCAAGAAAAAATCCTGAGTGCGCCACTGTACTCACATAAAGGGTCTGTTCAACATTTTAAATTTCAATGTTAAAACTACCAATTACTTGAAATAGCAAAATTTACTCTCTATAGCTGGTTCACTTGTTAAAAGATTTAAGACTGTAAAAACCACCCAAAATTGTACTATAACGCGCCTTCCATATCGTAAAAATTCTGTCTGTATTCCGGAAAAGATACAGTTAAAATATATAATATAAATCTTATACTCTCTATTAGACTTAGTTACTGCTTTAAAAATTTTGGGAAGCAGGAGCTTTGGACGTAAAAATCTTCAGAACCTGACGCATGATAAATGCGTTTGAAAAATAAACTTTGTTTTCCACTGACTATGTTTGTATGAATGCCTGGTATGTATTTATATAAAAAATGGATGATGGGGTAATATCTCTTGAATTAGAGTGAACTATTCCTTACGACGGATACGTTAAAATGCAGCTCGCGATTCGCGTATCCAAAGTACGCTATTCTCGAATGTAGTGAATGATACACATGACACGCGAATGAGAAACGTTATGCATGGAAACGTTATGCACGGGACAGTGCATAACGTTATCTATTAGAAACGTTATGCACTGTCCCGTGCTATGATGCGTTGGACGTTATTTTTTTCTTTTTCTTTTTTTTTCTTTTGCATTTTTGTGAGATTTCACTTCTGCAAAAAGCATTGTACACGGGCTCACTTTCTCATTCGATGGTGCCCTAGGCGTTATTTACATGTCTTAAAAGATTTCCATTTGGCAGAATTCTGCTTAGAGGAAATGTTATATAGGAAAAAAGTTTCTTATCAATAAATTCTTCAAAATTCTACATGTATTAGCTTTTTTTCAGACATGATATTAGGTTTACTTTTAGCTAAGCTCTTTTCTTTACCACAAGTTAACCATCTCATCGACGTTTGTTATTATGTTTGAGTGAAATAAATATAAAAATGCGCCAGTAAGCAAACACAATGAAAGTGAAAATTCGTGGATTTTCCTTTCTTTCTATGTTCAACCCGAGAAAAAAAAGGGAAAACAGCAGCAGCGTGCATGCGCGAATTTCCTCTCTCGTCATTGGCGAGAGCTGAAATTGAGAAGTATTCGAGAGATTTCGCCATCCCCACCTTTCGGTGATACGGTAGATCCTGGTGCCAAATCGCGCGACACAACCCTGCCAATCAATATCATATATCTATTCTATAATTTTTAACAAATTAACCAATACAATAGAATTAATGAAAATTTCTGGACTTTTAGATGTAACATTTGTTGAAAAAAAATTTCTAAGAATAAATTTACAAAGAATCCGTCAGCGTTAAGGCGACAATGGATTTTTCAGATTGACAAAAATATGTCCCCAAAACGATTTTTGTTTCTTTCAGGAAATGATTCTGCAACTCTTCAGCTTTAAATTTGAGAAAAAATATGTTGATCCGATCATTATTAACCGAGTTATAAGTATTTTTTTCAAACGTAAACAATGGAAATGTTAATCAAATTAAAACTTTAAATGCCATTTTCTCAAAACAAGTTTTCATGCCGTTTCGGTAAGTTCAAAATGTTCCATGCGTCATAATTTTTCTTGAATTTTCATAAAATTTCATAAAATGATTATTTATATATGTTAGAATAAAACTTAGTAATCAATTTTTTATACTATTTTAAAACAACTAAAAAGTTTTACAGTAAAACAATTTTTTTGATAAAATTTTGCATAAAATGAGCTATTTTTATCGATTTATTTAAAGTTAAGGAATAAAATATTAGTGCTTGCCGTGATCCAATATTTTAATATACTCTCATGCTACCTCCCATTATTAGAAAAATTGCGCACCTTTTTCTAATAATCTTCAGTAATAATCAAGCAATTAAAATTTGGATCGCCGATAGTTGGAACAAGTAGAGTAGAGGCTTACAGAGTTTCAACAATGCAAATATATTTAAAACAGACATTACCAAGCGCGTTATTTATTAATTATATCCTATAATCTTAATTATTAAGTGTGTTTTACCCACATCACACTCATCATTCATTTTTATTAAGTGTGTTTTACCTGGATCACATTTTTATAAATATGACTGTAAATCAAATATTGCTACTAACTTTTATTATAACTATATATAGAGAGAAAATTAGATATCTGAGTCAAAAATTAATGCGCATGGAGCATTTTTAAATAGACAAATTAACAAACTGATTTTAAATAATATCTTAATTAATTACATTCGGATATTTTTTTTAATTTAGAATTTCCATCTCTAAACAACACTGTATAAGTATAGAAAATTTCATAGCAATTGGTTAATAAATAAAAAAAAAGTTTTCATGGTCCATTGTCGCCTTAAGAGAACGGTGGACCTTTATTTCAGCAAATCTCGTCATTGTAATACTGATCGTGTTATTGTAAATAATATATATATTTCTGTAGATTATTAGTACCTAAATAATTTTTTTCAAGTAAAAAATCATTTATGAAGCTTCTACCAAATAATTTATAATGGGTAGGTGTAGTAATAAATTTTAAACCTGTATTTCTCAAACCAGATTTTTCAAGGTTTTTAGATTTTTTAAATGCTCCATGCTACTTAATTTTTCTTCAAAATTCATGAAATTAATAAGGAAAAATCCTGATGCTGTTTACAAAACAACTGGGTATGCATTTTACAATTCGACTTCATTAAGGTAGTTAAATTTGATTAATAACTTTTCAAAAGGCAAAATTTTGATGAAAATCGGGATGGAATTCAGAAAAAAATCTCTCAAAAATTAACTATTCAAGGGATTAAATAATTGATACCCAAATTTGTTTGTTATACAGTTTAAAGAGATTAAAATGCAAAATCGAGGAAATATCTCAAAAATTAAGTAGCAAGGAGCATTTTAAAATTTTGTTTATAAATTTCAAAGTTTTTAAAAAATTCTAAAATTATAATGAGATTGGAAATTTCTTTTAAGGTATTCTATTTATTTATAGTGAAATGTGTATATGTACAAAATTTCATATCTCTATGATTAATAGTAAAAAAAGTAAATTTTAATGTCCACCGTTCCCTTAAAGATTCCGTTGGCGCTGTTTCTTTAAATGGGTCAGTTACTGGTATATAATTGGTTAAAATACACTGCTCAAAACAATTAGGGGAGCACATGGTTTTAACAAAATTACGCAAATACTTACACTGATAAGTAACATAAAATAAATCATCCATAATGGCGTATCCATAATGGCATCCATAATGGCATGGCGTATTATAGTCAGACTTGATCCGGGCAAACACAACGTAGTGTCGCGGACGCTGTTGGAGTCACCTGAAGTGCCGTTGCAAGGCTGTGGAATCGATTCCAAGAAACAGGGAATGTTAAACGTCGACCACGGCAAGATCGGCCAGGCGCCACTACACATACTGATGACTGGTATATACTATGCGACGAAGTTATGCAGACGAAGGTATGTTTCTATAAGCAAAAAAAAATATATATATATATGAAATTCTAGAGCGTTATCCTTAACAGGCTAATGAACAAACAGATATCAAGTTGTAATTGAAAATAAACCTGGGGTACCATGTAGTACCATGTTCTTATGTTTTTGTCTGAAAATATTATTAAATGGTACAATTCATTTTCAAATGAGGTTTCTATAAGCAAAAAAATAATATATATTAAATTCTAGAACGTTATCCTCAGCAGGCTAATGAACAAACAGATATCAAGTTGTAATTGAAAATAAACCTAGGGTACCATGTAGTACCATGTTCTTATGTTTTTGTCTGAAAACATTAGTAAATGGTACAATTCATTTTCAAATGAGGTTTCTATAAGCAAAAAAATAATATATATTAAATTCTAGAGCGTTATCCTCAACAGGCTAATGAAGAAACAGATATAAAGTTGTAATTGAAAATAAACCTGGGGTACTATGTAGTAACATGTTCTTATGTTTTTGCCCGAAAAACTTTAGTAAATCGTACAATTCATTTCAAAAATGAGGTTTCTATAAGCAAAATATATATATATATATATATATATATATATATATTAAATTCTAGCGCTTTATCCTCAAGAGGCTAATGAAGAAACAGATATCAAGTTGTAATTGAAAATAAACCTGGGGTACCATGTATTAGCATTTTCTAATGTTTTTTCCTGAAAAAAATTTTAAAAATGGTACAATTAATTTTAAAATGAGGTTTTTATAAGCGAAAATAATATATTAACATTAAGAGCAGGGGTGTCCAACCCACGGCCCACGGGCCGCATGAAACTAATATTGATGCAACAGAACTTGCTACCGAAATTGATGTGGAGGCTAATTTTTGATCAATAATAACTTGACACCGTGTTAGAAGATAAAGGAACTTCTCATACGAAGCACGAGATGGACCCATGAAAGATCCAAAAGAAAAATATAAAATAGATTTTTTTTATTTTTATTTTACAATCGATCAAGCACTAGATGCACTAGATGCTAGGTTTGAACAACTTAGTAATCATAGTACCTATTTTCAATTCTTATATAATATATACGATTCAAATACCATGTCAAAAGAAATGTTACTAAAACACTGTAAGAATTCAGAATGTATTTTAACTGATGGTGATTCTGTTGACATAAATGAGGTAGAATTAGCAGAGGAAATTTCAGCAGTATCTGCACTTTGGGGCAAAAAAGAATGCCTAAGAAATGTTCTGAGCTTAATTTCAAAGTTAAATTTTGCCCCAAACATTACTATTGCTTTAAGAATATTGCTAACGATACCAGTAACTGCAGCAAGTGGTGATAGGAGTTAAAATTAATTAAGAAATTTTTACGTTCGACTACTATACAAAACTGTCTTAATGGTTTGGCCATTTTAGCAATTCAGCATAAAATTGCTGATCAAGTAAATTTAAAAGATATAATAAAATTTTTTGCAGAACTGAAAGTAAAAAAAAAACTCTTTTGTGATTTTAGCGTAGTTGATGTACCTTTTTTTATTTTCAAAATAATGGCATTTTGATTGTTTGTGCAATAATACACATTTTTAATAGCATTTAAAAATGTAAAAAAATATATGGTAAACAATTTGTGGTTAGGTATAGATATTTCTTAATTAATATCTACTGTTTTGTACTGCTTGATTATCAATGTTAT
The DNA here is from genome assembly GCA_907164885.2 of Dolomedes plantarius. NCBI lineage: Eukaryota > Metazoa > Arthropoda > Arachnida > Araneae > Dolomedidae > Dolomedes > Dolomedes plantarius. The sequence continues at coordinate 219,904,435 of OU015493.1, forward strand.
GTTATAAGTTTCTTTCTAAATATATGCTTTTATTAAAATTTAAATAAAATGATTTGATTTTTATGGAAATAAAAAATATGTACCTTTGTTTAAAAAATATGTATATTCTTAAGGGGCGGCAATTTATATTTTTGTCCGGGGTGACGTAACCGCTAGAACGGGCGCTGATACCGTAAAAAGCGAAAAAAAAACACCAGAAAGGGAACTTACACAGGTCTTTTATCCCGCTTCTCTCGCAGGATGCTGGGGCCCGGCCCGTGGAGAACTAATTCATCGCCACCCGCCCTGCTGCGGTAGGGCGATATTCGCCCGGGTTGGGGCGGGGCCTTGACGTACCGCACTACGGGAACGGGATCCGGCCGCTGCAGCTGGGGATCCGCTTTCGAGCAACAGTTGCTCATTTCTGTACCTGCGATAAAGGACAGAGCGTAAATCAGAGCGCAAGCACTAAAAATCGCTTTCAACCATAAACTATCTATTTTTAGAGTAATTAACGCAATGAAATGAAACTTTATTTTATATTATACAGTGAAACACCTCTGTGGCGGCCAGTCATGGTTCTTATAAAAAGTAGATATTTGAAGAGGTGGCCGGCTAGAGAAGCCGCTATATATTTAGTTATATATTTATATATATATATATATATATAGTATATAAATTTATATATATATTTATATATATATATATATATATATATATATATATATATATATATATATACACTCAAGAGCCAAAACATTATGACCACCTGTCAATAACGAGTTGGCCCACCTTTGGCACGAAACACAGCTTCAACCCGCCTTGCCATGGATGCCACAAGTCCTTGGTAGAACCCTTGAGACAGATTGTACCAGATGTTTAAGCAACGGTCACGCAAATCCGAGATATTGCGAATTGGTGGTCTTTGAACTCTGAGCTGCCGTCCCATGACATCCCAAATGTGTTCTATCGGATTGAGATCCGGTGAGTTAGGCGGCCAGGACATTGACTGGAATTCAGCATCATGTTCCTGGAACCACTCCAACACAATTTTAGCCTTGTGACACGGGGCGTTGTCCTGTTGGAACATTCCATTTCCAGCTGGAAAAACAGAGGCCATGTAAGGGTGCAACTGGTCCGCAATGATGTTCAGATACCCTGTAGCACTCATGGTCTGCTATACCACAACCACGGGTTCCAGAGACGCCCAAAAGAACGTCCCCCAAAGCATAATACCGCCACCACCGGCCTGTGTATGACCTGCTCTACATTGAGGGAGCAACAGTTCGCCTGGAAGATGCCGTATCCTGACACGGCCATCGGCGTGATGAATGACAAACCGTGATTCATCTGACCACGCAACTTTCTCCCACTGATCCATGGACCAGTCGCGATGTTCCCGGGCCCAGCGCAGGCGCAGTTGGCGATGACGCTTGGTAAGCAAAGGCACACGAGTGGGACGTTTGCTGCGTAGCCCTATATCCAACAGTGTCCGCTGAACAGTGTGCTGCGATACTTTTCTACTTGGCTTTGCATTGTATTGGGCTGTCAGCTGAGCCACTGTCTGGCTCAGGTTTTGCTTCACCATGCGAGACAGTCTCCGACGACCTTTCTCTTTGATAGTGTGTGGACGTCCAACAGCATGTCGTCTACTGTTGGTTTCACCGTCATTCATCCACTTTGCATAAGTACTAACAACTGTAGGTCGCGAACAACACACGAGTCGTGCAGTTTCGGAAATACTTGTTCCGAGCTTTCGAGCTATTACAATCTGCCCTCTATCAAAGTCGCTTAGATCCGCAGCATTTCCCATCAGACACAGAAGTAAGTGAAAGAATGATTCTTCAGACTCTCCAGCAGCAGTTAAATTCCACTTCCACCTGATCACGTGCCTTCCACGTCATCCAGGCGAATACATTGCAAAATGTAGGGGTGGTCATAATGTTTTGGCTCTTGAGAGTATATATATAGAATATATATAAATATATATACAGTGGAATCTCGATCTATCGTTTTTCAAGGGACCGATTGAAATGAACGATAAATGCGGGAAAAAGATAGATGCGGAAACATAACAAAGCAATATGATCTTTGGAACTGGATAAAATGAACGACACATACGGAAAAATGATGGATCCGAAAACGACAGATCGAGATTCCACTGTATCTCTCTCTCTCTTTCTCTCTCTCTCTCTCTCTCTCTCTCTCTCTCTCTCTCTCTCTCTCTATATATATATATATATATATATATATATATATATATATATATATATATATATATATATATATATATATATATATATGTATATAATATATATATATATGTATATATATATATATATATATATATATATATATATATATATGTATATAAATATATATATATGTATATAAATATAAATATATATATAATATATATATATATATATATATATATATATATATATATATATATATATATATATATATATATATAGTATATTGTCACCGTTGTTTTAAAGGGTGGTTAGTACTTGGAACAATTATAAGTGATTACTCATATGTATACATACAAATGAATTTATTAAACTTTCATAATATACATACAAACAATACTATTCATTACAGATTTTCGACTCCTCTATCTCAGTAACATAATACATATACAGTTCTAATTTTCACTCTTCCTATAACATATTAATACATTATTTATTCTCATCAATACCCTCCTTCAACTATTCATTGCCATCATTTAATTATAAGGCGGTTTTCTTAATTAATAATCCCACCTATACATCCCTAAGATTCTTAACTGATACACATAAACACATTGCTAAATCAATATAACACACTAATCCAATAATTATGGAATTCCACAGCCAAATATTTTATGATAGATATCTATGTACATAGCAAATCACCTTAAGCAACATTTCACATTAAGCTAACCCCATCTAATTACCTTCGATTACTAGTACGTACCGGGCATTGGCAGAATTAGCAAAACTCTCCTACCTTGTTGACGACACGCCGTCACAATAACAGACCTCTCCTGACAATAATAGTTTATCCATCAAGGTGCGCCTCGCCGGGGTGGCTGAAGGGGGGAATTCATCGGACGTCTCTGGTCCAGAGATGCGGCAGAATCACTATACGCTGGCAGAATCACTATACGCATAAGTCAGGGAATCCGTTCCGTCGATACACACTCGTTCGGCTGGGCGGGGTGAATTGCTCGGTCAGCTCCTTTCTCGGTTGTCGGCAGGGTAAGCGGTGGGTCACTCCGGTACAGGGGGCTTGCATCTACTTCTCAAGGATAACTTCCATATAACTTCATCTCGCCATCTGTTGAGTCTTTACTCTCATACTCTTAGATATCTGGCGTAGACGACGGCCTCGGTCCGCTAAGGTCCGTCCGTAAGCAGCTTGTCCTCTCAATTTCCGTCTAACTCTGGGGCTTATCTCCGCCGGGCGCCTTCACTGCGGCCCTCTGTGCTCGTATAAAAGCTGCCTGCGTCTCTTTTGAGTTCTCAAACTAATCTCTAACTTCTCTACCACATTTCATATCGAGCTAAACTTTTCTAATTACCTATTCAGGTCTCCATTGTTGGCTATCTCCTGACCAATAAGTCGATCCGGGGCCACTTCATTGGCCGACCATCTATTTTTATATTAATATCCTCTGTAATCAAAATTGAAAGCGGCCAACGCTCGTGCACCCTTCTGGGGATTCTCACACTCCCAACTTCTCACGCTATTCTCCGACACCCTGCTGTGCTTTTTAACGCAATCCAACATCGTAAAACTGCCTAACCCCTTTTCTTATCTCAACTAAGCCTCCTCTTTGCATCCAATTTCACCTTCTCCCAGCTCGTTATTCACAGCTGGTGACCCTTTTCTTGTTTTCAACTCCCCCAACTTGTCACATCTCATCTTTCATTTCGCCTACGCAGATCATTACACCCAGCTGGTCAAGGCACTTCTTTGTCTGCTTTCCTTCAGTTATATATCCTCTACCCCTCTAAATATCGTTTTCCGCACCTGCGGTGTCCCACTCTCTATTTTCTGATAACGTGTCGTGTCTCTACGACATTCACCCCTTTCTTTCAAAATAAGAATTATCACACACCATCCACTTCATCTGCCTCACTTCACATCAACCTAACGCCTGCTATGCAATCCTGTGTTCACCTGTCCTTGCTGTCTACCTAAACATCATCAAACTCTCTGTTCGAAATCCATTACTCTCTCCTGCTTTGCTCCCCTATTCTCTCTAGACTTCCTGCTCAATGCCCAATACCGTACTTTTATTGTATACTGCGTGATATACTCGTATACTCCACAATTTTAGTACGATATTATCACACTCATTTAGTCCTATATATGCCATTATTTGCAACTTTCGCATAACACTTGATATCACTATATAGACAATCCCTTTGCGATATATTTCACACATTTTCATATACTAATACACATTAATACAAATAAAGATAATAACCTCATCTTTTCATAAGGTAACCTTGCACGTGAACGATAATACTTTTCACTGTTATACACCAAATCTAACATTATATAACCTTAAACCTGTAATGAGGACTCCCTTTAAAGATTAGCATAATAACGCTTAACATTTTATGTCTTCTGAGATACCAAAACACAAAAAAATATATGTTATATACCTCATATAAAAATAATCAACAATCATACACTATATGTATATGCACTCAATAATATAATATATGTAATCGTTAATTCTTGAGTAATCTATTCTTATTATATTGTCCTTGTATTCAGTATATTTGTCCAATGTCATTCCAGTTCTTAGAATTTACGCTTCGTTATTCGAGTTCTTTTATCAGTGTTCTGGAGAGATAAATTTGTTTTCTACCAAGGCCCAATATTTCAAACAATTCTCTTTTCTATGGTTTCACCCCGTCATTTTTATGGACTCCGCGTCGCGTCTAATTTCGTCAAAGACTGTAACAATGGAATTTAACACGAATGCCCAAGGGAAAATTAAGTACTTAATAAGATAAAAAAGGGGTATGTAATTTTGAATACTAGAGTGGGGAATTAATGGTTTTTAAAAGTTAAGAGTGTTGACTGTAGAAATTACTAGTTTTTTAATATTATAGAATATCCCCCCGTCCAAGAAGAGGATGACCTACAATGCCTGCTTTGGAGGGCAGACTCACTCAGATGAGTGAGAAGAATGGGCAATAACAAGAATTTGGAATATTTTCTTTAAGTGGTGTCGGCAAAAGTTAGGTTTAGCAAAAAAAAATTTAAAATCACGTGATGAAATGACAGGACATTATGAACAAATTGTTGACAAATATGTAAAATTCACATAAACAAAAATATACAAAATAATAACATTGAAAACTCTACATGAGCATGGGTCTGAAAAATGGTGAATAGGGGGACCCTTCCCCACACAACACAATTTCAGGAAAAAAAACATTTAACATAACGAAAAAAATTGTAAATTATCAAAACAAATTTCCACTGGAAACATACATTGAATAAAATATCGACCACTATCTTGAGTCGAATAACACAAATAACAAACTTTAGCAATAATAATATCAAAAACCAAACAAAAATTAAGTAAATGAAGTTGAACTTGACAACAAGTTGAAAATTCAAAATTTCTCCTCAACTTTCATTACTATGGAGTGAGTCCAAAAAAAAATTTTTTTTTTCTTTGCCATGAATTTGCTGTGCAACATTTTTAGTCCTTTAACAGTCATGACCTTGTTGAGGAAATTACACTATTTAAAAATCACAGTCTTTTTAGTGCTGTGCTAATTTGTTTCACCAACGTAGACTGCACACAAAAATTTCACATTGTCTTAACTTGCTTATATATAAAGAAAAATAGTTCTTTAGTTATATAATAAAAATCACAGTTTATAATAAAAATCACACTTTCAATAAAAATCACATTTCTAATATATAAATTGTATATAAAAATTACAGAACATTTATTATGCTTTAAGAAAAAAAACTCAATCATTTCGAAATTATCAATATATCAAATTCATATTCATTATTTTTAGTTTTCTCTTTATCTTTCTCATGTCTCTCATTTCAATATTTTAACACTATTTGCCTGTGTTCCTAAAACACTAAAATATTCATTACTAGAAAAAGAACACAGAAATAATATAAAAATTATTCAGAAAATTCACACTTATAATCATTTTATCAAATATAAGTCTCAAAAATTTCTTTAGTGCAATCCAAAATAGAAACAAAACATTCATTTTTTAAAATGAAAACCCACAATATACATTATAAGTCATTGATATCTTTCGATTTTAATTGTGTCATTTTTACTTAGCTAAATCAATAATTTGAAAATACTTTCACTGACACACATTTATAATAAATTTTTATCAGTATCTATTAATATCAAAAATTTTCACCCTCAATAATAATTCGTAAAATTTAGCTTACCAATTTCAGTGGTTATCCACACTCTTTACAATTATACTTATTAATTTTCACCATTACATATCCTCATAATTTTAACATTTGCAGCTCTGTTCTGAATTTATCTTGGTGGAGTTCTTGGCTTAGTCCCAGGGTACAGTATCCCAATTGGAACACCATGAATGAGCACTTTAAAGAAACTTCTTAGCACACATTTTTTTTTCTTTTTCGGAAGCTGTAGAATTTTTTCTTTTCGTAACGTTTTAGAAATGACATATTGCGTTGAACTGCTGGAACAAACTTGTATCGCGAACACATTTTTCTGTTTTGCACACAATATCGATGACCTAACATTTTCACAAAAGATCATAAACACTCGAACGAAGAACTGATGTCGCACGGAAAATCAAAAGCACATCGGAGCTGACCTTGGCTTGGCGCCGCACTCCTTTAATATTATGTTGACCGCACTCGGGGAGAGCCGTCGGAAACGGCGCGTCTGGCATGAAGGCGAACGCTGGCGCTTGTTTGTGATGAAAACGTCAAAATTACGCTTTTAACTTCTTGTAGATCCCTGGTGAAAGAACAAACATCGGAGACATCGACCTTGGCTCGGCGCTGACCCATTTTTTTCACTCGCGCACACCGCATACGTTGAAACTTTCTCTGTCGACCGCAAATAACACTGGCAAGAACTATGGACTGGAAATCCACGGGATCAGTCAGCATCAGGTTCTGATCCTTCCGTCTCTTCTGTAACATGGGGAGAACGGCCGCCGGTCATTGTAATGAAAAATGCCGCAACCCCACATCACAGTCAACTCTGTAGACACTGGATTACTGGAATGTTAGTCTGGTCGAAAAGAAATGTCGTTGTCACAAGATTTCTCGAACTACATGTTTATTAAAATCGCCGGCTCCTCCGCCGGGTTTTTCGCAGCAGACAAAATATTACAGAGTGCGTCTAAATTTAGACATCAGATAATTTTATAAAGTTATACCATCACGTGACACAGAGGTGTGACTTACTGGCTGATTGGATAAAAGTTATTTGTTGATGCTCTGAACCGATCTAATTTTTATGGACGCCGCGTCGCGTCTAATTTCGTCAAAAAGTCAGCCATCTTTGATGATATTACCAAAGACTGTAACAATGGAATTTAACACGAATCCCCAATGGAAAATTAAGTACTTAATAAGATTAAAAAGGGGTATGTAATTTTGAATAGTAGAGTGAGGAATTATTGGTTTTTAAAAGTTAAGAGTGTTGACTTTAGAAATTACTAGTTTTTTAATATTATATATATATATATATATATATATATATATATATATATATATATATATATGTAATATATCCATTACATCTCGTTCTTAAAATGCAACCTGAAAAGGAAAACTAGCTCAAATTTACATGGCTGGAGCTAGACTCAGCCTGAAAGGAATTAAAATTTTGAAGCAGTCGGGTCGAATCGTTTTATTTAGTGATAGTAACATACGTCCTTTCATTTCAGATGCTCGGAGCGAAGTGTAATATCACCTTTCAACCTTACGCGCTAGAAGCGAGGTACATGTGTCTGTTGTTTTGAAATGTCAGCGGAATTTGGGGCTGGCGATGCGAACCCACGCCTTTCTCGAGACGTATACACGTGTAGAAATGCAACGTTTGCTGATTTATGGGAAGTTCTGTTGCTATGGGTTTTTAAAGCGCTAAAGTAATGTTACTGGGGTTTGGATTTAGGAAAGGGAATTTAAATGATAGAATGGAGGGCCTAATATTTAATTTATTACATATATATATATTGTGATGGCGGTGGACTCTCTACTTAATCCCCGGTATTTTATATGAAAATATGGTGAAGTTTCATTACAGTTTTGGATGTTTACCAGAGGCGATTCCAGGTTCCAAGCGAGAGAAATTAGGGGAAATAAAGAAAGGGAAGCGAGCAAATTAGGGAAAAGAAAGAAAGGGAAGTGAGTAAAATTTGGGAGGAGAAGTATAAGCAGATGAATAGGGCCTATGAATTAGCATTGATAAGAAGAAGAGAAAGTTTAGACGTTAGTCAGAAAGCCATAATAGACAATACTTTCGAGGTTTTCGAGTCAAATAAAGAATTCTTTGTGAGACAGGATAAAGGAATCTTCGAGAGGCTAGAATACGACCTAGACTGTGAGGCGAAATATGCTTTAGATCAATCAACTAGATTTATTAAAGCGAGGGAAGTGGAGTACTTGAGGGTAAAATTACAAGCTGTAAATTCCTATAGAGAAAGTAGAGGTTTAATAAGGAAGGCCGGAGTCACAAAAATTGAGAAAAGTGCCGAAAGTCAAATTGAGGGAAAAATTTGCGTAGAGCAAAAGGTTAAATCTCTGGGTAAAGATAAAAATGTAGAGAATGTGTTGGGAAATTTCAGCGAGGTGGAAGTTGAGAATTTCGGAAGCACAAGTACTCGAGGCAAAATTAAAAATAAGGAATTCTGTAGCCAGTTGGTTGCAGGAGATATTTTGAGCAGTTCGAGGGAAGTGCGGGGAAAAAAGGAAACCTTTGTAATTGAGCAAGCTGGCTTAAATTCGGGTGTAGAAAATCGAAGTGAAATAGATGACTCGCTCTGCAAATCCGTGAATGTAGAGACAGTGGGGAAAATGAATGTAGAGTTGTGTGAGGAAACTAGCCCAGATAGTAGGGAAATAGATAACTCGCTCTGCAAATTCACGCATGTAGAGACATGTGGGAAAATGAATGTAGATTTGTGTGAAGAAAGTAGCCTAGATAAAAGAGAAATATTGCCTGAAAGCGACTCTAACATTTGTGATCTCGAAGTGAGAAAAGTTAGTTTCGTTGAAACAGCCGAGGTTTTAGAGGACTCGAATCCAGAGTTTTGTGTAACTGACCGCACACAGAGGGGGATGGACCTTTGTCCGAGAGTCCATTCACCAGGTTCTTTTCAAGTGGAAGGGACTATAAGTGCGCGTCAGGAGTTGATGAATGTAGTCGAAAAAGTTGAGCCGAGAGACGGTTTAAAAATTGCTCCCCAGGGATTAGACAATGGCATTCGGGAAAACACGGACCGCGAAAGGGTCGAAAGTCCGTCTAAAATGGATGGTCAGATTTTGACGGAATTTAGGGGAAACCTAAACAATGCAGCGGATGTGGAGAGAACACCTGTAGAAGATAGAAGGACAGCGATTCCGAGTAGGGACATTTTGAAAGGGAGGTTATCTAGGATTAGGATACTCCATTGTGATGAGTTCAAAGGGAAATTACATCCGGTGGTGATAAGGACTAAACAGCGCCACGAAAAGGAGAGTAGAATAAAGCGCAAGAAAGCTTAAATGATTTTGGAGCTTGAACAAAACTAGGGAGAAATGTCCGGTAGCTAGAAAGAAGCCGAATTGCGTAAGGCATAGACAAAAGGCGGGACGCCAGGGTTTTGTCAAGTTCAAGAAGAAATTTAAGGGAGGACAGCATTCTGTTAAATTCAAAATGAAAATGGGTATGAAATACTCAGAAAGGCAGCCTAGGAATTTCGGGAGACCGAGGAAAAACCGAAAGTCGCAAATATTCGCGAGGGCGAAGATTACTAGACAGGATGAATTTAGGGGGTCGTATGATAGGGTTTCCACAAAAAATTCAGCTTAAGCGAGATGCTACGAGGAGGGTTAACTCCAAATTTAAAGGAATCAAGTTCGGGAAAATTTAAATTCTCATTTGAGATTTTGAGGGTCAGGTGAGAATTTAATGCTGCGTGAAACAGTGACCCAGAATTGTATGTGTAATAATTATGTGTATTGTTTTTATTGTATGATTTTATACCAGAAAGTTGAATTTTAGAAATTGTGTATAATCTTTTATGTGGTGATTTTTGTGAAATTTAAAGTGCATATATGTTGGTAAAACATGACTATATAGTTTGAGTATGGATTTAAGCAAATTATGTATATTTTGTTATGTTCAATTAGTATAATGATTTTGTTTTGGTAAAAGGTCCTAAGACGCTTTTTGTGTAAGCCGCTGGAAGGCCTCAGAAAGGCTGTCATAAATATACTGCAATACAATTTTGTTCTTTTTAGAAAAGGAACCAAACGAGTTAGTTTGTCATGACTCTATGTCAGGAAATGACATTAAAAACACCTAATGGAATTGTGGAATCCTAGTGTAGAAATAAATGTGGGCTCAACTGTTGAGTTTCGGTTTCCTAGCCAATCGAATGGAAAGACGCCGTTTGAGTCGCGCGTTTGGATAGGAGAAATTATGTTCCGCGGGTTACAGGACCAACTGAATGTCGAATAGTTAATGATTTTGTAATGCCGAATGTTTCATGAAATAGTAAGAATTACATAACTAATATTTAGTAAGAAATATAAGATTAATTTTGTCCACTATATTTGGTAATCGTTATCCACGATGATGTGTTTTTGCTTTAAGAGAAGTTTACAGAGCAATTGTGAAAATTTTAATTGGTTAACGTTGTGATCAATGTACGGTGTGTTAACTGTGTTTCTTTGAGTTATATTACTTTGTTTAATGTATCTTTGAGTAATATTTTGTTTCATGTTATTGCAACTAGGTTAAGATATAGTCGATAATTAAATATGGTCAAAATTGTGGTAATGTTTGTAATTAAGTTAAGATCAGAGTAATGTATGGTTGTAGTACCTATACTAAAATATGTTAAATGAAAATGCTTAATGCGTTGGCGAATAGAAGCTAAACGTGTTAGGGTACGTTTTCGGCTATGAGTGGCCGAAAGGTACTGGGTGCTAACCACCCTGAAGTTTATAATTGAACCGAGAAAGTTATCTGGAGATAGAATGGCCTTGAGGCTATGTTTTTGTTGTTTTCTGTATGAAATTGTTAACGTAAGTTTCTTAGTGCATTATGAGTATTTTGTTTGTCTTAATCATGTATGAATTTATTATGTGTTTAGGTAATGTAATATCGGTGTAATGATTATCTGCATCTCTTACTGGAAATTGAATTGATGTTTTTCACTCCCGAAAAGTATTTGGAGTGCAGGTTTTGGAATGATGTGTTCCAGACTGAGTGCAGTTTAGGGCATTTCGAGGGAAATTTCTAAAGTTGGCGGAAATTGACTCTAGTAAGTTAGGGCTGAAGAAAAACCAAATGGTATTGACCTCTTTGGAAATGTTTCGTGTGGGCATACCTAAATGGACCTATCGAACTTTCCATTAGACTTTTTTATGTATAAAAAACCTTTAAAGGGGGAGGAGCTGTGATGGCGGTGGACTCTCTACTTAATCCCCGCTATTTTATATGGAAATATGGTGAAGTTTCATTACAGTTTTGGATGTTTTCCAGAGGCGATTCCAGGTCCATCAATCAAGAGGCGTGCCAGCTGTCTAGTAAACAGATGACCAGTAACTAGATGACAACCAGGACTGGAAGGGCAAGTGGTTTCTCGACGGGTTGTTCCGGAGGTATGCAGAGGAAGGAGAACCGGTTTGGACTGGTGGGTCGTCGATGCAGGCGAGGGGCAGACAGAGAAGGACAGTGGTCCGGTGTGGACGGTGGTCGACTTTGTCTGGGACGAGCGGTTTGCGTGTGCGGAGAAGCCACGTGGAAATAATTGTGATTTGTTCGGCAGGAGTGCCTTGCAGGTGTAAATCATTGATTTGGCTGAATGCCATGAATGCACTGGAGGTGCAAAACTCAAGGAGTTAATGTACATAGTTTGTAAATACGCGAACTGAATAAATGTTATTTTTATGCTCATTAATCCAGTGTATTCTCAGTGATATCTGAGGGAACCGGGTGGCTAGGAAGTAGCCATAGTTCGGCGCTATCGGAATAGACTGGGCAGTTAAGTCGAACTGCCCCAGTTTATGATTATATATATATATATGTATATATATATATGTATATATATATATATATATATATTTATATATAAAAGGCAAAGTCTGTGTGTGTGTGACCGAGTTTTTGTCTGCTCGCGGCACGGCGCAAAGACGGCAGGTCGGACAGTCTTGAGATTCGACACGAAGATGCCCCCCGAGGTCTCATTATGCACCTCGAAGCCCATTTTTCGATTTTTTAATTAGATTTTCCGTAATTAAATATTTAATCGCGATTTGGAGCTCCCGGACGAGTAAAAGCTCCGTAAAACCTAACGTATCCGTCCAAGAATTTTTTTTTTCGGACGAGCCTATACGGGAAAGATGACACTATACGGAAATCACAATTAAAATTGTCTGTCTTAATTTATCGATTAATTGTGATTTTTTTTCGATTGCCTGTACGCACCCGTTTTTCGGAAAAAAGCGCTATTTTGGCCGCGACCCTTTTTTCCAAATTGTCGAATCGATACGTAAATGTTGTTACATTTTTACGAAATTTTTATCTCAGAGACCCTTGACATCACAGTTTCGAAAGCCAGAACCAAAATTAATTTACAAATTGTAGTTATTTTTTAATAATTTATTTTATGATTTGGAAACTCTTGCGAGAAATCTCATTTTGGAGATTTCGTTCTTCATTTCCGGACGAAGGTAAAGCGGGGGAAAATAGGCGTGGCTTTTTCGACGTCAAGCACATGATGTGTTGGGGCGTTTGTTTTCTATGAGGGATTGGGTGGTTAAAGGAAATCGATTACTATTGCAGTGATAATCGATTACAAAATCGCATTTAGTAATGCCGCAATTTTTTTCGCCAACACTTAGTTAATATCATATAATTTGTGGTGAGTTTGTGGAAAAAATCTATGAAGATTTCAAAGAATTTCAGCAAAATAAACATCTTAATACGTTTTTCGTCTCGCAGACTGTTGTAGAAAGTTTTAAGTAATCCTATGTCAAAAATTTTGCCAAAATGTGCCAGAAAGTATTAAATTTATATGGGTAAAATAATGTATCGTGGTGAGGAAAAGGATTACAGCGACGCCCATTAACAAAGGGTTAAGGCTACTAAAAAATTGGCAATTACATTACCCGAGCAACGCCGGGACGGGTACAGCTAGTATATATATATAAATAAATAACCTAAGAAACCTAAGATATGAAATTAGGAATAATTTCATATCTTAGGTTTGGAAATGCCCTGAAGTTTATAATTGAACCGAGAAGGTTATCTGGAGATAGAATGGCATTGGTGCTATGTTTTTGTTGTTTTCTGTATGAAATTGTTAACGTAAGTTTCTTACTGCATTATGAGTATTTTGTTTGTCTTAATCATGTATGAATTTATTATGTGTTTAGGTAATGTAATATCGGTGTAATGATTATCTGCATCTCTTACTGGAAATTGAATTGATGTTTTTCACTCCCGAAAAGTATTTGGAGTGCAGGTTTTGGAATGATGTGTTCCAGACTGAGTGCAGTTTAGGGCATTTCGAGGGAAATTTCTAAAGTTGGCGGAAATTGACTCTAGTAAGTTAGGGCTGAAGAAAGCCAAATGGTATTGACCTCTTTGGAAATGTTTCGTGTGGGCATACCTAAATGGACCTACCGAACTTTCCATTAGACTTTTTTATGTATAAAAAAACCTTTAAAGGGGGAGGAGCTGTGATGGCGGTGGACTCTCTACTTAATCCCCGCTATTTTATATGGAAATATGGTGAAGTTTCATTACAGTTTTGGATGTTTTCCAGAGGCGATTCCAGGTCCATCAATCAAGAGGCGTGCCAGCTGTCTAGTAAACAGATGACCAGTAACTAGATGACAACCAGGACTGGAAGGGCAAGTGGTTTCTCGACGGGTTGTTCCGGAGGTATGCAGAGGAAGGAGAACCGTTTTGGACTGGTGGGTCGTCGATGCAGACGAGGGGCAGACAGAGAAGGACAGTGGTCCGGTGTGGACGGTGGTCAACTTTGTCTGGGACGAGTGGTTTGCGTGTGCGGAGAAGCCACGTGGAAATAATTGTGATTTGTTCGGCAGGAGTGCCTTGCAGGTGTAAATCATTGATTTGGCTGGATGCCATGAATGCACTGGAGGTGCAAAAGTCAAGGAGTTAATGTACATAGTTTGTAAATACGCGAACTGAATAAATGTTATTTTTATGCTCATCAATCCAGTGTATTCTCAGTGATATCTGAGGGAACCGGGTGGCTAGGAAGTAGCCATAGTTCGGCGCTATCGGAATAGACTGGGCAGTTAAGTCGAACTGCCCCAGTTTATGATTATATATATATATATATATATATATATATATATATATATATATATATATATATATATATATATATATATATATATATATATATATATTTATATATATAAAAGGCAAAGTCTGTGTGTGTGTGACCGAGTTTTTGTCTGCTCGCGGCACGGCGCAAAGACGGCAGGTCGGACAGTCTTGAGATTCGACACGAAGATGCCCCCCGAGGTCTCATTATGCACCTCGAAGCCCATTTTTCGATTTTTTAATTAGATTTTCCGTAATTAAATATTTAATCGCGATTTGGAGCTCCCGGACGAGTAAAAGCTCCGTAAAACCTAACGTATCCGTCCAAGAATTTTTTTTTTCGGACGAGCCTATACGGGAAAGATGACACTTTACGGAAATCACAATTAAAATTGTCTGTCTTAATTTATCGATTAATTGTGATTTTTTTCGATTGCCTGTACGCACCCGTTTTTCGGAAAAAAACGCTATTTTGGCCGCGACCCTTTTTTCCAAATTGTCGAATCGATACGTAAATGTTGTTACATTTTTACGAAATTTTTATCTCAGAGACCCTTGACATCACAGTTTCGAAAGCCAGAACCAAAATTAATTTACAAATTGTAGTTATTTTTTAATAATTTATTTTATGATTTGGAAACTCTTGCGAGAAATCTCATTTTGGAGATTTCGTTCTTCATTTCCGGACGAAGGTAAAGCGGGGGAAAATAGGCGTGGCTTTTTCGACGTCAAGCACATGATGTGTTGGGGCGTTTGTTTTCTATGAGGGATTGGGTGGTTAAAGGAAATCGATTACTATTGCAGTGATAATCGATTACAAAATCGCATTTAGTAATGCCGCAATTTTTTTCGCCAACACTTAGTTAATATCATATAATTTGTGGTGAGTTTGTGGAAAAAATCTATGAAGATTTCAAAGAATTTCAGCAAAATAAACATCTTAATACGTTTTTCGTCTCGCAGACTGTTGTAGAAAGTTTTAAGTAATCCTATGTCAAAAATTTTGCCAAAATGTGCCAGAAAGTATTAAATTTATATGGGTAAAATAATGTATCGTGGTGAGGAAAAGGATTACAGCGACGCCCATTAACAAAGGGTTAAGGCTACTAAAAAATTGGCAATTACATTACCCGAGCAACGCCGGGACGGGTACAGCTAGTATATATATATAAATAAATAACCTAAGAAACCTAAGATATGAAATTAGGAATAATTTCATATCTTAGGTTTGGAAATGCCCTGAAGTTTATAATTGAACCGAGAAGGTTATCTGGAGATAGAATGGCATTGGTGCTATGTTTTTGTTGTTTTCTGTATGAAATTGTTAACGTAAGTTTCTTACTGCATTATGAGTATTTTGTTTGTCTTAATCATGTATGAATTTATTATGTGTTTAGGTAATGTAATATCGGTGTAATGATTATCTGCATCTCTTACTGGAAATTGAATTGATGTTTTTCACTCCCGAAAAGTATTTGGAGTGCAGGTTTTGGAATGATGTGTTCCAGACTGAGTGCAGTTTAGGGCATTTCGAGGGAAATTTCTAAAGTTGGCGGAAATTGACTCTAGTAAGTTAGGGCTGAAGAAAGCCAAATGGTATTGACCTCTTTGGAAATGTTTCGTGTGGGCATACCTAAATGGACCTACCGAACTTTCCATTAGACTTTTTTATGTATAAAAAAACCTTTAAAGGGGGAGGAGCTGTGATGGCGGTGGACTCTCTACTTAATCCCCGCTATTTTATATGGAAATATGGTGAAGTTTCATTACAGTTTTGGATGTTTTCCAGAGGCGATTCCAGGTCCATCAATCAAGAGGCGTGCCAGCTGTCTAGTAAACAGATGACCAGTAACTAGATGACAACCAGGACTGGAAGGGCAAGTGGTTTCTCGACGGGTTGTTCCGGAGGTATGCAGAGGAAGGAGAACCGTTTTGGACTGGTGGGTCGTCGATGCAGACGAGGGGCAGACAGAGAAGGACAGTGGTCCGGTGTGGACGGTGGTCAACTTTGTCTGGGACGAGTGGTTTGCGTGTGCGGAGAAGCCACGTGGAAATAATTGTGATTTGTTCGGCAGGAGTGCCTTGCAGGTGTAAATCATTGATTTGGCTGGATGCCATGAATGCACTGGAGGTGCAAAAGTCAAGGAGTTAATGTACATAGTTTGTAAATACGCGAACTGAATAAATGTTATTTTTATGCTCATCAATCCAGTGTATTCTCAGTGATATCTGAGGGAACCGGGTGGCTAGGAAGTAGCCATAGTTCGGCGCTATCGGAATAGACTGGGCAGTTAAGTCGAACTGCCCCAGTTTATGATTATATATATATATATATATATATATATATATATATATATATATATATTTATATATATAAAAGGCAAAGTCTGTGTGTGTGTGAGCGAGTTTTTGTCTGCTCGCGGCGCGGCGCAAAGACGGCAGGTCGGACAGTCTTGAGATTCGACACGAAGATGCCCCCCGAGGTCTCATTATGCACCTCGAAGCCCATTTTTCGATTTTTTAATTAGATTTTCCGTAATTAAATATTTAATCGCGATTTGGAGCTCCCGGACGAGTAAAAGCTCCGTAAAACCTAACGTATCCGTCCAAGAATTTTTTTTTTCGGACGAGCCTATACGGGAAAGATGACACTTTACGGAAATCACAATTAAAATTGTCTGTCTTAATTTATCGATTAATTGTGATTTTTTTCGATTGCCTGTACGCACCCGTTTTTCGGAAAAAAACGCTATTTTGGCCGCGACCCTTTTTTCCAAATTGTCGAATCGATACGTAAATGTTGTTACATTTTTACGAAATTTTTATCTCAGAGACCCTTGACATCACAGTTTCGAAAGCCAGAACCAAAATTAATTTACAAATTGTAGTTATTTTTTAATAATTTATTTTATGATTTGGAAACTCTTGCGAGAAATCTCATTTTGGAGATTTCGTTCTTCATTTCCGGACGAAGGTAAAGCGGGGGAAAATAGGCGTGGCTTTTTCGACGTCAAGCACATGATGTGTTGGGGCGTTTGTTTTCTATGAGGGATTGGGTGGTTAAAGGAAATCGATTACTATTGCAGTGATAATCGATTACAAAATCGCATTTAGTAATGCCGCAATTTTTTTCGCCAACACTTAGTTAATATCATATAATTTGTGGTGAGTTTGTGGAAAAAATCTATGAAGATTTCAAAGAATTTCAGCAAAATAAACATCTTAATACGTTTTTCGTCTCGCAGACTGTTGTAGAAAGTTTTAAGTAATCCTATGTCAAAAATTTTGCCAAAATGTGCCAGAAAGTATTAAATTTATATGGGTAAAATAATGTATCGTGGTGAGGAAAAGGATTACAGCGACGCCCATTAACAAAGGGTTAAGGCTACTAAAAAATTGGCAATTACATTACCCGAGCAACGCCGGGACGGGTACAGCTAGTATATATATATAAATAAATAACCTAAGAAACCTAAGATATGAAATTAGGAATAATTTCATATCTTAGGTTTGGAAATGCCCTGAAGTTTATAATTGAACCGAGAAGGTTATCTGGAGATAGAATGGCATTGGTGCTATGTTTTTGTTGTTTTCTGTATGAAATTGTTAACGTAAGTTTCTTACTGCATTATGAGTATTTTGTTTGTCTTAATCATGTATGAATTTATTATGTGTTTAGGTAATGTAATATCGGTGTAATGATTATCTGCATCTCTTACTGGAAATTGAATTGATGTTTTTCACTCCCGAAAAGTATTTGGAGTGCAGGTTTTGGAATGATGTGTTCCAGACTGAGTGCAGTTTAGGGCATTTCGAGGGAAATTTCTAAAGTTGGCGGAAATTGACTCTAGTAAGTTAGGGCTGAAGAAAGCCAAATGGTATTGACCTCTTTGGAAATGTTTCGTGTGGGCATACCTAAATGGACCTACCGAACTTTCCATTAGACTTTTTTATGTATAAAAAAACCTTTAAAGGGGGAGGAGCTGTGATGGCGGTGGACTCTCTACTTAATCCCCGCTATTTTATATGGAAATATGGTGAAGTTTCATTACAGTTTTGGATGTTTTCCAGAGGCGATTCCAGGTCCATCAATCAAGAGGCGTGCCAGCTGTCTAGTAAACAGATGACCAGTAACTAGATGACAACCAGGACTGGAAGGGCAAGTGGTTTCTCGACGGGTTGTTCCGGAGGTATGCAGAGGAAGGAGAACCGTTTTGGACTGGTGGGTCGTCGATGCAGACGAGGGGCAGACAGAGAAGGACAGTGGTCCGGTGTGGACGGTGGTCAACTTTGTCTGGGACGAGTGGTTTGCGTGTGCGGAGAAGCCACGTGGAAATAATTGTGATTTGTTCGGCAGGAGTGCCTTGCAGGTGTAAATCATTGATTTGGCTGGATGCCATGAATGCACTGGAGGTGCAAAAGTCAAGGAGTTAATGTACATAGTTTGTAAATACGCGAACTGAATAAATGTTATTTTTATGCTCATCAATCCAGTGTATTCTCAGTGATATCTGAGGGAACCGGGTGGCTAGGAAGTAGCCATAGTTCGGCGCTATCGGAATAGACTGGGCAGTTAAGTCGAACTGCCCCAGTTTATGATTATATATATATATATATATATATATATATATATATATATATATATATATATATATATATATATATATATATATATATATATATATATATATATATTTATATATATAAAAGGCAAAGTCTGTGTGTGTGTGACCGAGTTTTTGTCTGCTCGCGGCACGGCGCAAAGACGGCAGGTCGGACAGTCTTGAGATTCGACACGAAGATGCCCCCCGAGGTCTCATTATGCACCTCGAAGCCCATTTTTCGATTTTTTAATTAGATTTTCCGTAATTAAATATTTAATCGCGATTTGGAGCTCCCGGACGAGTAAAAGCTCCGTAAAACCTAACGTATCCGTCCAAGAATTTTTTTTTTCGGACGAGCCTATACGGGAAAGATGACACTTTACGGAAATCACAATTAAAATTGTCTGTCTTAATTTATCGATTAATTGTGATTTTTTTCGATTGCCTGTACGCACCCGTTTTTCGGAAAAAAACGCTATTTTGGCCGCGACCCTTTTTTCCAAATTGTCGAATCGATACGTAAATGTTGTTACATTTTTACGAAATTTTTATCTCAGAGACCCTTGACATCACAGTTTCGAAAGCCAGAACCAAAATTAATTTACAAATTGTAGTTATTTTTTAATAATTTATTTTATGATTTGGAAACTCTTGCGAGAAATCTCATTTTGGAGATTTCGTTCTTCATTTCCGGACGAAGGTAAAGCGGAGGAAAATAGGCGTGACTTTTTCGACGTCAAGCACATGATGTGTTGGGGCGTTTGTTTTCTATGAGGGATTGGGTGGTTAAAGGAAATCGATTACTATTGCAGTGATAATCGATTACAAAATCGCATTTAGTAATGCCGCAATTTTTTTGGCCAACACTTAGTTAATATCATATAATTTGTGGTGAGTTTGTGGAAAAAATCTATGAAGATTTCAAAGAATTTCAGCAAAATAAACATCTTAATACGTTTTTCGTCTCGCTGACTGTTGTAGAAAGTTTTAAGTAATCCTATGTCAAAAATTTTGCCAAAATGTGCCAGAAAGTATTAAATTTATATGGGTAAAATAATGTATCGTGGTGAGGAAAAGGATTACAGCGACGCCCATTAACAAAGGGTTAAGGCTACTAAAAAATTGGCAATTACATTACCCGAGCAACGCCGGGACGGGTACAGCTAGTATATATATATATATATATATATATATATATATATATATATATATATATATATATATATATATATATATATATATATATATATATATATATATATATAAATAACCTAAGAAACCTAAGATATGAAATTAGCGATAATTTCATATCTTAGGTTTGGAAATGCCCTGAAGTTTATAATTGAACCGAGAAGGTTATCTGGAGATAGAATGGCATTGGTGCTATGTTTTTGTTGTTTTCTGTATGAAATTGTTAACGTAAGTTTCTTACTGCATTATGAGTATTTTGTTTGTCTTAATCATGTATGAATTTATTATGTGTTTAGGTAATGTAATATCGGTGTAATGATTATCTGCATCTCTTACTGGAAATTGAATTGATGTTTTTCACTCCCGAAAAGTATTTGGAGTGCAGGTTTTGGAATGATGTGTTCCAGACTGAGTGCAGTTTAGGGCATTTCGAGGGAAATTTCTAAAGTTGGCGGAAATTGACTCTAGTAAGTTAGGGCTGAAGAAAGCCAAATGGTATTGACCTCTTTGGAAATGTTTCGTGTGGGCATACCTAAATGGACCTACCGAACTTTCCATTAGACTTTTTTATGTATAAAAAAACCTTTAAAGGGGGAGGAGCTGTGATGGCGGTGGACTCTCTACTTAATCCCCGCTATTTTATATGGAAATATGGTGAAGTTTCATTACAGTTTTGGATGTTTTCCAGAGGCGATTCCAGGTCCATCAATCAAGAGGCGTGCCAGCTGTCTAGTAAACAGATGACCAGTAACTAGATGACAACCAGGACTGGAAGGGCAAGTGGTTTCTCGACGGGTTGTTCCGGAGGTATGCAGAGGAAGGAGAACCGGTTTGGACTGGTGGGTCGTCGATGCAGACGAGGGGCAGACAGAGAAGGACAGTGGTCCGGTGTGGACGGTGGTCGACTTTGTCTGGGACGAGCGGTTTGCGTGTGCGGAGAAGCCACGTGGAAATAATTGTGATTTGTTCGGCAGGAGTGCCTTGCAGGTGTAAATCATTGATTTGGCTGGATGCCATGAATGCACTGGAGGTGCAAAACTCAAGGAGTTAATGTACATAGTTTGTAAATACGCGAACTGAATAAATGTTATTTTTATGCTCATCAATCCAGTGTATTCTCAGTGATATCTGAGGGAACCGGGTGGCTAGGAAGTAGCCATAGTTCGGCGCTATCGGAATAGACTGGGCAGTTAAGTCGAACTGCCCCAGTTTATGATTATATATATATATATATATATATATATATATATATATATATATATATTTATATATATAAAAGGCAAAGTCTGTGTGTGTGTGACCGAGTTTTTGTCTGCTCGCGGCACGGCGCAAAGACGGCAGGTCGGACAGTCTTGAGATTCGACACGAAGATGCCCCCCGAGGTCTCATTATGCACCTCGAAGCCCTTTTTTCGATTTTTTAATTAGATTTTCGTAATTAAATATTTAATCGCGATTTGGAGCTCCCGGACGAGTAAAAGCTCCGTAAAACCTAACGTATCCGTCCAAGAATTTTTTTTTCGGACGAGCCTATACGGGAAAGATGACACTATACGGAAATCACAATTAAAATTGTCTGTCTTAATTTATCGATTAATTGTGATTTTTTTTCGATTGCCTGTACGCACCCGTTTTTCGGAAAAAAACGCGATTTTGTCCGCGACCCTTTTTTCCAAATTGTCGAATCGATACGTAAATGTTGTTACATTTTTACGAAATTTTTATCTCAGAGACCCTTGACATCACAGTTTCGAAAGCCAGAAGCAAAATTAATTTACAAATTGTAGTTATTTTTTAATAATTTATTTTATGATTTGAAAACTCTTGCGAGAAATCTCATTTTGGAGATTTCGTTCTTCATTTCCGGACGAAGGTAAAGCGGGGGAAAATAGGCGTGTCTTTTTCGACGTCAAGCACATGATGTGTTGGGGCGTTTGTTTTATATGAGGGATTGGGTGGTTAAAGGAAATCGATTACTATTGCAGTGATAATCGATTAAAAAATCGCATTTAGTAATGCCGCAATTTTTTTGGCCAACACTTAGTTAATATCATATAATTTGTGGTGAGTGTGTGGAAAAAATCTATGAAGATTTCAAAGAATTTCAGCAAACCGTATTGGTTCAGAAAAAAATATGAAACCGTATTGGTTTACCCCGTATAAACATTTTAGCCGAATGATGACCGTAACAGGGCACAATGGATTCATCTATACTCAATTTAGAATGAAATTGACGTATCGTCTGTCAACCGAAGAAAATCGCAGAGTAAAGGAAAATAATGAGAACTCATAATCATGTGATTTCCAACATATTATGTGCCCCTCCAATAGAGTCATAAACAACGTCTAACTATCAACAAACACACGTTTTTCAGCGGCCGCTATGAGTAATCCACTTCAAACCCATTGGAGAACTTGTGTGGGAGAAAGGGGCAGGGGGGGGGGGAGAACAGGGGAATTCAAAGTAGAATCAAGTCATAAACATCTTTCGTCGACACGTACTAAAACCTCTCGTATTAAAAAAAAATTATCAATACTTCTATGCACTATAATCAAAAGAACTTTATTATGTTGAAAAACTAACCTTTACACGCCAATGTTCCCTTTCGGGAACATGCAAATTTTTTATCTAATAGTAACAACATAATTTAATCTTTTTTGTTATAACTTATATTCTACCAAAAAAATGATCATTTTTAATTGCTCCCACTTAATTTTAAAATCATTTGTTGAATTTTGAATTTTGTATGAATTTTTGAATTTTGTTCGAAGAAAAGTTAGAAAAAGCCAAAATTACGATTTTTTCCCATAGACACTATTCATTTTACTAACGTAACCTCGACGCCAAAAAATCAATCCATACTTTTGCTCTAAGTATTAATTTTGTAGAGCAATACGAATAAAATTGCATTTTTCACAGAATTTTTAAGTTGATGTTCCCTTTTGGGAACATTGGCGTGTAAAAGATTAAAGTATCATACATAAATATATATTGTATTTTGTAATTCAGAACTTACACTGTGCAAGAATAACTCATTAAATTAAGATTAATGAATGATTTTTTGAGTTAATAGTTATGAGTTGAATGATTTTGGTGTATGCCACTTTGTCCCAATGTCTCCTCCAGGAGGCACTAATTTTCTCTCAAATAAAAATTAAGATAATTTTTTAACGTTTTTCCACTACTTTTCAATGCATTTAAAACCAATTAAATGCAAAATATTTTAAAATTTATGATCCAAAGTTGTCGCTGGGACTGAGGTGGGTATAGCGTTTTAGTAACGAGAGATCTAAAAACAGTAATCATTTTTAGAGTCGAGACGTTGCTCATCAAGTGCATTATGCAACAAATTAGTTTTCATCCTCTCTTTGAAATTTTTGGAATACTTTTATTGGTACTTACGTATTATAGCTGAAACTTGCAGCTTTTCACCCTTGGCGCAATATCAGCCCGCCAACACCTAATTTCGCAGTGGCAACCTATTTTCTAACCGGAAGTTATAAACAACATTTCCAGCAATAGCATGTTTGAAAATTACAACTGTGTGAAAAACGTATCAGATGAAGAACAAGTTTTCGATTATAAATAATTTTAGCTTTAATTAAAAATTGCGTACTATACCCCAGTCAAAATAGACCTGATTTTGACGAATGGCTAAAAAAAATATGAAAGTTTTGAAAATTGGTGGAGATGTTTGTTTAGGCATGCTAATGAACATACTAAGAGTCCGAACCGATCAGACTTGAGCTTTCGCCGCCGTCTTGGAAAATGTGTACACTTTTTTGGTTTTTTGCAAGTAACTTGAGAAATATTAATTTTATGTAAAAAATTTGAATTTAAAAATTGAAGAGCACTAAATTGTGAACAAAAACGTCATTTACATTTTTTATATAAATCGAACACTAACAAAGATAATTGACTTTGATAACTGACTTTGATACGATCATACCTGGGACGCGGATGCGCGGATCATCCCCATCGCGATGGGGGGATGACCCGCGCATGTTCGCCAAAAGTCTTGTATACTCACGTTTGTCAAATCTCTGTATATCAATGCTCAAGAGAAAGTTGCAACAACACCCAATCCATTGTTATCAGGTTGTATTGTGAGGCTTGGTGGATTCTATATTTTTATGTCATGCTTAGGCTGTATTGGGTGCATAATGGCTGGAGGTGGGTAAAAATAAATGCTAACTTTGATGTATGCAACTATGTCAGTAGAAAAAAATGTTGCCTGGCTATGCATACGCTAGAAAAATCCTAGCTAATTTAATTACCCAAACAGCTTTATGAAAAATAATTTTTGACGCCATGGATATATCTGATTTCAAAAGCAATAATCTCCATGAGTTTTTAGAGATTTTGCTACTGAACTACTATCGCTAGAAACCATAAACGGACATACTTATGCGAGCCCTCGTATATGAGATTAAAATGAGGATGACTTTGAAGCAGTTGAAAGAGACTGGCCCTACTGCAGCCCTCTGGGTTCAGTACTTCGAAATGGTAGACCTTATGAAAGCTTGATCACCGTCAATTGTACGGTGAAAGAAACGGTTTTAATATTGTAGTAAAAGCGTTGCTGCTTTTTCAGAGGATAGCGATTTCTAAACAAAACGACCAAGACGTAGCATTTATTTAGAACTAGCTGTACCCGTCCCGGCGTTGCTCGGGTAATGTAATTACCAATTTTTTAGTAGCCTTAACCCTTTGTTAATGGGCGTCGCTGTCATCCTTTTCCTCACCACGATACATTATTTTACCCATATAAATTTAATCCTTTCTGGCACATTTTGGCAAAATTTTTGACATAGGATTACTAATCGAATAGTAATCGATTTCCTTGAAAGCGAATATATCACATCCTTCACATGCTGAAATTCTTTGAAATCTTCATAGATTTTTTCCACAAATACACCACAAATTATATGATATTAACTAAGTGCTGGCCAAAAAAATTACGGCATTACTAAATGTGATTTTTTAATCGATTATCACTGCAATAGTAATCGATTTCCTTTAACCACCGAATCCCTCATAGAAAACAAACGCCCCAACACATCACGTGCATGACGTCGAAAAACTGGTTTTTCTCCTATTTTACCTTCGTCCGGAAATGAAGAACGAAATCTCCAAAATGAGATTTCTCGCAAGAGTTTCCGAATCATAAAATAAATTATTAAAAAATAACTACAATTTGTAAATTAATTTTGGTTCTGGCTTTCGAAACTGTGATGTCTAGGGTCTCTGAGATAAAAGTTTCGTAAAAATGTAACGACATTTACGTATCGATTCGACAATTTGGAAAAAAGGGTCACGGACAAAATCGCGTTTTTTTTCCGAAAAACGGGTGCGTACAGGCGATCGAAAAAAAATCACAATTAATCGATAAATTAAGACAGACAATTTTAATTGTGATTTCCGTATAGTGTCATCTTTCCCGTATAGGCTCGTCCGAAAAAAAAAATTCTTGGACGGATACGTTAGGATTTACGGGGCTTTTACTCGTCCGGGAGCTCCAAATCGCGACTAAATATTTAATTACGGAAAATCTAATTAAAAAATCGAAAAAAGGGCTTCGAGGTGCATAATGAGACCTCGGGAGGCATCTTCGTGTCGAATCTCAAGACTGTCCGACCTACCGTCTTTGCGCTGCGCCGCGAGCAGACAAAAACTCGGTCACACACACACAGACTTTGCCTTTTATATATAAAGATATGAGTTTGCTCTTTTTCCGTTGGCTCTATTTAATGAATCTGGTATGCGAGAGACAACGACATTGGCCATGTACGACATTTTTGAAGTTCCAAACTAAGACCTTAACCTCCTGAACTGCGTCAACATTGTGGACAGTGGTTATCTCCTACACCGCGTCAAATGGGGAACAAAATTAACTTTTTCGGCAGTTTGCATAAATTAAGTTAACTATATAAAAAACATTATGGTAACAGCTGTATAGTCGTTTTGAATGGCTAATCCAACACCACTAACACTACAAAAAAAAAATTGAGCAAAATGTACGGTCTATAGTGAAAAAATCTGCAGACAAAAATTTTGATGGAAACATGCGAGTTACTGCTCAACAGGAATAGTTTCTTTCAAATGAAAACAATAAGAGCGAATTGATCAGCATTCTATCAGCTGAGGTGAAAAACAATGGGATTCTATTCCGACAAAGAAATGACGACGCCGACATTCTCATTATAAATACTGCAATTAATGAAGCATGTTCTGGTAACAACATCATTCTAACCATCGGTGAAGATGCTGACCACCTGGTTCTATTAACAGCTCTCACTCCTACAGAAAAAAGACATTTTCCCTGTCAAACCACGCAAAAGGAAATGAAAGAAAAAAATATATTCATCAAATGAAATACAATCATCGGGACTTACCAAAGTATCCTTTTTCTACATGCGTTCAGCGGACGTGATACTACTTCTGCAGCATTCAACAAAGGAAAGAAACTTTGCATAAAAATGTTCCAAATTAAAGATATGGAAGACAACGTGACAGTAGTTAACAAATGCAACTCATCGCACAACGATGGTTCAAGCAGGAGAATGCTTTTTTCTGATCTGGTATGGAGCACATTCCAGTGAACAGTCCCTAAATAAGTTTAGGTACAAATGCTTCGCAAAATTTGACACTAAAATAAAACCATACATTTTGGCTCTTCCCTCAACTGAAGAGGAATACAGGCTACTTTCCTTTCGGTTGTATCACCAAGTGCAGAAGTGGTTTGGGAATGAATTGAATCCTGAAGTGTGGGACTGGAAACGTCAAGAGAAAACCCTCGTGCCCATCACAACTATGGATGCAGTGGCTCCGATTCAGTTTTAAGTATAGTGTTTTGCAACAGCAAGACTGACTGGGGAGAAAGATGCGTGTGTCAGAAAGCAGGCATCAACTGCAAAACGGCCTGCAATAACTGCAATGGAGTAGGTATGTCACAACGACATACCTCACTGAAGTTATTGCCCTGTAGATCATGACGATCCATTAAAAGTAATGGATGAATGAAGTGATGCTAGCTGCCTCATAGATGATCTTTTCAAGACTAACAACGCGAACAATCCCGTACCGAAAAAAAGCACGTCAACCATAAAGTAAGTAAGTTTAAATATTATACACAATGATAATACGGTAGTGAATACATCCAAGTTTATTACATTCGTTTATAAAATTAATAATGATCAATTATCTGCATACCAAAACACATCAAAGTCTATTTTCTTGTGTTTAAAGAATGCCGCAATGAGGGGGGTGGAGATAATTCAAAGTAAAGTACCTGCAACGAGACTTGGACGCTACCTCCATAATCAAAGCGCATTTAATAGTCAATATATTTGTACGTGTTAGGGTTACAACAAAATGGATTTAATATTTTTTTGTACACAATTTAATTTTCTTTAATTTTTGTATTAAACTTTTTTTTACATAAAGTTAATATTTTCCAAGTTATTAGCAAAAACACCAAAAAAGCCTTCAACATCTCTAAACAACCCATGGAGATTATTGCTTTGAAATCAGATATGTCCATGGCGTCAAAAATTATTTTTTGCTAAAGATGTTTGGGTAGATAAATGAGGTAGGATTTTTCTAGCTTATGAATGGCCAGGCAACATTTTTTCTACTGACGTAGTTACGTACATCAAAGTTAATATTTTTTTTAACTCACCTCCAGCCATTATGTACCCAATGCAGCCTAAGCATGACATAAAAATATAGAATCCACCAAACCTCACAATACAACCTGATAACAATGGATTGGGTGTTGTTGCAACTTTTTCTTGAGCTTTGATATGCAGAGATTTGACAAACGTGAGTATACAAGACTTTTGGCGCACATGCGCGGGTCATCCCCTGTGACGTCACTATAAGGCTGTTAACTCTCTGAGGCATTTTGAAGGAAATTCACAACTATTGATCCATACCAAGAAAGACAGAGTTCTAATTAAAAACGAAAGCCAAATTTTTAAAACAAAACTTAACAATTTATTAACAAGAAAAAAAAATTAAACAGTAGACATTTTCTACATATTTACGTAATTCACGTGCAGATTTACAGTGCGAGCTCCAGGGCCCATTCCGGCCCGAAAACACAGAAGCCTAGCAAAAACACAACCGCCCGGGTCGATGTTCTACGCCGCTCTCCTTTAATGCCTGGATTTTTCTGAAGGGGTGGAGGGCTGGCAGATTATCGGCTGACAGTTTCTTCTAGACGCCGAACTTTATTACATTCCGAAACGTTAAGTTGACAGCTTTAGTGGCTACGTCTGTAAGGGAACGGCTTTTAATCCCCCCACGTGTTCACAGACAAGCCCGTTTGCCGTGGTGTCGGGCACATTCGACCTGAAATGTCACCGACTGGAGTAAAATTGTCTTCAGTGATGAATCCCGCTTCGAATTGAGCCCCGATAACCAGCCAATAAGTGTCTGGAGACCCCCGGACAGCGGTGGGATACCAACCTGACAGTCTTCCGCCATACGGGCTGACAACGAGGATTGATGGTCTGGGGTGACATTGCTTTTCATAGCAGGACCCCTTTTGTTGTCATCCGTGGCACCCTTAGAGCACAGCGGCACGTCGACGATATTCTACGCTCCGTTGTGTTGCTCCTCCTATCACGGCATCCTGGGCTTACATTTCAGCAAGATAATGTCGCCCGCACACGGCGAGAGTTTCTACTTCTTGTCTTCGTACTTGCCCAACGCTACCTTGGCCAGCAAGGTCACCGGATCTCTCCCCCATTGAGTACGTTTGGAGCATTATCGGCAGGTCCCTCCAACCAGCTCGGGATTCTGACGATCTGACTTAGCAATTGGACAGAATTTGGCATGATATCCCGCTAGAGGACATCCGCCACCTCTATCAATCAATGCCAAGCCGCAATCAATGCCAAGCCGAATAACTGCTTGCATAAGAGCCAGAGGTGTGTGGACCAACGCGTTATTGACTTTTTTACTTTGTGAAGCTCTTTCTCTAGAATAAATCATCCAATTTTTCTCAAATTTTAATCATTTGTTTTTCTGTACATGTTCATCACATCTACCGATTTTCGTCCCATTCGGATAACTCCTTCTTGGTGCGTCTTTTTCTTTCTTTTTTTTTTTGGTCTAAGAGTGTACACAAAAATATTCTAAATAAGGATGTAAAAGAAAAAAAAATTTGAAATATAAATATGAATAAAAAGCTGTCATTAAACATGCATAACACTTTCTGGAGGCCGCAATTCCGCAATGGCAGATAAAATAATGGAAAATTTGTCTGCGTGTTCCCGCCACAGGAATTCTGAGAAGTAAGAATCTAGATGGTGGTGGACAGTCCCCCTATGTTGTTTGTTTCGCCACTTGGCAGAACCTCAAAGTCTTTCGCCCCAAAGTCTTTCTATTGTTTGAGTATGCACACCGGTCATCAGGTCGACGAAGTTGTATCTGTGGTTCACAGTAAAGTGCCTAAAGCCAGCCTTCTCCAGTTCTTGCGTTTTATAGGCTTTCCAGCAGTCTGTATATATTGTGCTGCTCTCCTCGACATGGTCGCGAATAGTCGACATAAGCGTTGCAGTTAAGCACATATGCCAAAAAAAAACTCTCCCGACTTACGCACACACCGCCGAAAATCCACTGTTGTGGTAAAATGTGGCCTGCGTTACTTTTTCTTTTAGTGAAAAGACTCTCATCTACTTCCACAAATTTTGAGTGTCCGCCAATTTTCATAATAGTGCGTGAATTTAAAACATGAACACAAACTTCACGCATAAAAGTGAACCAGTCAAACGTCGTTTTATCTGCCATGTGCATTTGCTGTTTGCACCATTGTATGGAGGTTAACTTCTGCGACCACCTTTATGTGAATCTTAAAGACGTTAAGAATGGCAATCAGGAACAGTTGGCAATACTAATGGCAATAGAAACAGTTTTCCTTGCGAATTCTGACTGTTTAGCCGCAAACTATATAAATAAAGTAACAGACGTATTTGTCGAGTCACGTGAATGTCACGTCTCCGGTTCTCACTCATCCTGAGAATGTTATTTTGGCGGCCATTTTGTTATGGTTGAAAATCGGTGTATTATTTTTCTCATGAAAGTACATAAATCTTACATATTTGGAAATAGCTTTGAAAACTGATAACTTTTTCTGCTTACAGTTATTCTGTTACTTAAATAGTTTTAAAGATATTATAATTCTAAAAAAGCACTCCACCGGAGAAGCAGGCCACTCCAAGCAGTATGGTGCAGCCATCTGTAGGCAGCGACGGGAATGAAAATTGACGGGAATTTAATACATTTGTATGGCCCTGTAAAGGGCCTTTTTTTCTTTTGTAGGTCCCGAGCATAGCCGGGAGAAGCCCGGCTAGTCTTTAATATTACATCTCCTGGTCGATTAAAATAGGCACGCATGTTGTGACAGTTCGGGCATACACGCTGACTGGGCAAAATTCCACGGATCTGGAAAAAAAGACACTGCATTTTCCTTTTGGCCTATATTACACTATCAAACTTCTTTGACAAAGATTTTTTTGAAAGTTATTTGCATCTTTTATAAAATTTATACATAAGAGAAATGCTATGACCTCAAAATACCCCTATTACACTATCAAAGTTCTTTGACAAAAATCTTTCATAAAAGTTATTTCTATCTAAGGGGGCTAAACCCCTTAAAATTCGAGCTCTTAAAAAATATTTATTGGTGTGTACCTAGGGCTTAAGGGGAACCACCATGTAAAATTTAAGCTTTCTAAGCTTTATAGTTCCAGAGATACAATGGGTTTTTTTTAGAGGAAGGTTAAGCCCCTTTTAACCCTCTTAAAATTTGCATTTTTCAAAAAGATTTTTTTGTGGGCACCTAGGGCTTAAGGGGAACCACCATACGAAATTTCAGTTTCCTAGGTCCTATGGTTTCAGAGCTATAATGGGTTTTTTCAGAGGGGGGGGATTAAGCCCCTTTTAATCCCCTTAAAATTTGTACTCTTTAAAAATATTTCTTATTGGGCATGTAGAGCTTAGGAGTAACCACCATGCAAAATTTCAGCATCCTAAGACTTTTTCTTCGAAAGATTTGAGTATTTTTTAACAAACTCATTTTGATTATTAGAGTTAAAATTATTTCGAATCGAAATCTTGTTCTTGATCTCCCGCACTTTCCACACATTTGTATTTTTTTAACATGCTATTGCTCGAAATGTTGTTTATAACATTCGGGCACCGAGATCTTTTATAAAACTTTGACTAAGAGCTCAACTTTTATAAAAGTTATCTTTTATCATAGTTGAGGTATTACGAGGTCATATTTCTCGTCAAACTTCTTTTATAAAAGATCTTTGTCAAATAACTTTCATAACCTAAAAAAATGAAGGAAATCTTCAAAACGAAACTTAAAACAGGAAACTCAGATAGGCAAAAGCAATGAATGGCGAAAACAATACTATCAATAAGGATGGGGCGCATAATTGGCGCTTTATTGCCGTTTTTTCGCCAAACTGCAAAGTTTCAGCTATAATACGTAAGTACCCTTTTATTAGTCACCGCAATTTCTTTTTTGAGGTACTTCTCAGCTTTCATTTTTGTTTGTTTGGATATTTTTTGTACGCCAACACTACAAGAACTAGTTGAATGGTATATTCCAGGGGTGGCCAAGCTCCTTGATAGCCCGAACCATTTTTCAAATTTTTAAATTTTTCGCGAGCCGCAATTAAATACGTATTTAAAAGGTATGCAAAAAAGGTATTAAAAAATTTTTTTTTCAGAAATTATATTTATTGAAAACATATAAATAAAAGTACAAAATATGTGTATTGAATTTAAATATTAAAAACTAAACACATTTATTTTACTTCTCTTGATAATTCTTTACAATTTGGTGAATTATTGGTGACAGCACTTCTCAGTAATTATTTGAGATGCTGGTAAGTTAATACTGATCGGTGTTTGGATTTCACGAATTTTAAAGTGGAATAAAATGATTCACATAAGTACGTTGTTCCGAATATTGAAATAATTCGACAAGCAGCCTTTTTTAATTCAGGATACTTCGATTCTGGTACAAATTTCCAAAATTCAGTAATCGGCGTCGACTTATATTTTAATTGTAGAGCTTGATCTTCTTGCATCTCTATTAATTCTAATTCTCCAGATGCTTTTTGGGTCATAATTATATTGGAAATGGAAAACTTACCTTTAATTATGTTAATTTCAAATGGATTCAGAAAAAAATCAAGAGACGATTTAAAATATTTCAAGTCTTGAAATCTATTTTGGAATTCCGTCAATATTCCTTCTAGCCTTTTTTATATACTCGTTGAGTTTTTCTTGTTTAATATTGGAACAAATTTTTTTTTATTTCGAGGAAAATGACAAAATTTTTTATTTTTAATGTCCTTTTGAAAAAGTTGTAATTTAGTTTGAAAGCTAAATATACACTGTGAGAGGTCAGATATTATTTTATCTTTCCCCTGCAATTGTAAATTCAGTGTTTACAAATGTTCCATGACATCAGTCAAAAACATTAAGTCTTGTAACCACTAGTCATCGTCTAATTCTAAATAGGTTATTTCCTTTTCTTTTAGAAATACAGTTATCGGATCAAACAAATCTACAAATCGATTTAATACGTTGTAGCTAGATAACCATCTAACAATGCAAAAGAAATTAATGTCATTTGGAAGTTCTTCGTCCTTTAATTCTTCAAGGAAATTTTTGAATTGTCGATGATTTTTTCATTGGTGCGAATGCAATTTAGAATGTGTAGCACTGTTTTCATAACATCAGGATATTTTAAATATTTTGTAACGAGATGTTCTCGGTGAATTATGCAGTGAATCGGTATGAATTGTGGAATTTGAGAATCATCTTTTAAAAGCCCAATAAGACCGATTTTTTTTACCCAGCATTGCCGGAGCTCCAACAGTTGCAATGCTTACAAGTTTTTTAAGAGGCACATCAAAAGTTTTCATTATGGAATCTAATGCATTTTTAATATCGACACCGCGGGTTGACTCTTGAAGTGCGACTAAATCTAATAATTCTTGTTTAACAACGAAGTCAGGTGAAATAAAACGTATGAAAACTGCCAATTGCGGAAGATCTGTGATATCTGTCGATTCGTAAGGGCTAAGCTGAATGCAATACAGTTCTTCAAATTATTTTTTAAATTATATTCAAGAGATGTATTAATTGCAGTTATGCGCCGTTCGGTTGTGTGTCTCGAGATGGGAATTTGCGAAACAACTATGTGCAATGCTGCATTATTTGGATCAAAAACTTTAAGTACATCTTCCAAGTTTTTTTTAATAAACTCTCCCTCTCCATACGGGCGTTTTGCACGAGCAATATTCCAGGCAATAGCAAAACTGGCTTCAGCCACATTATTAGTTTGATTGCTAAAGGGCATCAAAATTGACTGTTGTTTATTTAAATTTGATTTTAAAGAAGCAAGTTTATCTGATCTTAATTTGGAATTTGGTGGTTATTGATTAGAAAACTGAGGATGATTGATTTCATAATGTCGACGTAAATTGCTAGATTTATAATTTTTAACCGTAGAATTACAAATAACACATAATGCTTTTTAGTTATTGTCAATAAAAAAGAAATTTTCCTCCCACTCATTATTAAAATTTCTATTTTCTTGCTCGTATTTTCTTTTTTTACTTTCGTTATCTGTCGTCATAGTTTTAAAAGAACTGGAAATAAAGAAATTTAGGAAATACAAGTTTTGTGTTATTTAAACTATAACAACACGTGTTACATACTACGAAACAAATTATAGTTAACTTACCAAAAATTCCAGATTACACATTATATCCGTAGCAAGAGTGATACAAATTGTTTCCTCCAGAGCACAATGTCAACTGTCCGTTGCAATGAAAGTTTACAAATTCAAAATCGGTCTGGAGTTGGTCGATTACGGACGATTACGCCACTGTTTATGTTCGTTCGCGCAGTTTTCGATGAGTCATATCATTCTTAACTTGGATGGAAATGAAATTTGTTACAACGCTGCACTTAGTCTTTCATATTTGTTGTCAGTAATTTAAAAGTGTATCCAACCCTTTTTTCCCCAGCAACTATCTTCTCTAATGAGTAGAGGGCGCTACGCGCCACGGGGAAGTGTCCTCTCCTTATTAATTTTGTCTTTAAAAAGGGAGAGAGGCTTCCGGGGAAAAACTCCTGCCAGACAGGCGTTGGGGTTAGTAGGTGATCTTCTAATGCCGTTGAATGTGGTTGTTGTTCCTCCTAATGTTAAAATTGTATATATGTAAATATAATTAAATTAATTATGTATGTGCTATTCTAATTAAATAAATATCTTCACCTTCTGAGATGGCGTTAGACCTGATTCGAGTTAGCTGATTTATTTTCGACGCTGAGCCTGACTAGTGGTGTTCTTTCCCGCCATAAGTGATGACCGTCGGGCGAACACTGGATAAAGTCGTGAAGTTTCCACTTCATGCTGCTGTCAAGAGTTGTCGTCGCCGTCAGCCGCTGTTTTGCTTTTAATATCTATTTAGTTTCGGTTTTGGTTGGCGATGAACGTTGAAGCAACCCTCGTTCCCGCCACAAAAGACATTTTGAAACACATACGGAACGATAATAATTTTTAAAAATATAATAACACAAAAATGAAAAGGGAACTCGGGTACATTTATCGAGAGCCACAAATAATCCTTCAAAGAGCCGCATGTGGCTCGCGAGCCGCAGGTTGGCCACCCCTGGTATATTCTATTGTTTGATTAGAGAATACTTAATAAAGTACTTAATACTGTAATAAAGCAGAAGACGAGTATAAATCAACCGTTGATAAAGGAGGTCGACTTTATTAAACAGGGTTCGCATACGTTTTCGAAAATAGTAAATAAAGGAGGAGATTTTGAGGGCTTTTTACGAACATTTGTTAGATTTTTTAAGAATATGAAAGATAATTTAAATTTTTTTTGTTCCAAAGTCCAGTCATTTCAATGTTTTAGGACATACCATACAACCTTATGGTAAGTTCTAAAAAGTCCCCTTTATATATTTTTAATATTAGTGATCCTTCTTAAAAATAACTTTTACATGTTGCAATCTATTTGTTTATATGATGCATCAACTTGTCAAATTTACATTGCTAAACAGTACCTATGCATGTACGTGCGAGTTACGGTTAAAATTTTTAATTTCATGACATGAGTAAAAATCAAGTACTTTGCCATATTCAGAGGTCCTCAGAGCCAATACATAAACAGACAAATCCATCGTATAATTTAAGCAATAATTATACCCCAAATATACATTAGAACATAATTAGAGTCTGTATGACGCCTTTTTACCATGACTTAAGGACGCAACTGGAGGTGTCCTCGGTTGAGATTAAATATCAATAAGTTCCCAGGAAAATATTCTTCTCGTGTGATTAAATGAAAACGGACTAAGAGGTCGATCTGTGCACATCTCATATTTTCTTAATGACCGCCTTTGAAGTGATAACTGAGTCGTAACAATTGCGTATTACAATTATTGAAACTAAACTTTTCTAACATTTCTTAATGATTACCAAAAATTAGGAGATAAAGAAGTGAACTCAATCAATAAAGATTCATACGTTGTGATGGGATGAACATGTGATTCTAGAAAAAACTTCCAGAAATGTAAGTTTTTATAGTTTAACTTCACTTTCAGCTTATTTTGTTTATCCACCTGAGGTGTTTTTATTTCCATGCCGTTTCAGACGCGTTGAAAATATACCGATTTTATGGTATACCGAGACACTTTAAATTAAACGATATTAGTAAAGGATATTGTTTATATTGTGAAGTAAAAAGAAGTTTTTTGGCTCTTGTGCTGAGACATTCGAATAGATCTGCGGAAACTGTTGACACTTTTGGTATGGGAAGGGAATATCAAACAGGTGAGTCGACATTGCTTCTTTGGTGCCACCTACATTTGGATCGAGTTTCCCCATGGGCGACATCTGGAGAACTCCTACCTTCCTCTACACACTGACTTTGTGGAAGGACTAGCCCTTTTCGGGCCTAAACACGGAGGTATTTAAGGGGACAATGGACTTTTAATCTCGTTTCTTTAAATTTTCAATTCTTATCCCTATATACAAAATTAGAACTATTAATATATTTTTTTTTTACATTGAAGACCCTCAAATTCACAAAGAATTATTTTGTGGAAGAATGAGACCTGTTTTTCAAAATTGTTTTAAAAAATTCTAGGATATTTGAAAATGCTCGATGCGTGTTAATTTTCTTCAGATTTCTTCCAAATTTCTCAGGATTGTTAATTGAAGTGTTTGTCACAAAACTGTGCAATTCTGTTTCAACTGCTTCAATTCTTTGTAACCACAAATACCTTTGAAATTTATAGACCATGAAATAAAGTAAAACCATGCTAAAACTTAAGATAAAGAAAAAGTTATTTATGGCTTTTGATTCATACAACAACGACAAAAAGGACCGGAAGTAGCCTATCGGTAGGGCGTCGGTACTGAGGGTGCTCATATCGAATCCTTAAAAGTACGGTTAAATACCTTCGTGTCTAGGCCGACATGGGCCTGTTAAATCCGTACATTGGAAAGTCCTTCTAAGAGGTCAGTGGGAGGGGAAGGTACGATCCCCCAGATGTCACTCCTGGGGGGAGGGTCAAAATTGTGGTGGCACCTAGCCAAGTCGGGCTCCAAACCTTGTGGTGCTATTATAAACCAGAGCCGCACTACTTAAACCGAAGACTATATGGATCTAGTCTGGAACTTCCGGCCAGGGGGGCATTAGGAACAACAACAACGCAACAAAAACATCTCCACAATCATGTTTATACATGTGGGATGCCTCCTTTAGATTGGGCTAAACTAGTCGTCTGCTATAACCAATCTAACACCCCACATTTAATACATACACTCAGGATGACTCATGAATAGTCTCTCACTAACAATAACAATAGACATTTATTTACTTGACACCATAATTCACACTCATAACACATAACATATAATGGTTGACGTTTCAGTAATAACAGTATTGCCAAGAACTCTAACGCTTGGACTTCTGAAGTCACTCGACTCCTTCAACTAGATTTGCCAAGCACTCAACCAACTTGGTCTTCCTGAAGTCACTGAGACTTCTACAGCACGGGAGCTCAATATCGCTTCCCTGCGGCCCGTAGCTACAAGCTAGGCCCAATCTCCGGGGTGTCTTTCCCCGTTCTCGCTTAGGAGCACCGTCCTTTGACACTAGCGCACGAGAGCCTCTGCCCTTCGTCGCCTCCAAAGCTTATCTCCCCAAACATTTTCTCCCAGTTCATCTCTAGGAATTCTGGAAGCGCTGTCGTCGCATAACGTACGCGGCGGCATACTGCTCATAGCCGGAGCCCTGGGATAATACAATCCCCATATACATATACATAAAAACCGATTAAAAATATTTACTGTTACTCTAAAATAACTAATTGAAAACTTTTACAAAAAAGAATGTTAGACCTAGCACAGTTATAAGCAGTTTCACTATATTTTTTATGATCCCAAGTAAATAAAGATAAATTTTGTTTGTTTGGGCCACATTTTTGGCCAATTTTAATTTTATATTTTCGGCTAATGTTTATTTCATTTCAGCAAAAATATTTTTGAAGAGAGGTATTTAAAAATGAGAAATATTTCCATTGCCCCGTTAGCTTATTTGACAGAAAAAAATGCATTGAGGTAAGGACACACGGGTTCGATTCACGATTTTGGCAGATGGTCTTTTTAGGGACACCGAACGGTTGAAAGGAGCACGATAACTGTTGCGGCAGTGCTCCGCAACCGCCGTGCCGTGGCTCACTACTGTGCCGCGAGGTGATCTTGACTGTGCCGCGGTGATTTTATCGATGATAATAATAAAAAAAAATTAACCACCGCTATTAGTTAGAAATTTTTCTAAGTAAAATATTCCTCTAACTTTTTGTTAATATGTAATTTCTCTGCGTCGAAATCATACACAAAACAAAAACATGTTGTTAGCCATACATTGTATATATGCTCGAGCGTCATATTTCTGGATTTCAGTTAAGAAAGAATATACACAAATTTCTGACAAGGCCATTGCAATTTTGATCCCTTTTTCTATGACATACTTATGCGACTTATACTTAAATTTTTCGACACTGGTTCTAATTAAAATCGACAAAATATCATGTTTAAAGGGTCTTGACCATGAACTTCGAGTAGCTCTTTCTAATATAGAGCCAAATATAAAACGTACATATGTTCAGCAAAACAAGCTCAAATATCTCATTAATAAATTAGTTATGTATAAATTAACTTTGATTTGTTAGGCTTAAGTAAAGACCAAAAAAAAATTTTAATATAAAAATTTAAAGAGAAAATTTTTTACTTGTAAACTACGACTTTATATTTTTGTTCTTGTGTTGGTGTGCAATTCAAAAGGATTTATAATTATCTTTATACATAGAATGATTATAAATATGATGAATACATTAAATGATTATAATTATCTTTATACATAGAGCTATTTTGTTGTGTTTTTTATCTAAAAAAACATATACGTATTTATTGAAATTTATGTATTTGCAAGCTTTTTTCTTGTGGTGTGCAGCGGAATTATCGAAAAAACGTTGTTGTATCGTGGAAGATAAAAGGTTGCGGAGCTCTAGACTGAAAGGCAAACTTTTGCCAAAAATTCATTACGCAACTAAGTACCATTATAGAACGAAGGAATACTAAGAGAGGCTACAAAACCGAACCTTTATATAAACTTCTACCAAAAATTCACAACGGAAAAAAAATATAAGCAACAACGGTGATGGACATTACAATTGGACACAGAAATTGGGAGAAGTTAAAACATTCCCCTATGACAGGGATGTCGAACCTTTTTCTAACGCGTGTCAAAAAATGTCCTGAAACCACAGAAATTAACACCACGTGTCACTTGAAAAAAATTTTTTTCGGTCTTTGGAAAACCTTCGGATATTCAAAAAATTATACGATATATATTTAAAACAAAAACAAATTTAACTTTTTAATATGGTTTGTTTAAAGCTATCAATATCAGGAAGAAAATAAGTACAGAATTATCGAACGTTATGTGACACTTGTTGTTGTTTTTCGGTAATAATTTATATGTATATATATATATATATATATATATATATATATATGATTATATACTAGCTGAAAACCCGTACTTCGCTACGGAGTACATTAAAATTAAATACAACGGTCAATGTATGCAATTCATGCCAAATATATATATATATATATATATATATATATATATATATATATATATATAATATATGATAAATACGACGATCAATGTGTACAACTGATGTACTATATATATATATATATATATATATATTTATAAGAAAATCGTAGAGGATAATTTTATAGTCAAAATAATGTAGAAGAAAATATTCAAATTAAATCCAATATAAAGAATACTAAAGAATTTTCTTTTACTGTATTTTAATATTTTTTTTGATAATGTCCAATCGTCTGCCGCATTAGCAAGGAAAAAATACTTTTTGTTTATTTAGTTGTTATACACGTGACGATAAATTTATTTAAAGTACCAGAAAAAGAAATCACGTGATCGGCATTTAATAAATTAAATTCTAAAAATTAATCTTTAAAAATTCACCAAAATCAGGAAATGGAGGTAAAGATTCGAAAGAAATTTCATTTTAAAGGAATTTTGTATGATCTTTCTCCTAATATAAATTTTATAACCCTCAATGTATTATTTTAAATGCAAACGTAAAAAAATTTACTAACACAGCTTAAAAATTTAATTAAAAAAATCTAAGAAGAATTTTTGAAAAATCTTTCTTAGTCCACCCCTACACTGTAAGAAGAATCGCCATGCAAAATGTAAGATCTTTAGGTCCAGCGGTTTGTTCTGTTCGTTGTATGTCAGTCAGTGAATGAGTCAGTTACGGAACTGTTTTATATATATAGATAGATAACACATACATACATCTATACATACAAAAGAGGTAAGTAACGATAAGTAATCCTACGTTAATAACCCGCGGAAGTTACGTTAGAAGAGAGTACCTGAATTTTTTTTTTTTTACTAGCATTACTTAAGATGTTCAGGCCTCGGGTAGAGAAGATCATTTTGAGAATAGCAGTTAAACACGTTAAAAAGCATGCATAAAAGGAAAAAAAACACTTCTCGGAAAATTAATTTACAAGTGAATGATTAAGTGATTTTTTTTATGATTTTAATGAAATTTTTTTAAAAGAGTTGAGTTTCTTTTATTTCAATACTAGCTGAATACCCGTACTTCGCTACGGAGTACATCCAAATAAAATACAGTGGTCAATTTATGCAAATAATGCCACAAAAATATGTTTATAATAAATAAAATGATCAATATATGCAACTGATGTGAAATATATATATATATATATATATATATATATATATATATATATATATATATATATATATTACATTTAAATACTCAAATAATCGAAAGAAATTACGTACCTTAAAATTGGTGATAATCACTGACTTCCAGCTCTGAGGCTAAATTTGAAGACGCTACTAGCACAAACGTTTGTTGAACACTGTTTGTTGAAGTGGGGAAAATTTTTGAGCTCTCTGAAATCCAGATCGCTATTGATCGAGGGAACGGACCAATCTCGAAAGTTTTCTTAAATCGCACAGTGAGAGTTTTTTTCCTTATGGGGAATCAATTTTCATTTGTTCGCATTTGAAATTATTCCGCTGAGTCCATAAACTCAAGTTTCGTAAGCACAATACTTCTATTTAAATTTTTAAATTAAATTTTTAAGCTGTTTTTGTAAAATCCCTTACAGTTTGCATTTAAAATAATAATCTGAGGGTTATAAAATTTATACTATGAGAAAGATAAAAAAAATTCCTTCAAAATGAAATCTTTTTCGAATCCTTACCTCCATTATCTGATTTTTGGTGAATTTTTAAAGATTCATTTTTTGAATTTAATTTACTAAATGCTGATCACGTGGTTTCTTTTCTTTTTGTGATACTTTACATTAATTTCGCGTCACGTGTATAACAACGAAATAATTTGAAAAGAAAAATATTGAAATATGGTAAAAGATAAAATTTAACCACTAGACCCATTGAGATGGAAGTTTTTTAAGAATTTAATTCAAATTAATATGTTTTATGGATATTAAACATTCAAATTAATTGCATACATTGACCGTTGTATTTAATTTGAATATTTTCTTCTACATTATTTTGTCTATAAAAATATCCGTTACGATTTTTTTAGATATATATATATATATTAGGGTTTTTGACCCGGGTTTCCCCGAACCCGAAAACCTGGGTTTTTCAAAGATTTTACGAACCCGAAACCCGGGGAATTTTCAATATAAACCCGGGGAATTAGTTATTTATCAATATAATTACAATAGAATACCAATTAATGAATATAATTACAATAATGAATACTTGTAATAATGAATATAATTACAATAGAATACCAATTATATTCATTAATTTAGAACCAAGACCGAATTTAACAAGTCGGACTCGGTACGGCTCTGAAACAAATGAATAAAAAAGCAATGAGACGGAGTGAGATGGAGATATTTTGGCGGCGGCGTACGGCATAGCTCTATTTCACTGAAGTTTATGAGTTGGGGATTCCCAGCAGCACATGCGTTATGCCGTGTGAATTGTGCAATACTTCAGCTACACGACCATGCATGCTTTCTGTGGTTTGTGTTTATTTAGTCTAGTTATATATCTCGTTGTGTTGTGTTCTCGCTGCTTTCTATTGCGTAGTTAAACAATATTCTGTGGACCCACCCATATAGAGAGCGCTTTGCGTGCAATAGAAGGAAGTTTTTTGTAACGTCCTAGAGTGACGCACTCGACTTGGATCTTTCACCTGATAACGAGGTAACATGCTGCTCTCGAAATTAATACTTAATTTTATATTTTTATGTAAATAGTAAATAAACTTAGATAGTTTAGCTAACTCTCCCTCTCTCGATTTTAACTGGACTCTTCGATTATTAGGAATTGCTCTGATTTGAAATTTCTTCGACCTTTTGTTTCTTGGATATACACGTTAGATTTCGATCGGCTTCAAATATTATCATTTTTGCAGTTATTATTCTTTTATTAGGTATGTATTTATTTGTTTTAAAATAACTTTTTAATGTGGGTATACGCCACCGTATAATTAAGTGCATGTTTGCGCACTTTTCTGATGCTGTGTAGCTTAGCTGTGTTAATAAAAAAATTTAATTATTCGATTTTATCTCAGTTTAAAATCCCTAAAATGAACATTTTTGAGGACGTAAGCTCGAAGCGCAAATATGGAGTATGGAAAAATTTTCTGTTTAACAAACCACAAGAAACAGCAAAATCCAATATTTGTTCATCAATCCTAAAGGCTTTGGGTTTAAGTACAAAAAGTTTGATAAGCGACATGAAGACAAAACATCAAATTGAAGTATTAACATGTTCTAAATTTGGTGATGACGACTAGTCCAAATTGAAATCTCGAAAAATTGATGACTGTTTCAGAAAAAATGTACAGTCTGTTGAAGAGGTTATAGCAAAATTAGTTGTTGTAGATGGTATGACATTTCATCAGCTTGCCAATAGTTCGTTGATAAGACGAGATTGTAAACCGTCTAGCGTGCTCCTTCCTAGTAGTCCTAGCTAAACAAAAATTTTATTTATGAAACACTTTGAAACTGTGCAGAGCAAAATCATTAAAAAAATCAGAGAAATCAAAGAGGACAATGGTCGGTTTTCAATTAGTTTAGATGAAACCACATCAATACGAAACCGTAGATTTATCAACCTGAATATACACTATTCCACCGGTTTCCAATCTCTTGGTCTAATTAGAGTTATGGGAAGAATAAATGCAGAAAGAGTAATTCAGATTGTAAAAGAAAGGCTCAGCGAGTATGATATTTCATTGGATAATGATGTGGTAGATTCAATCACTGATGGTGCAAGCATAATGTTGAAGTATGGCCGTTATACTAGCCCATTCCATATTGTTTGCATGGCACATGCTGTTCAT
Source organism: Dolomedes plantarius (assembly GCA_907164885.2). Classification (NCBI taxonomy): domain Eukaryota; kingdom Metazoa; phylum Arthropoda; class Arachnida; order Araneae; family Dolomedidae; genus Dolomedes; species Dolomedes plantarius. The sequence continues at coordinate 219,947,806 of OU015493.1, forward strand.
TTGGTAGTCTGTGATGTTCTATATAAAAGTTCAGAAATTAGATCAGAACAGACTGACCAAGAAAATGAGCAAACTGAAGAATGTGACTCTGACTATGAAGATGAAAACGAGGATTCTGTTGAAGAACCCACCGAGAACAAGGACAACCAAACAATATTTATTCCTGAGCTTCAGAAGACCGTTGTAAAAGTCAGGAAAATGGTCAAAATGTTCCGAAAGTCCCTTGTTCGTAATGATACAAATCTGCAACCACAGACTTTGTAAACCTTTGGTAAAAAGAAGAATCTTTTGCTGGACTGTAAACCCGATGGAATTCTCTTTTTAAATTGCTGCAACGTTTTTATGAGATGAATAAAGAAGTTAAAATTGCAATGCTTCAACTAGATTATCAATTTGATCTCAATAATCAGGAATTAGACAAGATTAAAGAATTATGTGATGAGCTTACTCCCCTTGAAGTCGCAGTGCAATATTTATGTAAAGAAGATGCCGATCTTACTCTCTCTGAAAAAGTATTAGCTACAGTGAATAAGCTAAGAAATCTAAACACTCCTATCACGAATACTCTACTTCAAAAATTTGAAATTCGATTCAAAGAGCATCGAAACCCAGAGCTGGCTCATCTCATTAAATTTTTGAAAAATCCCGATTTCGTCAATGAATCAAATGATGAGTTTGGTAGTAAAATTTTAAAAAACAAAATATTTAATCTGGTAACAACCTCAATAAAACGACTATTCAACGTAAATGATAATGGCTCAGAGTCTGAACCAGAAATAGCAGTTGAGGTGAGGGTTAAAGATGGAATTAAAGGTGATGCTACGAGTAATGGTGCTTGTACTAAACAGATGTCCCTATCTGATGAGCGTACTATGTTTCTGCAGGAGAATGATAATAAGGAAAATCATAAAAAATCAAAATCTGGTGCATATATCATAAGAAAAGAAACTGAGTTGTTTCGGGCAACAACAAGCCGACCTGAAATGCTAGAAAAACTTTACAGCTCTTTAACAACAATTCGACCAACTTCGGTGGAAGCAGAACGAGCATTTTCTGTAATGGGTCTCTTTTCTAATAAACTCAGAAGTCGACTCAATGATGATACGTTGAGTGCAATGATGGTTTTAAGGCAGTTTTATCAAAAATGAGGTATTTGTACGATTTTTATTTATGTTATACATATATGTATATGTTAATTAACATTAAATTTATTTACTGATATTTTTTATATTTAAAATTCCGAAATAAATTAAATGCCTCTTATAAACTATTTATTATTTTAGTTCTTTGTTATTTAACCCTGGAACCAACTAAGTAAACCCGGGTTTTAAGTGAAAAAACCCGAAACCCGGGTTTTAAAAAAATTGCTCAAAATAGAAAACCCTAATATATATATATATATATATATATATAAATAATCCAACAGATATAGATAAAAAAATTATACTAAAATAGACAAAAAACAAACAGAAATCAAGCACTCTGAGCATCCACGCACCAACGGCAAGATTCTGTATAAGTGCCGGAACTGAACCATAAAACAACAGAAGTAACCGACAGGTCTCGTCATCAGGGAGCCTAACCATGTCAATTACCTCAAGGGGAACTTTCTGAATAGGATGCAGGTAAGCCCAAAAGACATCCCAAGGCCCCGAGGGAAAAAGACATCCCAAGGTCCCGAGGGATGTCTGAATCTCCTGCATCCTATTCAGAAAGTTCCCCTTGAGGTAATTGACATGGTTAGGCTCCCTAATGACGAGACCTGTCGGTTACCTCTGTTGTTTTATGGTTCAGTTCCGGCACTTATACATAATCTTGCCGTTGGTGCGTGGATGCCCAGAGTGCTTGATTTCTAATTGTTTTTTGTCTATTTTAGTATAATTTCTTTATCTATATCTGTTGGATTATTTATTTGTTTTTTCATTATGGGGATATGAAGCTTCTGCGCTATCCTTTATTGAAAATGTTTTCTTTGCAGGATATGTTTTATGGTATAGGGATTTAGCAGTCTATGCTTGAATTTTAATTTTGTTTATTTCTATTGTTTACTTTTTACATATATATATATATATATATATATATATATATATATATATATATACAGAGGCAGTTCACACATTTTTTAGACGATGTATATTGTATTCACAAAACTAAATTACATAAAATTCTTGTGTTTTAAATGTTCTATTTGACATCCCTTATTGAGAACTATCTTTCGACACCGCAATTTCCAGGATAATAATGCCTTTTGAAGTGTCAGAAGAGGTATTCTATCCCATTCCTCCTGAGCAGCTTTCCAGAGTCCTGTAAGGGTTTTGGGACGACGTTTGGAAAATGCAGATTTTAAAAGTCCGAAAGCACAAAAATCCATAGGTGATACATCGGGAGATTTAGTAGGGATATCAGTGAAGGGTATGGCCTTGATACCAGTTTTTTGTTCCATTTCTTTTAGGAAATTTACAGTGGATTTTGATGTGTGACTGCTAGCTTTGTCCTGATGGAGTCTCACAGATTGATGGCACTGTGGGTAAAGCGATGGTATTTCATTCAGAAAAATTGGCGATAAAATATGTTCCTGATAGTATTTGGAGTTAATCTTGACATTTTTTTCCACTCTCTTTATTTTTAACTTGCTATTATAAGAAAAACCAGCAACAATCATGAATCCCTTAGAAAAACTTTCTTTCGATTCTTTGAACCATGTACTTAAATTTTTTTTCTCCCCTTTTATGATAATAAATGGCTCCTTTTTTGTTGCAATCATTTAAATACACCCATGATCCATCTATTGTGACAATTTTTTTCCATTTTTCTTTGGATAAGTGTTTCTCATATAGAATTCTGCAGCGTGTCCTGCGTTCAGTGATATGATTTGGAAGAAGACAATGCACATTGCGTTTTTCGCTTTCTTAAGATTTAAATCAACGTTTATCATTTTGTTTACAGTGGACACCAAGCATTTTAATGATTTTGCAACTGTCCTTTGACTAGGGGGATTTTCTTTTAACATTAAACAACGTACCTTTGCAATAGTCGAAGATGTCCGTTTTTCCCTTGAATACTTGTTTGGAATTTTTGTCCCACTTGAGGCTCCAATTTGACGTTTTTTTTCTTTTCTTGTTGACGATATTACCTATCGACGCTTTAGATATCACAAAACCATGACCCTCACATCGTTTTTGGATAACGGAGTATGCCTATTTCTCTCCGGAAAGAGCAGAAATGTAGCCTTCGAACCACTGCTTTGTTAAAAACGCCATTTTGAATAAAAACAAAACTTTCAAGCCGCAGACGATAATTTTAATTTTTAAAAACATACTACAATTGCAATTATTTCTTTTAGAACAAACGATTTTTTATTACCGCTTACCAAAATCGTCTAAAAAATGTGCGAACAGCCTCTGTATATATATATATATATATATATATATATATATATTGTACCAAAATCGTGGTACGGAAAGTTCTTTTTTTACAAGTGCATTCAACGAAATGAAATAAATATGCCAGTTACCACAAATGAGAAACAGAGATTTTTATAGACATCAAAACTAACATACAATCTTCTTTTTACAATCTTCGCTTGACTTCAACACTTTCCAGCTCCTAGGTAGTTTTCTTGACAATTTGTGATTTAAAAGAGTTTTAAGAACACATATAATAATAAGCAAGTGAAATTATACAACCTTTCACAACTATATCGAGGCCTCCGAAATCTATGCCAAGGTCTCCCGTTACATCCGTCACGACAAACTACCTAAACTAATCAATCACCTATCTCGTCAAGGATATCGCTTCAACTCAATTGCAGTTCTAAAAACCTATTAATCTCGTACAACAAAAACCCGCGTTGCCACACTACACAACCAAACGATTTTCCAGCAATCAACCTAATATCCCGATTTATCACTTACTCCTTGGTTTTAATTCCACAACTCCCGAAACATCGCACTTTGGCGATAAAACGCCAAATTGGCTCCCAAACATGTAACATTGCCCCCTCCTCAAAAGACTGGACGTCCCGGACAGTCCTACACTAACAACAACGGTCCTAAAACTACTACTACAAAATACAATTTCATAAAAACACAACACATATACCATTACAAATTAAATAAATAAACACATAAAAACAACAGTTGCAACATTAGTTTATAAAATAAAAATAATAAATAAATAAATAAATTGGGTAGCCTGGATCTACTTAGGAGCAACAGCCTACGAGCCGTGGCTCGGGTATCCTCAAACTCTTCAGGACCCACTCACGTCCCATGGTAAGGAGCGAGCCGGTCGTAATGCACGACCTTCGCTTTGCTGATTGCAGACACTCGAGTTCACACAACGACGTAGTTGATTCCTTGGACGACGACGATTGAACCTCTCCAGCGGAACTGGAGCTTGGGAAGTACACCCTCCCGGCGAACGGGACTCCACAGTCGAACTTTGGTTCCTTGCTGGAACTGGTGGTCTGTCGCTGTCACGTCGTAACGTCTCCTCATTCTGTCGCTGACCACGCTGACCTTGCTTCGCCAAAGGACGCTGTCGCTGACCACGCTGACCTTGCTTCGTGACAATAAATTCCGCACTCTTCAATACATCTGCGGTCAAATTGGAGCGCTCGACGACTGGCAGGTCACGCTTCCTACTTTCTCCAATGACCGGGGTATAAGTTGGCAACATTTCATTTTTCTAGATTTTCTTGTCTTTATCGCTGGCACCGGCAATCTTGACGGGAACCGTATTTTTCGACTGGTTCACAAGAGATGAGGTGGCTAAAAGACCTCTTCTACTATTGTCTGGCATGGAGTGTATGGTGCTATCTTGAGTGGCTATGACTTGGTTAGAATTGAAATCTATGACGAAGTTATTTATGGTTAAAAAGTCAAACCCGAGAATCATAGGGTCAACAATATCGGCAACATATGCCGTATGCCGATAGCTATTATTCCCGATGCTTATGTGGAGTGCAACTTTTCCATTCATCTTAATTCTATCCCCGGTCACGGTCCGCAAAGTAATGTTTGGTGGTGTGAAAAGTAGCTTTCCGCCAAGCTCTTGAGCTAAATCCGTTCTGACGATGGTTACGTTGGCACCGGTGTCAACCAGCATCCTACACGGTTGACCGTTTACAAAATCTTCAACAAACGGCCTGCTTTCTTCGTGATGCATCGACGACACATTCAGAGAATTGCAAGAGAGCTTCTCCTCGTCCGGCTGCCTTCGCCAATTCAGATGGCCGGGAACTGATTTCCCTGGGTCTTGGCGTCTTGATTCATCAGCTTGGCGTGCTAGGCAATTCCTTCTGAGATGCCCCTCACGCCCGCAGGTCCAGCACTTCAAAGGATTTCTTCTTGGCGGCATGTTTGAATTCACCCCTGCCAAGGCATCGATTCGTTTTTCTATTTCTTCAAATCGAGCGGCTATTGGGTCGTTTTCGGCGGCGGTCACCCCTCTCACTAGTTGGCGGTCACGGCGTGTCGCCCTCTGAGCGGACTCGTACTTCATTGCGTACACCAAAGCTGACTTCAAGTCTTTGATGTCCGCCATTCTTAGTGCTCGTTGACTCTCCGGATCGCGGATAGCGTCCACAAAGTATTCTAATGCTAGGTTATCCCTAACTTCCGTCGGACATTCTGGGAAAGCTAATTGAGCTAATCCCTCAATAGCTGACGCAATGTCAAAATCGATGTATTTTTTTATTTCATGAAATTATATAAATGTTACATATTTGGAAAGAGATTTAAAAACTGATAATTTTTACTGCTTACGCTTATGCAGTTACTTTAATAGTTTTAGAGATATTTCAATTCTAAATGCTTATTAAGGGGATGGTGGACTTTCAAATTACCAAAAATCGAGCAAAAATTGGAATTTTTTTGGGGGTGTATTAATATTTTAAAAGCATGTAAATATTGGAATGAAATGCATTTAAAATGTGTAGTGAAAAGAAAAATGAAAAATTGGTGGCTTTAGAGTAGTAAGTATTAAAGGTAGATAAAAAATTATCTTTTAAATGACTTTTTCTCAAAATGAGAAATTTCCAGATTTGCAAGTCTTTAAAATGCTCCTCGCGTCATAATTTTTGACGAAATTTTATGAAATTTATAATAAAGATTCCTGTAATACATCAAAATAAAGTTATGTATCCATTTTAGGATTCGAGGTCATTTAGGTTATAAAAGTTTAACTTTAGTGTAGAAAAGTACAAAGATTTCGCGAAAATTCAGAGTACAAGCATAAAAATATTTTCTAAAAATTAACTATTCAACGAAAGTACAAAAAAATACATAACTTTGTTCAGAAAGTATTTATAAGCAATATAAAGGCAAAATTAAGGGGAAAAGTTTAAAATTGAGTCGCAAGGAGCATTTTAAAGAAGGGTAATTTAATTTAAATTTTTTAATTGTAAAATATTTTAAAAAAAATATTTATAAAACTTTATAAGGTGTTTAATATTATTATACTTTAATGGATATATATACAAAATTTCATATCTCTGTGGTAAAAATTTCAAAAATCGTTTTGAAAGGTCCACCATCCCCTTAAATTGAAACGAAACGTAAACACAGCGTGATTCTCACTAAAAAATGATTCACTGAAAAGAAATGTTTCATCATGTGTCTAATTTTTAATTAATTTTCTATTTTAATCATAAATATCATAAATTGATCATTTGAAGATGTACAGATTTTTGGGGAATTTTTGGCAATTAAAAGTGAAAAAAAAATATAATTCAAGTGAACTGTGATTCGAGTGACAAGTGATTCGATTTGGGTATTCAATTACTGCTGGCTGTTCCGTTTCTAGACTGGTTTGCGGTTTATGAATTGAAGTTCGTCATTTCTTTGTTTTGTTGAATAGTGTTTGTAATTTTTTACATGCTAAATCATTTTAAAATTTAATTTCATACTTCTGTTTTAACTTTCCTTTCTATTTTACAATCATGTTCTTACTTCTGTTTAAACTTTCCTTTCTATTTTACCATCCGGTTTTGTTTTGCTATTAGTGAAGCGTGTATAATGTTCTTCATTGCTTACTACGATTTACAATGATTTTGATAAAACTGGATTTGTCGAAATTTGGCACGATTTTTTTTTGCCAACGGCTTGGCGTGTTTTAGTACTTGCTGTAAAGAAAATCGCGCCAACGGCTTGGCGCGTTATTTTACATGCTTTTTTATCTATGTTATTTATACTGTGTTTAGTATTTAAATTGATTTTGGTTAACTATTATTTCAAAATTTGACATTTTAAAATTTACAGCTTTTAGTGGTACAGTTTGCTAAATGTATTTGTGTATTAGAATACAGAAAGAAATTGTTTCAAAGTTTTTCATCAATCTTAATGTACATTGATAAGTAATTAACTGCTATTAACTATTAGTAATACACATTTAAAATTCAATAATTAACTTTTTAATTAAATTTTAGTTTAAAATTCAATAATTAACTTAGTATTAACTTTATAAAGTTTATTACTTTACCTAAATATAGTTTTTTGTTTAAATTTGTTTAGTGCGGGTTTGTCATTATTTATCGTGTTTATGACCTCAACATCCAATAATTACAAGATAAAAAGAAATTTTTTTATATCATGTTTTTATATTTGCAGTTGAATCCTATAAAACTTGACAATTCTAGGTATTAAAAAATACTTTTTAAAAATTTTTTTGATGAATTATCCCATCAACTTGAATGTAAATAAAGTTAATTGGAAGTTAACTTGCGTTTAAATTTTCATTCCCGTACCGGCCGATAGATGGCTGCATTAGTCTACAAAACAAAATTAACTGTAAAGGAATTCAATCTGCTTAAAGATGGCCAAAAGTATTTAAAAAATGCATTGTCAACGTGTTCTGAGCAATTCTAAAAGTTTCAAATGTCTACCTAGTATATATATATATATATATATATATATATATATATACTAGTAGGCAATAATTTTGACCTAAATTAAGCCTATTTGGCGGTTTGTTTACTGAGGGCTTCAATTGAAAGTATGACACTTCCGGGCTGTACTCATCTTTCAATTGAAGCCCTCAGTAAACAAACGGCCGGTTAAGCTTACTTTCAATTTCAGATGTGGATCAGAATTTTATCTTATCTAAAAACAAATATCTTCTCCATCAAATCACGTTTGTTCAGCCTATTTTTCTATAAAACATTCAGAACTAAAAAAAATTGGATGATTTTAGCTGTATATTTAACAGTTTTTAAAAATCTGTTTACTTTTGCGATGAATTCTGAAAATAAACAAACTTGAATGTGAATGAATCGCGTAATGAACGGTAAAAAAATTTTTTAACTTTCATATACTTTTTCATTATGACGTCATTTTTAGTATTATGACGTCAAAATGACGGGTTGGATGGCAGTCTACTACTCCAATCGCATGAAAAACTAAATAAATAAAAAATAATGAAAGGGTTTGCTTTTACAAGGTGTGGATTAAATGCAATATTTTAGATAATTCGGGATATTTTTTAACTTTCATCTACTTTTTCCATTATGACGTTAAAATGACGGGTTACCTACTAGTATATATATATATATATATATATATATATATATATATATATATATATATATATATATATATATATATATATACACTCATGGACAAAAAAATTAGCGCACCAAGAAGGAGTCGTCAAAATGAAACGAAATTTTACATACGTAATGACTACTTTGATATAAGTAAATGATAAGAAAATCAAAGAAAAAGGATAATTTATTTCAGAGAAAAAGGCAAAAGAACGGAGGAGTTAATACTCAGTTGGGCCCCCTCTAGCGCGAATGCACGATGCGATACGATCGGGCATTGAGTCATACAAGTTCTGTATGATGTCTTGAGACATTTCGTTCCATATTTGCTGTAACCTTGCCTCTAGTTCGTTCAAACTCGTGGGATGCCAAACTCGTCGTCCCAAATGATCCCAGATATGCTCGATTGGAGACAAATCTGGGGATCGGGCAGGCCAAGGAAGGTTAGTAACTGTGCGGAGATAGTCTTGTGACACCCTTGCCGTATGAGACCGAGCATTATCTTGTTGAAAAAAGGGCTCCTGGGAGCCGTTGTATGAGTGGCAACACATGTCGTTGCAGGATTTCATGAACATACCGCTGGGCTGTCATGGTGCCACGGAACAATACTAGGGGTGACCGTGTATTGTAGACAATGGTACCCCATACCATCACACCAGCTGTGGGAGCGATGTGTCGCTGTACAGCAAAGGCAGGATTGAAGCGTTCACCACGGGCTCTCCACACACGAACACGATTGTCATCACTGCCGAGATTGAATCTGGATTCGTCGCTAAACACGACCTGGTTCCATTCCGCTGCACTCCAGTTTCCTCATGAGGGGCAAAACTCCAAACGGAGGCGTCGATGAGTAGGTGTCAAGGGCAGCCCACGTAATGGGCGCCGCGATACCAACTGTCCTTCAGCCAGGCTCCTTCGTATGGTTCGAGAAGACACAGAGGCCCCTAGTGACGGTGCTACCTGTGCCTGGATGGCGGCCGATGAAGCAGTTGGCTGTAGGCGTGCATTTCTTACGATGTGGTGGTCTTCTCGACGACTGGTCTGTCGAGGGCGTCCTGAGCCTGGTCTTCGTGTACATGACATCTCTCGGGTCCACTGGTCCCAACACCTCCTCACAACACAATCAGAGCGGTCTAATTGACGAGCTACTCGCCTAGCTGACCACCCAGCTTCCATCATCCTGACGATTCTCCCCCTCTCAAACTGCGACAACTGCTTATATTTTCTTCGAACACGGCGTAATGGCATGTCTATCTCAGCTCTTCCTTTGTAAATGATTCAGCACACTCAAACAAGCTTTGGTTACCTGTTTTATACTCCACAGAGTACGATGTTCAACGCCCTCCACCGGCTATACGTAATGCGCAATGACAATGCATTTCTAATCATTTGCATATCTCCCTGACATGTACCTTCATTGCAAAATTCGTTACGATCCCGCAATTATTTCTTGGTGCGCTAATTTTTTTGTCCATGAGTGTATATATATATATATATATATATATATATATATATATATATATATATATATATATATATATATATATATATATATATATATATATATATATATATATATATTGTTATTAATTGCATACATTGACCTTTTTATTTAGTTTGAATGTACTCAGTATCGAAACACGGGTAATCAGCTAATCTTACTTTTAACAGCTCAAGGTGAACAAATTTATATTAGTGAGCAGACACGGGGACGGGGAAATCTCGCGAACGGATATCGCGACTGGTACCGATGGACGCGGAAGGACGAGTCGCGTGCACTGATACAATCCTCAACTTTCAAAACTTTAAACTTTTTAATTATAAAATTAAAACCACCGAACTCAAAAGAAGCGGACAGCAGAAACAGATGATATTTCGGGTGGGCCATCTCCTTTCCGTTTCGCAAATTTCCGCTATTTTCATACATGCAAAATTAAACATTTCACCCACCATCTATCTATATAATGACAGCTGAAGGTAAACAAATGTTGGTATGTTTGTTAGTCAGCAGACACGTGGACGGGCTAATCTCGCGAACCGAGCATAGCAAGATATCGCGACTGGTACCGATGGACGCGGTCGGACGAGACGCGTGCACTAATACCATCCTCAACTTTCAAAACTTTAAACTTTTTAAATTATTCAATTAAACCGCCGAACTCAAAAGAAGCGGGTAATAGAAACATGTCATTCCGGGTGGGCCAGCTCCTTTCCGTTTCGCAAATTTCCACTATTTTCATGCATGCAAAATTAAACTTTTCCGCCCACCAGTCGACAAATGTTTTATTTCCATGTGTTCTACAACTCTTCATCTTTAAAGATATGCACATTTTCAAAAAGTTAAAAATGTTTTTCACTGCAAACGAAGATTTTCCCCAAAGCAGTTTTCCGAATTTCAAGAAATCGACAATTTTGATGGACAAATATTTCGCTTTTCTTCACCTATTAATGTCAATTTTACGATTTATCTGTATTTTATAGATGTTCAGCTTCCAAAATATACCAAATACATTTAATAGAAAAAATGTTATCAGTCTAAAAGAGCGTACTTACAAAACTCACTTTTGAAATTTCCTGCAATGATCGCCATTGTATCTTAATGTAACTTGAATGCCGAGTTCGTAATTTTTCGACTTATTATTTTACTCACTAACTAGCCGCTGCGCTACCAGCATGGTCGCTTTTAGTTTTATATTTTCTTTTGGAAAACAACTCAACTGAAAGTAACATATGAAAGGAATGGTACCATTACCTGCCATCATAAAAGTATGTTGTTAAGGGGTAGTGGGAGCTCAGCCAAAAAAATTTTAATCGTTTTAAAATTCACTATAAGGCTGATTCTATAACATAGTGATTAAAAAATGTGAAATTCCATTACTTCAAAACGGAGTAAAATATAAGACGGATAAACCCAACACCATTGATTTTAAAAATTACATCCCTCTATGTATGTACAATATTTCAAAATTAAGATATTTAGACTTTATCATAACCAACTCATGGCACATCAGTCCGAATTGCTTTTCAGCACTGTGGACGAAGGCCTGCGGTGCCCATCTCCGCTTTCATGACCGTGGGCTTGTGGTGCCATACAGCATGTCTCGGTCAGGTGGTCAACCCGAAAACAGGACCCCCCACAGTTAATTCCCAAGCATGCTTGGTCCTCATTTTATCGACCCACTCAAGGGATGAAAGGCATGAGTCGACCTTACTCAGTCGTAGGGTCGAACCCTGGACCTGTGTGGTATCAGCTTGATGCTTTTAACCACTCATGGCACATCAGTCCGAATTGCTTTTCAGCACTGTGGACGAAGGCCTGCGGTGCCCATTTCCGCTTTCATGACCGTGGGCTTGGGGTGCCATACCGCATGTCTCGGTCAGGTGGTCAACCCGACACGGGACCCCCACAGTTAATTCCCAAGCATGCTTGGTCCTCATTTTATCGACCCACTCAAGGGATGAAAGGCATGAGTTGACCTTACCCAGTCGCAGGGTCGAACCCTGGACCTGTGTGGTATCAGCTTGATGCTTTTAACCACTCATGGCACATCAGTCCGAACTACTTTTCAGCACTGTGGACGAAGGCCTGCGGTGCCCATTTCCGCTTTCAAGACCGTGGGCTTGGGGTGCCATACCGCATGTCTCGGTCAGGTGGTCAACCCGACACGGGACCCCCACAGTGAATTCCCAAGCATGCTTGGTCCTCATTTTATCGACCCACTCAAGGGATGAAAGGCAGGAGTCGACATTACCCAGTCGCAGGGTCGAACCCTGGACCTGTGTGGTATCAGCTTGATGCTTTTAACCACTCATGGCACATCAGTCCGAACTGCTTTTCAGCACTGTGGACGAAGGCCTGCCGTGCCCATTTCCGCTTTCAAGACCGTGGGCTTGGGGTGCCATACCGCATGTCTCGGTCAGGTGGTCAACCCAACACGGGACCCCCACAGTTAATTCCCAAGCATGCTTGGTCCTCATTTTATCGACCCACTCAAGTGATGAAAGGCATGAGTCGACATTACCCAGTCACAGGGTCTAACCCTGGACCTTTCTGGTGTCAGCTTGATGGTTTTAACCACTCATGGCACATCAGTCCGAACTGCTTTTCAGCACTGTGGACGAAGGCCTGCGGTGCCCATTTCCGATTTCAAGACCGTGGGCTTGGGGTGCCATACCGCATGTCTGGGTCAGATGGTCAATCCGATACGGGACCCCCACAGTTAATTCCCAAGCATGCTTGGTCCTCATTTTATCGACCCACTCAAGGGATGAAAGGCATGAGTCGACATTACCCAGTCGCAGGGTCGAACCCTGGACCTGTGTGGTATCAGCTTGATGCTTTTAACCACTCATGGCACATCAGTCCGAACTGCTTTTCAGCACTGTGGACGAAGGCCTGCGGTGCCCATTTCCGCTTTCAAGACCGTGGGCTTGGGGTGCCATACCGCATGTCTGGGTCAGGTGGTCAACCCGACACGGGACCCCCACAGTTAATTCCCAAGCATGCTTGGTCCTCATTTTATCGACCCACTCAAGGGATGAAAGGCATGAGTCGACCTTAGCCAGTCGCAGGGTCGAACCCTGGACCTGTGTGGTATCAGCTTGATGCTTTTAACCACTCATGGCACATAAGTCCGAACTGCTTTTCAGCACTGTGGACGAAGGCCTGCCTTGCCCATTTCCGCTTTCAAGACCGTGGGTTTGGTTTGCCATACCGCATGTCTCGGTCAGGTGGTCAACCCGACACGAGACCCCCACAGTTAATTCCCAAGCATGCTTGGTCCTCATTTTATCGACCCACTCAAGGGATGAAAGGCATGAGTCGACCTTACTCAGTCGCAGGGTCGAACCCTGGACCTGTGGGGTGGCAGCTTGATGCTTTTCACCACTGTGCCACTGGACGTCACACTTTATCATATCAAACAATAAATTGTTGGAAAAATATCTTGACTTATAAAGTGGAGTAAAATTCATCAAGTACTAAAATATAGTGTGGATTACGCCACTCTTTGTATGTACTATTGCTCACAATTCAGATTCTACACTTAAATATATGAAATAATAAATTGTTGGAAAAATTTCTTGAAGTATAAAATGGAATAAAAATTTAGCAAGTACCAAAATATAGTGTGGATTCTATCACTCTCTGTATGTACTATTGCTCACAATTCAGAATATGAAATAATAAATTGTTGGAAACATTTCTTGACGTATAAAATGGAATAAAAATTTAGCAAGTACTAAAATATAGTGTGGATTCCATCACTCTCTGGATGTACTATTGCTCACAATTCAGAATATGAAATAATAAATTGTTGGAAACATTTATTGACGTATAAAATGGAATAAAAAGTTAGCAAGTACTAATATATAGTGTGGATTCCATCACTCTCTGTATGTACTATTGCTCACAATTCAGAATATGAAATAATAAATTGTGGGAAACATTTCTTGACGTATAAAATGGAATAAAAATTTAGCAAGTACTAAAATATAGTGTGGATTCCCTCACTCTCTGTATGTACTACTAGCGGCCCGTCCCGACTTTGTCCGGGTTGAACAAAATATTATACCAATAAATTTCCAGTTGATAGCCAATAAATTGTAAATCTTTTTTCACCTTAATAATAACCTAAATAATACCTTAAATTAATTTTACGTTAATTAATAATTAAAATAAATTTTTTAAAAGAAAAAGGCGTGCCGGAGAACGGCTAGGTTCGAACCGCTAGCGTCAGAAAAGAAGCCCACCGCGATAGCACCACGCTAAGGATCGTTGAAATCTTCGGAACAAAAAGCGGTAGAAGACAGTAGCAGAAACAATGGAGATTGTTATTATTAAGCCCCTAACTTTATTTCTACTGATCAGATATACATAATATATAGCCTATGTCCATCTGGAATAATGTACCTTTCAAACAGTGAAAGAATTTTTCAAATAGGTACAGTGGTTCTGAAGATATACCCTCCACGTACAAAATCGCTCTCTCTTTATATATAAGTATAGATAGCACCACGCTAAGGATCGTTGAAATCTTCGGAACAAAAAGCGGTAGAAGACAGTAGCAGAAACAATGGAGATTGTTATTATTAGGCCCCTAACTTTATTTCTACTGATCAGATATACATAATATATAGCCTATGTCCATCTGGAATAATGTACCTTTCAAAAAGTGAAAGAATTTTTCAAATAGGTACAGTGGTTCTGAAGATATACCCTCCACGTACAAAATCGCTCTCTCTTTATATATAAGTATAGATAGCACCACGCTAAGTATCGTTGAAATCTTCGGAACAAAAAGCGGTAGAAGACAGTAGCAGAAACAATGGAGATTGTTATTATTAGGCCCCTAACTTTATTTCTACTGATCAGATATACATAATATATAGCCTATGTCCATCTGGAATAATGTACCTTTCAAACAGTGAAAGAATTTTTCAAATAGGTACAGTGGTTCTGAAGATATACCCTCCACGTACAAAATCGCTCTCTCTTTATATATAAGTATAGATAGCACCACGCTAAGGATCGTTGAAGACTTCGGCACAAAAAGCGGTAGAGGACAGTAGCGGTAACAATGGAGATTGTTAGGATTAAGCCCCTAACTTTATTTCTACTGATCAGATATACATAATATATAGCCTATGTCCATCTGGAATAATGTACCTCTCAAACAGTGAAAGAATTTTTCAAATAGGTGCAGTGGTTCTGGAGATTACTCTCCACGTACAAAATCGCTCTCTCTTTATATATAAGTATAGATACCACCACGCTAAGGATCGTTGAAGACTTCGGCACAAAAAGCGGTAGAGGACAGCAGCGGTAACAATGGAGATTGTTAGGATTAAGCCCCTAACTTTATTTCTATTGATCAGATATACATAATATATAGCCTATGTCCATCTGGAATAATGTACCTTTCAAACAGTGAAAGAATTTTTCAAATAGGTGCAGTGGTTCTGAAGATTACCCTCCACGTACGAAATCGCTCTCTCTTTATATATAAGTATAGATAGATTATAGAAGTATAGACACACATTGGTATCTCAAAATTAGAGTAAGAGATGAAATAAAAATACAAAAATAAAAAAAGGATTTTAAGTAAAGAATGTTTTTATAATTATTTTAAGCACCTAAAATAATATTCAAATTAATATTACGTTACTTAATATAATTGTGTGCACGGCCGCCATCTTGGATTTTTTTGCGCCAACTTGGCTATTTTACCGTGTTTTGAGGAGTGGAAAAATTCTCGCCAATGTGTTTTAAGCGGTGTTTTCAAAACGCTGGACTTTGAATTTTTTTAGCTTTTTTAATAAAAACCACCTGTTTAAATTATGAAACTTAGAAAAATTTTTGAAAAATCATTTAAACGTTGGACTTAGATTTATTTTTGGGTTTTTGATAAAAACCACATTTTTGAAAAAATCATTCTCAAATATTGGAAATTTTGGGTTTTTCTTTTAGCTTTTTTAATAAAAACGACCTTTTTAAATTGTGAAACTTAGAAATATTTTTGAAAAATCATTTAATCGTTGGACTGAGATTTTTTTCTTGTCATTTTTAATTAAAAACTACCTTTTCAAATTATGATCCATATGAAAAATTTGGTCAAATGAATTTTACTTACAGATAAAATTTCAATGCCATCTATTCAGTTTGCCCTAACTCTTTGACTAAGCAATGAATCACCAAAATATTATGCCAATATATTGTTAATTAGAAAAAAAATACAGCATTTTCGTACCACCTAAATAACTTGCAATTTAAAAATTATCTAAAATTCAGCTTTGAAAAATGTAAAATAATTATGAACCCATAAATTTATGGTGAGGAACCATTGACCTTAACCAAATATTTGGTGCATACAATAAAATCGGGACAAGGATTATTTGACCATTTATCCTGCTGTGTTGGAAATAAGAAAAAAAACCTTTTCCTAAACCAATAACTTAACCTTAACTAACTTTTTAACTTAGGTTCCTGGGGAGAGAGAAGTTGAACTTCAGTTATTTAAATTTATTTGTAATCCACTACAACTTGGAATTATAAAATATTTTAAAATATATTGTATTTAAAATGTATACTGTATTTTACATTTTACGAAAAAATGGTGGCAGATAATTTTTACTTCAAATAAATGAAATGGTGTATCATTATAGTATACTAATTGACAATCTATAAACAAAATTAAAAGCAACTTAAATTTAATAAGTTAACGAAAAACTGATAATGGATTCAAAAATTTTCAACAAAAAGACTCTTAGTTTTAAAAATAATTTACTCTTTTGAGTATAGTCAATTTGACTCAGATTTCCAGGTCAAGGCCAAGATCTGACCTAAAATTATTATACTGTAATTAAATGATCACATCAGAAATAACTGTTTGATTTTAAAATTAGAGAATTTGACATTGGGTTATTTTTACCAGAACGCAATAATTATCGCCATGCGAAATGCGCCAAACCCTGGCGGAAAAATCCAAGATGGCGGCCGTGCACACAAATCTAGAGTATCCCCCCTTAACTTTATTTCTACTGATCAGATATGCATAATATATAGCCTATGTCCATCTGGAATAATGTACCTTTCAAACAGTGAAAGAATTTTTCAAATAGGTGCAGTGGTTCCGGAGATTACCTTCCACGTACAAAATCCGCTCTCTCTTTATATATTAGTATAGATTGCTCACAATTCAGAATATGAAATAATAAATTGTTGGAAACATTTCTTGACGTATAAAATGGAATAAAAATTTAGCAAGTACTAAAATATAGTGTGGATTCCATCACTCTCTGTATGTACTATTGCTCACAATTCAGAATATGAAATAATAAATTGTTGGAAACATGTCTTGACGTATAAAATGGAATAAAAATTTAGCAAGTACTAAAATATAGTGTGGATTCCATCACTCTCTGTATGTACTATTGCTCACAATTCAGAATATGAAATAATAAATTGTTGGAAAAATTTCTTGACGTATAAAATGGAATAAAAATTTAGCAAGTACTAAAATATAGTGTGGATTACATCACACTCTGTATGTACTATTGCTCACAGTTCAGATATCTATATTTAAATATATGAAATAAAGTGTTTGCTTGAAAAAAAATTGGTGGAAAATAAAAAAATTGTTGGAAAAATTTCTTGACGTATAAAATGGAGTAAAAATTCAGGAAATACTAAAATAGTGTGGATTATATCACTCTCTGTATGTAGTGTTGATTTATGTAGTGTTGATTACAACTATATTCATAATACTTCTTGATAAACGCAGTTGAATATTTCAGAAGTTATATTTCAGTGAGAGAATTGAAAGAACGGACTCTAGATAGACCTACATACAAGTGTCCATGACTAAAAACTGGACTTGATAAGTCCAAACATATTTTGTCAAAAGTTTGTCCTTGTGACTTATTTATAGTCATAGAAAATGCTAAACGGATAGGGAACTGCTTACGCTTAAATTTAAAGGGCATATTTGTATCTGATGGAATTAGGTAAATTCGAGGTATGAAGAAAGTTTCACTGTCATCATTTTCAATTTTCCTTGTCTCTATGATGTTACGCTGCAAATTGGTAACTATTAGACGTGTACCATTGCAGAGACCTTTAGAAGGAGCCAAATTTCTCAAAAGCATGATAATTGCTCCACACTTAACGCTGAGTTTATGAGGTGGCATTCCTGTTGGAGTCAAGCTATTTAAAAATTCCTCGGGGTATGTAAGCGTATCTTGGGGATCTTCACCTAATACTGTATCCACACTTTCACTACGGATGGAAAGTCTGTATGCATAGTATTGCAGTTGTGTTACTCGGAACCGTTTAGCTGAGCGTCTTTCTTCAACATGCTGCATTCCATCATACCACCCACTTTCTCCTCTTGGGAACAGCAAAGGGTATACCATAGGATCACAACATTGGTTCATGGGAGAAATATTTATACAGTGATCTGCCTTTGGATAGATACAAATGTCTCGATTAGCAGGATGTTCACCATCATCTCCAACAAATATGGCAGCAACTTCAGTCTTTGATGTAGGTGCATTATATCTTCGCAGGTCTAAGTCCGGATGTTCCATGAAAACCATTTTTACATTTGCAGTTTGATTACTTTGTATTAACTCATGCATCTGTAAGTATGACTCAGCAAATGGATTAATAGCTCGTAATAATGCATCTAATTTTTCCATCAGAGTTGGCAAGCAGCCTTCATTATTTTTCATGCGATAAGCGTTTCCTTCACTGGAATCATATATGTACAGTTGTCCATACCCAGGTTTATTGTGTACGTTTGAATAAAGTGACGAAACCCTGTGATATATTTGCCCATGAATTCGGAAGCAAAATGGCCCACTTCCAGGTGGCAATTTAATTTCAGCCACCATTGATGCGAATGCTAAAGCAGCATTATAGGATCTAATATGCTGTCTAAAGTTCTTCGCTTCAGCTGAATCACTGCACAGTAAATCCCTCAAAACATCGGGAACTTCAGAAAGCGATGGCAGAGACACTTTACCATCATGACAGCATGCCGTAAATTTTTTTCTGCTATTTTCTTCGCCTTTCCAATAAAGAGCTTGACAAAAAACGCATCTTTCCGTTAGGCTTCCACAATCATGGTCATCAACGTCACCCATAACTGGCTGTCGGGTGCTATTATGCCGGCGACGGTTAAGCCTAACCTCGCGATCATTAATGCTCTCCCTTTCACGCCTGTCTCTTAATGAAAGATTTCTGATTCTCTTTCTTTCTTGAGACTGTTCAGAATTTTCGCTTAATCTTGCAGCTCGCTTTCGAGAATTCCTGATTAATCCGTATAAATCCATGTTGTGTAAATCAACGGTTGTAACAAATGTCGCCAGTACACACACGCGGTTTCAAATTGCGGATTGCAGCTAATGTTTACATCCAGTAGTTGCAGCCGTTGCCATTCGGAGTGTATAAATATCGTCGTTTTTTGTGCCGCATACCTACGCGTTTTATATATATAGATAATTCCAGCAAATTCGTGAAATTTGTTTCTAATTAATGAGGAAGTGATGAGGATTCTTCAGCCACCAATTTTGAATTCATCAGAACTGTCTTTCTATTTTTTTTAAGCAATTTTTGCCCCATGAGATGTAATGTTTACATTCCGCCATGTTGCCAAAAGGAAAATAACCAAATGCCAAAATAGTTGAGAACGAGTTATTTATTTAATAATTGAAATCCAGAAATAATTTTAAAGTACCAGAAATAATTTTAGTTTTAGGAAAGGAGAAGTTAAAACCTATAGAATTTTTTTCTTCTTTATGTTGCGACGTTTCGCCTTATTAAGGCGAAACGTCGCAACATCACTGCCTACGTCAGTTTTCTTCTGCTATAGATGACGTCATTATCGGGTGGCAGAAAACAGAAGCAGTTCCTATGCGTTTGCATGTGTTTTTGGACAATACCTTCATTTTGAGTTAAATAATTTAAGTTTATTTATAAAATTCCTCATATTAGTTGTATGTAACAGGTATTTTAACACTTTTTTTTTTAATATTTCGCAAGGTTTAAGAGAATATAATGAGAAAGATTATTATTATGTTGAGATGTATAGATATCAGGATAAGTTACTTCAGGCCAGCGTCTTTTATCGTAACCCCAGTCTTCCTCTGTCAATAAATACGGGTCACATACTGAATAAACCTTTCCGGGCTGTACCTGAATGTTTAAGTTAGTGATATACCTTTGTTTAGATACCGTATCTAAAGACTTTGCGTAATCTGAGAGCATTTTATTCAACAAGCTGTAAGAATACTCATTGAACGCCATGTTAAATTATGCAATTTTTTGCCACTCCTCGCCGAACAAGAAGTAAAATCTGCAAGAGTTGAGATGTGACATGCTGCGAGACATTCCCCTATTGAATGAGCTTCTTTTTTTTTGTTTAAAAAGCAAAATTTGAAAACGGAAATTTGAAAGAATTATTTCAAAAGCCAAAAACCAAAATTGGAAAAAGGGAAATTTAAATTATCATTTTGTTTTTTAAAAATTCTAATGTATTTTTAAAAGTGATTAAACAGTTATCAATCTTTACGAAATAAAACCATTTCATTTTAAATCGAAAATGCAACACATCGGGTTGCCACTCAGCTAGTTTTCTATATAATAACAGCTGAAGGTAAACAAATGTTAGTTTGTTTGTTAGTCAGCAGACACGGGGACGGGCTAATCTCGCGAACCGAGCATAGCAGGATATCGCGACTGGTATCGATGGACGCGGTAGGACGAGACGCGTGCACTGATACCATTCTCAACTTTCAAAATTTTAAACTTTTTAAATTATTCAATTAAAACCGCCGAACTCAAAAGAACCGAGTAATAGAAACAGATGTCATTCCGGGTGGGCCAGCTCCTTTCCGTTTCGTAAATTTACACTATTTTCATGCATGCAAAATTAAACTTTTCCACCCACCAGTAGACAATTTTTTTATTTCCATGTGTTCTACAACTCTTCATCTTTAAGGATATGCACATTTTCAAAAAGTTAAAAATGTTTTTCACTGCAAACGAAGTTTTTTCCCCAAAGCAGTTTTCCGAATTTCACGAAATCGACAATTTTGATGGACAAATATTTCGGTTTTCTGCACCTATTAATGTCAATTTTACGATTTATCGGTATTTTATAGATGTTCAGCTTCCAAAATATACCAAATACATTTAATAGAAAAAATGTTATCATTATAAAAAAGCGTACTTACAAAACTCACTTTTGAAATTTCCCGCACTGATCGCCATTGTATCTTAATGTAACTTGAATGCCGAGTTCGTAATTTTTCGACTTATTATTTTACTCACTAAGAATTCCAGCAAATTCGTGAAATTTATTTCTAATTAATGAGGAAGTGGTGAGGATTCTTCCGCCACCAATTTTGAATTTATCAGAAATGTCTTTCTATTTTTTTAAGCAATTTTTGCTCCATGAGATGTAATGTTTACATTCCGCCATGTTTCCAAAAGGAAAATAACCAAATGCAGGCCGTAAATCTTTAGAATTTATTATAATTCAATGAGCATCTTTTTTGTTTAAAAAGCAAAATTTGTGAACGGAAATTTGAAAGAATTACTTCAAAAGCCAAAAACCAAAATTAAAGAGAATTTTAAATAATTATTTCGTTTATAAAAATTCTAATATATTTTTAAAAGTCATTAAACATTTTTTAATCTTTAAGAAATAAAAGCATTTCATTTTAAATCGAAAAAGCAACACATCGGGTTGCCACTCAGGTAGTTTTATTATTAACAGTTGAAGGTAAACAAATGTATGTTAGTCAGCAGACACGGGGACGGGCTAATCTCGCGAACCGAGAATAGCAGGATATCGCGACTGATACCGATGGACGCGGAAGGACAAGTCGCCTGCACTGATATAATCCTCAACTTTCAAAACTTTAAACTGTTTTAATTATAAAATTAAAACCTCCGAACTCAAAACAGGCGGACAGCAGAAACAGATGACATTCCGGGTGGGCCAGCTCCTTTCTGTTTCTCAAATTTCCACTATTTTTATGCATGCAAAAATAAACTTTTTCGCCCATTAATCGACAATTTTTTTATTTCCATGTGTTTTACAACTCTTCATCTTTAAGGATATACACATTTTTATAAAGTTAAAAATGTTTGTCAATACAAACGAAGCTTTTTCCCGAAAGCAGTTTTCCGAATTTCACGAAATCGACAATTTGATGGACAAATATTTCGGTTTTCTGCATCTATTAATGTCAGTTTTACGATTTATCGGCATTTGCTAGATGTTCAGCTTCCAAAATATACCAAATACATTTAATAAAAAAAATGTTAATCATTCTAAAAAAGCGTACTTACAAAACTCACTTTTGAATTTTCTCGCTCTGATCGCCATAGTATCTTAATGTAACTGAATTGAGGAGTTCGTAATTTTTCGACTTATTATTTTACTCACTAATAATTCGAGCAAGTTCGTGAAATTTGTTTCTAATTAGTGAGCAACTGATGAAGATTCTTCCGCCACCAATTTTGAATTCCTGAGAAAAGTCTTTCTATTTTTTCGAGCACTTTTTGCCCATGAGATTTTCTATTTACATTCGGCCATGTTGCCAAAATGAAAAATTATTAGTTGAGAACGAGTTATTTAATAATTGAAATCCAGTAATAATTTTAGTTTAAGGAAAGGAGAAGTTAAAACCTTTAGAATTTTTTTCTAATTGAAAGAGCTTCTTCTTTTGTTTAAAAAGCAAAATTTGAAAGCGGAAATTCGAAAGAATTATTTCAAAAGCTTAAAACCAAAATTTGAAAAAGAGAATTTTAAATCATTATTTCGTTTTTTAAGAATTCTAATGTATTTTTAAAAGTCATTAAACAGTTTTCAATTTTTAAGAAATAAAACCATTTTATTTTAAATCGGAAATGCAACACATCGGGTTGCCAATCAGATAGTCTTATTATTAACAGCTGAAGGTAAACAAATGTATGTTAGTCAGCAGACACGGGGACGGGCTAATCTCGTGAACCGAGCATAGAAGGATATCGCGACTGGTACCGTTGGAAGCGGAAGGACGAGTCGCGTGCACTGATATAATCTTCAACTTTCAAAACTTGAAACTTTTTTAATTATAAAATTAAAACCGCCGAACTCAAAAGTAGCGGACAGCAGAAACAGATGATATTTCGGGTGGACCAACGCCTTTCCGTTTCGCAAATTTCCATTATTTTCATGCAAGCAAAATTCATGCAAGCAATTTTCCGTCCAACCAATCGACAATTTTTTTTATTTCTATGTTTTCTACAACTCTTCATCTTTAAGGATATACACATTTTTATAAAGTTAAAAATGTTTTTCATTGCAAATGAATCGTTTTCCCCAAAGCAGTTTTCCGAATTTCATGGAATCGTGAATTTGCTCGACAAATATTTCGGTTTTCTGCACCTATTATTGTCAATTTTACGATTTATCGGCATTTGCTAGGTGTTCAGCTTCCAAAATATACCAAATACATTTAATAAAAAAATTTTATCATCTAAAAAAGCGTACTCACAAAACTCACTTTTGAAATTTCCCGCGCTTATCGCCAAAGTATCTTAATGTAACTGAATGACGAGTTCGTAAGTTTTCGACTTATTATTTTACTCGCTAATAATTCCAGCAAGTTCGTGAAAATATTTTTTAATTAATGAGCAACTGATGAGGATTCTTTTGACACAAGTTTTGAATTTATCAGAACTGTCTTTCTAATTTTTTTAAGCATTTTA
The DNA here is from genome assembly GCA_907164885.2 of Dolomedes plantarius. Lineage (NCBI taxonomy): Eukaryota > Metazoa > Arthropoda > Arachnida > Araneae > Dolomedidae > Dolomedes > Dolomedes plantarius. The sequence continues at coordinate 219,971,610 of OU015493.1, forward strand.
TCCCCGTGAGATTTAATATTTACATTCGGCCATGTAGCTAAAAGGAAACATTATTTGTTGATAACCAGTCTGAGAACGATTCATTTAATAATTGAAATACAGAAATAATTTTAAAGTACCAGAAATAATTTTAGGTTTAGGAAGGGAGAAGTTGAAACCTTTAAAATTTTTTTCTAATTCAATGAGCCTCTTTTTTGTGTAAAAAGCAAAACTGAAAACGGAAATTTGAAATAATTATTTCAAAAACCAAGAACCAAAATTTTAAAAAGAGAATTTTAAGTAATTATTTCGTTTTTTAAAAATTCTAATATATTTTTAAAGTGATTAAACAGTTTTTAATCCTTAAGAAATAATAGCGCTTCATTTTAAATCAAAAAAGCAACACATCTGGTTGCTACTCAGCTAGTTTTTATATATTAGATGAATTGCGACACCTTTCCGTCTACCATGCGGGTCCATTGGACCCGACAGCAATATTTAATTGAGGATCTCATGAAAATTTTGCTTTTATGTGACTTTTCGTTCTATGTTCTACTCTATTTATATGCAGCTTCGATTAAAATTTTGTTTGAAATTTTTCACTGATTCATAATTTGTTTCATTATTTACCGCGCGGGTCTATTGATACAGACATAATATACAGTCGATTTCTCTAGGATTGCTATACAAATATGAGTGATGACAATAAAACTTGACAATAATCGCTTGACACTAAAACTTGATAGTGCCTTTTTGTACCAATATCGTCAAATATCACTAAATGTGGTGACTTTATGGCGAAGTTTTGAGAAAAATCTGAATTGATCTAGATTAGGGGAGGGCAATTGTTTTGGTCCGGGGGCCACTTTATGTAAGCGGAGGTTAGCGGAGGGCCACACCTTTGAAAACTATTCCATTCATTAGTAAACTTTACATTTCAGAAAAAGTGTAAATTGTATCATAAAAATCAAAAAATATAAATAAAATAAAATATTGGCAGTTTTTCTGGCTGTCCGGATTTTTCTGAGTGTTTTTGTGGGACACAAAAAAATCTGTAGCGGGCCGTATGTGACCCGCGAGTGACTATTTGCCCACCTCTGATCTCAATAATATCGTGGAAGCTATATGTAGAAGTGGTTGCATCCTATTCAGCAAGTCATTTATCAGTAGCCATAGTGAGTGAATGGTGTTGGTCTATTGATGTTTTTGTGCTTTGAGTGAAAGTAATACTTTATATGGAAACACTTTAGTAAAATGTGCCATTTTTGCTTGTTTTGCTATCTTATGAATGTTTATAATTTTTGTTTTTTAATTTGCCTTATTTATTTGTAATTTTGAAATCTGAACTAAACATGAGCTGGAAAAAAAGTATTGACTCAGGAAGACATTTTTAAAAATGATGTCAAATCTGGACGATATAGGTTGCGACACAGATGATGATTAATGTATTTCGTCCGATGAAGTAGATTATGTTGAAACACTTTATGACGTATCTGATTCCTATTCAGAATCATGTGATAATGGCAGTGAAGTAAATGTAGCACCCTCATGTACATCGCATAGTACTTTTGTTCCAAAAACATATACATCTATTGTATAAGGATGAAGTTGCCATACCACAAGGAAAACTTTGTGAAATTGATATTTTATGTGAAAAATCGGAACCTACAAGATTTTCGAATTGTGGTGTGGATTCTATAGCATTTTCATTCCTTATATATTTTCGTAAAACACTGTTAGAGATTGTAGTAAAATGGACAAACTATGAAGGCAATACAGTATTCTGTAAAGATTAGAAACCTATCGATAATATAGAACTAAAAAAAATCATAGGACTTGTACTACATATTGGAGTCTATAAATCGAAAAATGAATCATTACGCGAACTTTGCAGCATGAAAAGTGTTAGACTAATCTTTCGTGTCATTTTGAGTCGCAATAGATTCACAAGTATATTACGTCTTATAAGAACCGATAATGGCGCTGAGAGGTGTAAAAAAAGATCAAGTGAAAAATTACAGCCAATAAGATAAAGCTTTGAGTTGTGGAACGTTATTTGCTAGACCTTTATATTTCTAACTGGTCTATAACTGTCGATGAGCAGTTAGTTGCTGTTCGTGAAAAAGGCCCTTTCCGGCAATATATACCATCTAAACCTGGAAAGTATGGATTAAAATTCTGGGTTATTTGGGATAACGTAACATCTTATGTTCGGAAATTGGAAGTATATAGAGTCAAAAAGGAAATTAGAGAATCACACCAAGGAGAGAATGTAATTAGAAGTTTTTCAAAGGAAACTGAAAATTCTGTCAATATAACATGCGATAACTTTTTTACGTCGTATGCATTAGCAACGCACCTTACCGCCAAATATTTAATCTTTCGTTAGAACAATTAAAAAAAAATAAACCGGAATTACCCACTTTGTTCACAAATCCCAAAATCGATCTGTATTTTCCAAGAAAAAGCAACCATCATCACGTACTGTCCAAGAAAAGGAAAAGTTGTTACTTTTCTAAGTACAATGAAATACAGTTGGGATGTGAACACCAGTTTGGAAAGGAATTCACAAATAGTCCTAGATTATAATAAAACGAAGGGTGGTGTTGGCACGATGGACAAAATAATAACTTATGGTGTGAAACGCATGTCACATCTGTGGTCTTTCATTGAATTTTTTAATATGATAGATATTAGTGCAATGAATACATATATAATAAGTTTGTATTTAAATGACGAATGTAATCCGAAATTAAAGAAAAGCAAGGTGTGAAGAGAGTGTCACTGCTACAATGCGTACTTCAGAACTGCTTCGCACATATACCTCTGAACCGCCATGTAAAACATCAAGATACCATGTTGGTCACTCTAAAAAAGATCGCAAAAGACGAACATTCTGTGCTAAATGTATGCAAAATGTTCGAGAAGAACATTCCATCGTAATTTCTAATGCGTATACTGAATAACTAAAATGTGATGAAAGTAAATTTTGCAGTCATTATAATATATTACTTTTTACCTTTATATATTACTAGCGGCCCGTCACGACTTTGTCCGGGTTGAACAAAATATTATACCAATAAAATTCCAGTTGATAGCCAATAAATTGTAAATCTTTTTTTACCTTAAATGTCCAATAAAAATCGTAGTTCCAAATGTAGTTTTCTTCAATAAACCCTTTAATGTTGCCAGTTTCAAAAATCCTTTTTGTATTTATCAATACCTCCTCTACTTGAATCTTAAAAATATTAAACCTTTTCTTTACGGGATGGGATAGCATATATCCGAAGCACATACTCTCGAAAAATACGGTGTGATGTCGTCAGAGATATAGTCTCGAATTCCTCTTCGTTGTGACTTTCCTAATGTCTTTGCCCCCAAAGAACAATTGGGTGACAATCTGGGAACGGAGGGTGAATCTTGCAGAAAAGGACTGAATAATAATCTTTTGTCGTTTTAGGTAGAGGCTATTTCTCTTCAGGCGAGAGACACCAGAAGGGCGGTTCATCCGCGGTTCATCCATTTTCCGCCTTTTGAGAGATGAAAGAGGCATGGGGTGCCGATGAACTACTATTGAAATTCTTCTTCAATAGTAAGAAAACAATTAACCACTCTTTCCCCTGACCCCCCACGCTGAATGTCCCACACGCAAAATGGGGATAGGAAGTAGATAACATTTTCCCGTTCTAAAGAGCGATTTCGAAAAACAGACCCCGTAAGCTAAAGGGTGTTGCTATGGTTACTTGACTGCGGTTGACAAAGGAAAAGTTGTAAGGTACATTGTAATGTACAAAAGTTGTACATTACCCTCCACATACAAAATCTGCTCTCTCTCTTTATATATTATTATAGAAGTATAGATACACATTGGTATCTCAAAATTAGAGTAAGAGATGAAAAAAAAATACAAAAATAAAAAAATGATTTTAACTAAAGAATTTTTTTTAATTATTTTAAACACCTAAAATAATATTTAAATGAATATTACGTTACTTAATAATTAAAGGTAATTTTTTAAAAGAAAAAGGCGTGCCGGAGAACGGATAGTATCGAACCGCTAACGTCAGAACAGAAGACCACCCCGATAGCACCACGCTAAGGATCCTTCGTGTCTTCGTCACAAAAAGCGGTAGAGGACAGTAGCGGTAATAATGGAAATTGTTAAGATTAAGCCCCTAACTTTATTTCTACTGATAAGATATACATAATATATAGCCTATGTCCATCTGGAATAATGTACCTTTCAAACAGTGAAAGAATTTTTCAAATAGGTGCAGTGGTTTTGGAGATTACCCTACACGTACAAAATAGCTCTCTCTTTATATATAAGTATAGATATAGATAGATAATAGAAAGAGGTTAAGAGTTGAAATAAATATACAAAAATAAAAAAAGGATTTTAAGTAAAGAATGTTTTTTTTAAATATTCAGTTTTTTTTAAATAATATTCTTAAAATAATATTTAAATTAATATTACGTTAGTTAATAATTAAAGTTTATTTTTTAAAAGAAAAAGGCTTGCCGGAGAACGGTTAGATTCGAACCACTATCGTCAGAACAGATGCCCACCGCGATAGCACCACGCTAAGGATCGTTGAAGACTTCGGCACAAAAAGCGGTAGAGGACAGTAGCGGTAACAATGGAGATTGTTAGGATTAAGCCCCTAACTTTATTTTGATGAAGCGCTTTCGATTTTATAGAAAAATTAAATTTTTTAGAGAGATAAAGTGATCGAAGGCTGTTTACATCACATTTTGGTTAGAATGCTAGGAAGCCGCCTTTGATTAGAGGACGGAACAGTCGTCTTTACGCATCAGCCAATTTAAAAGCGGCGGTGCGCGATAGGGGGTAGTTTGATTGCAGACGCAGATAAGGAGATGGCACCAGGGTTTGACATTAAAGTAAAATACCCTATTGTAAACAAATTTATTGGGTCTGTTTGGGAGGTAGACCGCAAAACAAATGGACTGGACTTTGGGTGGTCTGTTTTGCGACGCAAGGAGGCGTTTAAGTCACTAGTGAATGAAAAAATTGGGACTTTCCTGAATGGGTGAAATCTTGAAAGATTGTGAAAAATATAGCCAATGAGATTTGAAGAAAGAAAATTGAAAGACAAGAGAGAGGGAAGGAGAAAGAAGACAAGAGAGAAGCGTTAGAGTTTGGTCGGGGCGAGCTTGCCCGATCCTACGTTCCTATTTGGAGGGGACCTGATTCCGATGCATAAGGACAACCGGTCGACATAGTTCCCGGACCTTACTCGCAGGATCCAAGAAAATATCGAGCACCGGATCCAGAATACAGCGGCTAGACTTCACCGAACTCCGGAGACCAAATACGGAAGACATAAGGAAGAAGCAGTGACGTTTCCTGTAAAGCGAGACCCCCCCCCCCCAATTTCCAGACAACAGCGAGCTGAGATTCTAGGACTTGAATGTGCGATTTAGACGGAGAGAACCGCAACCCTGCTGTTTCGATGATTATCCTGCCCCTGCGAAATAGAGTGAGTGAAATATAATTTTTGATACGTTCAGTCCCTGGTCATATAAAATTTAATGCGTGAGTGTGGAAAAGAAAAGTTAGGGTCATAGATAAATACTTGTGTATGAGTAGTTTTTCCGTATGGTCCCTGCACCTCGTAAAGTAGTAATTAATTGATTAAGTGTAAGGATTGATGAGATGAACATAAACGATTCTTTTAAAATAAACTGTAGATAATGTGTAATTGTAAATAAACTATAATTTTGTGTTAAAGAAAACTTGCTTTCGTCAATGAGTTGATTTCCGTTATTTATGATGAAAGATTGTAGGTTAAGCTTTTATAATTTGTTCGTAGGCCAATCATGTCCAGAGCCTGGGGTGTTATTCAACCAAATATCTAAACACAACGCACCCAACTACCCTAATAAATAAATAAATTAGTACTAGTAAATAAATAAATTAGTGAGTCTTTCCCCCAGCGCTGCGTTACGAACGCGCTGGACGCGTCTAACTGGATTTTCGAATGTTTTGCACGTTACAAACGCGTTTAACACGTTCTAAATTGATTTTTTCATACATCATTAGATGGCAGACCTTAATGGCAATTTCTCTTGATAAGAAGTGGATTTTTAGGTGATATTTTGAGAATACATACAGTAAAAATGGCGGGAGTTTTGGGTTTTCGAAAGCTTACGGCTATTTGAACTGACATTTTAAGTGATTCCGAGAGTGATTTTTCAGATTTATTCGATGACAAAAGTGATGAAATTACTATAGTGGTCTAAGTGATGAATAAACTATATAGTGTAAAGACTGTGAAGTAGGTTTATGCATATTACCTTGCTTTAAAATATATCCTACTATAAGAAATTTATAAACAAAAAAATCTGTACATTATATAAATATACATATGTATTCTTAAAAAAATTATGTTTCACTTATTTTGTACTATTTATTTTGATTTAAATAACTTAATTGTATTGAACTCGCGTTTTCGAACATTTCCTTCAAAATGCCTTTCCAAAAAATAACGCTGGGTGAAGAACCCGAAGGCGAAAACTCAGCGGTCTAAAGTTCTTGTCTCCTATGGATACCATGAATTTAGCTAAGAAGCAAGGAATGTTATTCATGTCACTTCAAAAAGTAATATATTTCTAATTTGATGTTTCTTCTATGAGCAGCGATACCTTATTTTGATAATCCTCTTCACAGAAGTTTTGTGAACTCCAGGCTTAATTGAAATCGGATATTCCCAAAAGATAAAAAAAAACAGAGGATGAAATTCCGAAAGAACTAAATAAGAGCGAAATACCGGCGAAGAGGCGTAGATTAAAATGCAAAATAAAATTATTGATAATGAATCTACGTTTCATTCGAAAAGAAGCATTACTTATTTTTTATTATCTTGAAATACATTGAAAGTAAATGAAAACGTTTCTCTACAAGACATTCTTTAAATAAACCAAAAATAATAAACAAAAACCCTGAAAACTTTCATTACTTTTTAATTAAAGATTCAATAAAGGCAGTCATTTTCATCTTCGCATACCTTATAACCTCTTCATCAGTAAGAATTTTTTTAAAACATGATTTGTATTTATGTTTTCTCTCTCTGTTTTCAACTTTCTGGGACGCAATTCTTTTCAAATTAAACAATTTGAGAGTCTTCTTCATTTTGTAAACAGGTTTACTTTTTTAAAGGGACAGCACTTTCCATAATTTTACTCCCTAACGATAGAAGGAAAATTTACCGAGAAAAAATAAAATGAACTAGTAAAACTCTGCACTAAAATCAAGAAGAATGATTCATTAATCAATCATTTATTTATATGCGTCATAAAAATTTTGGTATCCTTGGATTTTATGCAAAACAACCTGATTGTTTAATTACTGACAAAAACAATATTTTAGTCGATTTTAAAGAAAGTTTAGGGGTTTTTTTCAAGCCATACAACAAAATCATAAACCCAAAAATTTCTGAGAAAAACCCCAACATTTTTAGTTGATATTTATTGGACCAGTAGTCGGTCACAATACATTTTTCAGTCAAAAATATTTAGTATGAGTTAAAAAATTAATTTTTTATGATATAGTAATATATACTCTGATTCACATATTTTAGATACAAACATCGAAAAACTTTAATCAAAATCACACACCTTAAGCTATTTGATTACTGTGAGAGGAATGAATGGTTGAAACAACATTTAGGGTTCTTCGGAAGAAATTCTAATGCAATTAATTTTTTATGCGGAGGAAACAAGTGATTACTCTAAAATTCCTACAAAAAGACCTAAATGTCGAATGGATCACATTTATGAAACTAGTAGCGCATTTATATCACACTGCAGTCGGAAAGAGCGATGATGAAGAGTTTGAAAAAATTCGACCAAAAAAAAGTATGATCGTTAAATGTATGTATCACCGGGCTAACTCAACAGGTAGAATAAAGGTCTGAATACCAAGAATCGATTTCTGGAGTTTGTTCTCTGCCAACTCGTCGGAAGGTATGCTCCTTTGTACATGTATAGTAAAATGTCTTACAGCTTCCACTCTACAAAACCGAATATTTTACTACCCTATTTCTCTCAGGTCTTAATAATCTACTTTGACGTAGTTCGATACGCTATGTAAAGAATTACATTGACACATTGTGATAACACTGTGATGTTGAAAAGACTCATATAAACGATTAGCCCTCCTCATTTTTTAGCAAATTTTTTTTTATTTTAATAGATCAGAAATTAAAAACATTTAAAGAAAAATAAAAAAGATGCAGAGGTAAGTAAGGATAAATAAATCTAAATACTTTTCTATGAAACACAAAACTTATTACGAAGCAACCTGCTTATAGCTAATCCATACTGTTTTTAATATGCTGCAGCTGTTCCTCGTATAAAATTTACATCTTATTTAAAAATAATGATTACAAAAATCCTGATATGATAGATAAAATGTTTTAATAGATGTTTCGCGGTAAAGTTATGTATAACGAAACTATTCTGTCAACGAACCGCATGATATATTATATGCTAAAAATAATTGAAGATCAATTTACCACCGTAATTTAATCTTAAATTCTTGAGTTGATTAATAGGATTTTTTATTTAAGAATATTACTAGGAAGCATTTTAAAGTGAACCAAGAAACAAATTTTCATCGGGGTAACTCAACAGGTAAAACGAAGGTTTTGATACCAGGAATCGATTTCTGGAGTGTTGACTCCGGCAGACGGTCAGCCCAATTTGTCGGAAGGTTTACTCCTTGGCACATTTATAGTAAAAGGTTCTACAATTTTCGAATATTTAACTATCCTATTTCTCGAAGGTTTTTAATAATCTTATTTGACATAAGTCCTTATACGATGTACATGCATACATAATTTAGAGTATTACATAGACACGTTGTGATACCCTCTGATGTTAGAATAAACTCGTTTAAACGATTTGCCTTCCTCATCTTTTATAAATAGAGGAAGGTATGTTTCAATAGATCAGAAATTAAAAGTATTTAAAAAAAATTCAGGGGGGAGTAATGGTAAAATTTTAATTTCGTTTCCTCAAATTCGTTTCCTCAAGATCATTTCAATGCTGCATGCGCATAGCTAATCTCTACTGTTTCAAATATTCTGTTTTTATATTGAATAATCTTATTCTGAATAAAACTGATTAGGTACTGTCGTGATATGAATCTATTAAAATTAAGTTAAAGTCTATTAATAGTTGTTTTGTCGAAACGTTGTGTTATTATTTTACAACTGCACACAATTATTCTGTCAACGAACCGCTCGAAGAATATAAGCTAAATATGATTGACGATCATTATACTACAAAATGTCATGATTTGATATTTGTGAGATGATTAATAATTTTTGTTTACACTACAACACTACAATGGATTTTTTTTACACAGACATTAGACATAAATTTTATTATCTTAATTTACTTGCATTTCGTAATGATATTTCTTTTATATCTCAAATTTCCACAATGATATTTATGTAAACACAATTTTGTATAAAGAAACTATTAGTCTAATTTAAATTTTGCTTTTAAAAATAAAATTTCAGAGTTTTCAGCATTTGTAGTTTTTGATATATCTTTTAAATCAATAGTTTTGCACACTACTTTAGCTCTTATAGCCTGGAAAAGATTCAAAAATTTTTCCGGATAAATAAAAAAATTCATTAAAAACGTTTTTCACCCTCTAAACAGGTAAATATAAAGCCTGATGAAAAAACAATTTTAAAAATGTTTTTTCTTCAGGGTTTTATTTCATAAATTTGATTGTAAATAAAAAAGAATCTCACGTCACTTATGTCTTACATCTAAAATGTACGCATGCAACATGATTTTTCGGATCTTTCATATCAAAATGGTGTTTATTTTTTATACTGGCTTGTTTGTCTTCTATCGCCGTTCATACAAGATAAAAGATCTTTTATTATTGTTCGTACTATTAAAACGAGTATTTCGTACTTATTGAATCATCCGTTCTTAACCCTTTTCGATTACTCTTAAAATACAAGGTTTATAATAACTGAAATAACTGATAAAGTTTATAGAAAAATTAACAGAAAAATTTATACACAAATCCCCCCCCCCACACACACAAAAAAAACATTGACAATGTAGCTTATTACATACAATTTTAGCCTTGCAATCTTATTAAATTAATAAAACCATACACTGTTACAATTTACATACACAAAGGAAACCCGTAAAATTCTTCTTCTAGCTAAAACAATCTCGCGCACGCACGCACACAAACACACACACACGCACGCATGCAACACTCGCTCACTCGATCGATGGATGGATGGATTAATTAATCAGTTAGTTCCTCTGGCATACACTATATTTGGAATACTCGATATTATAACGATATTCGGAAACAGAGGAACGGACACTTACGATGGCTTCTTTCGTTAAAGAGTTGCAGTCGGTCCCGAGTAGCATGAAATCCAGTCAAGCTATCCAATTAATAACTATTCAACCTATTCAATTGGCGTTTATGAAATTCTATACTTTATGGTTCTTTAATTTGGTGACTTATTAAAAGAAATATTAAAGAACCATTCACAAGCCATATCGATTAAGTCCCTTTTTTGAAATTTTAGTGTCAAAGCACTTGAATGTCTCCTAACATTTTGTATTCATAGCAAATTGTCCTAAAGGTAAGGATGAATACCATTAAATGGAAAATATTTTAGCCATTGAATAATAAGTAATTCATTTAGATAGTACATATATCGCACCCCGGCAAGAACGGTGACACAATTCAAAAATGCTGCATTTGAGAAAAATCAACTTAAAGAATAAATACTATACAGCTTGAACTAGCATTTCAATAAAACTGATGCTACTGCCCTCAGGACGACAAATTGCGATACTGGGATGTGTCGATTTTTACATATTTTTCAATGACATAACCTCAAAATTGTCATTTTTTGACTTGTTTCAGTTTTCTTGCGCGGGTGCGATATATATTTCACACTCATCATAACTTGCATAGCTAACAGTGGTTGTCGGCCTTTTTATTCTTTATTTCTTTATGTTTATTTTTGCACCCCATCTGAAAGGAATGCAGCTAGCCATCCTGATCCCTAGCTATGTATTTTTATTTTATGTGGGTCTCCCTCCGTGTACGGCTTGGAAACTGAAAGAAACCTTTCCGTGAGCGTCTTATAAAATCGTTTTACTTAGAGTCTTAAACGTTTAATCCTAAATAGTACAAAAAAAATTCTGAATGTAATTATTAAATAAATAAACAAGATAACAACTTGAATAATCGAGTAAACTTGCATCAAATGTATATATATATATATATATATATATATATATATATATATATATATATATATATATATATATATATCTATGTATGTATGTATATATATATATATAACAGTTCCATAACTGACTGACTGACTGACATACAATGCACAGACCAAACCGCTGGACCTATAGGGCTGACATTTTGCATGGCGATTCTTCTTAGGTGTAGGGGTGCACTAAGAAAGATTTTTGAAAAATTCTTCTTAAATTTTTTAAAATTAAATTTTTTAGCTGTTTTAGTAACTTTTTTTAAGTTTGCATTTAAAATAATAATTTGAGGGTTATGAAATTTATATCAAGAGAAAATCATAAAAATTCCTTTGGAATGAGATCCTTTAAGAATCTTTACCTCCCTTTTCTGATTTTTGGTGAATTTTTAAAGATTCATTTTTAGAATTTAATGTATTAAATGCCGATCACGTGATTTCTTTTTCTAGTACTTTAAATAAATTTATCGTCACGCGCATATCAACTAAATAGACAAAAAAAGTTTTTTTTCTCTTGCTAATGCGGCAGACGATTGGACATTATCCAAAAAATATTAAACTATAGTACAAGATATGTTCTATAGTAAAAGATGTTCCTCAAACTGTACTATATTAACTGTACTTTATTAACTGTACTATATTCTTTATTTAATATGTCCTATTAGAATTAATTTGAATATTTTCTTCTACATTATTTTGTCTATAGAAATATCCCTTACAATTTTTTTATAAACATATTTTTTTTTGTTTTTTTACATCAATTGTATACATTGATTGTCGTATTTATTATAAATACTAGAAGTTAACCCGTCATTTTGACGTCATAGTACTAATAATGACGTCATAATGGAAAAAGTATATGAAAGTTAAAAAATATCCCGAATAATCTAACAATATTGCATTTAATCTACACCTTGTAAAAGCAAACCCTTTCATTATTTTTTTATTTATTTAGTTTTTCATGCGATTGGAGTAGTAGACTGCCATCCAGTTTTTTACAGCTCACTACGCGATATGAATACTTGAGCTACTTGATTCATTCACATTCAAGTTTGTTTACTTTCAGAATTCATCGCAAAAGTAAACAGATTATTAAAAACTGTTAAATTTACAGCTAAAAGCATCCAATTTTGTAGTTCTGAATGTTTTATAGAAAAATAGGCTGAACAAAAGTGATTTGATGGAGAAGATATTAATTTTTATGTAAGAAAAATTCTGATCCACATCTGAAATTGAAATTAAGCCTAACCGACCGTTTGTTTACTGATGATTTCAATTGAAAGATGAGTACATCCCGGAAGTGTTATACAGAGACAACGGCTATTATATATATAATATATATTTATTTATATATTTGGCATTAATTGCATACATTGACCTTTCAATTTAATTTTAATGTACTCCGTAGCGAAGTGCGGGTTTTCAGCTAGTATATATATATATATATATATATATATATATATATATACAGTAACCACCGGTTATAGTGATCAGTGGTTATAAGAATCAACCGTTTATAAGAATCAATATCACAAAAACAAAAACAAATGTATTATTTCCATGTTAAAATTTTCGCTTTAAAGAATCAACCCACCGGTTTTAAGAATCAGCTTACACTCTTCGCTTTCCTTTCATTTTTTCCAAAAAAGCCACTTAAACACTCAAAAGTCATAAAGTTCCTTCTTTATTTTTTTAAGAAAGAGTGATAAGATGGGATGGAATACAGTCGTAAAATGCATCCCTTTCTTTGTTAGACATAACATAATAGTTTCTCCTTAAACGCTTTAGCACAAAACTGTCCTATTAGCTTGACCCAGGGGCATCTCTACCCGTCCAGGTCCGATTTCACTTTTCTCCACTGACAAACAAAGACAGGGACTCTTTTTTCCCACCTCCCACATCCTGGTTGCGGCTTCCTGGACCCTGAAACCCATAAATCTTCGGCGAAATGTCCACTATCACTTAGGCAAACGTGACATTAGTAGATGCAGCACGTTATCAAACCGTGAAACGTAAGCTAGAAGGTGAATCTTCGTCTGAGACTATTGGTATTGAAAGAGGTATAAACAGACTCCTGAAAACTTCATTACGTCAAACTACCATAGAAAACTTTTTCTTGCACCCTTTCTGTAGTTGAAATGTTAAACTGTTAAGCAGGTATGTTGTAACAAATATTGGATTTTTTTCTTCTGTTATTATAATCATGTGTATCTACTTATAGGTCAAGAAATTAAGTTTTATTTTTAAAATTACAAACAATAATTTTAATAAAAGATTATTAACGTAAATTAAAGCGTATTTTATGGTAAAACATCTAATATATGTATATATAAATGTGTGTGTGCCTGAACAAAAACATAAATTTCGGCTATAAGAATCAACCGCTTATAAGAATCAAAATCAGTAATAACAAACGTGATTCTTATAAGCGGAAATCACCGTATATACTTGCATTAAATATAATTATAAATATATATATATATATATATATATATATATATATATATATATATATATATATATATATACACCTGTCATGCAGACAAATCTTATTTAAGAACGGAAATACAGTTAAGTTCCCCCTCTTTTGGGCTTAATCAGAAAGCGAGGTATGGCGTCGAACATTTTTTTTCTTTTGGTGTGTGTGTGAAGTCGTGACAGGTAATTGGTTTCGCCTCCCTCCATCCGAAATCACAAAAGAAGCGTAGATGGGGGTAGATTAATAGAGTAGTCTCCTGGAAAAGTGGAACTTGAAGGTGTTTTTGCTTTTTTTTAAATAAGTGTTTATGTATGCGAATGAATATTTATGTTTGCCGTATGATAGCATTATGGAGAGAAAATAAAATTATCTTCCGTGTATTTGTCTAAATAAGTCATCTGCAGAAATTCATCAATGTAAAACCGAAATAAAAATGAATTTAAATAAGTTCTTCTGGAAACTCCACTTCGTATCTCTCCGAAAAATATCATCCCCGTGGCCGAGCTTACCTGTTTGCAGTTTATATCATGACCGTGTTGCAAGACGATTAACGCTGGTACCGGTGATATGGAATTTTTCGGCTTGATTACCTACTTCGTAGCATAGTTGTCTAACTCTGTCTCTTTCACTACATAATTTATGCTTCTTCTTTCAGTTTGATATATTTATGCAATTTAGTTATTCTCTCAAATGAGCTTTAAAAAATGAAAAACAAAATCTGAAATACTTTCAAGAAACTTGTTGGAATTATGCCTAAAAAGGAGAAGTATGTTGTTCGGTATAGCAGTCTCTTGAGTAGCTTCACTGAAAATTTCTCGAAATTTGTCGACACGCTGTGCCGAAGAATATATGATGAATACCTCAGAATCGAGAGATTAGAAATGAAAAATTTCTATCTTTATGTCTTATTTTAGCTATCTTCTTATTTTAACTGAACATTGTCGGCATATACAGAATATGTGTGTGTGTGTGTGTGTGTGTGTGTGTGTGCGTGTGTTTATATACATATGTATTGTTGTAAATAGCTTTAAACATTTCTAATCGTTTGAAAATATTATTTATTTCTCTTACATTCTTTATTTCCCATTAATTTTTATTTTGTGTTGCATACCGATTATTCACTGTCGTTGATCGTAAGATTTCAATACGTTAGATTCCCTTTGGCGAAAGTTTCGAGAGTTTTGACGAGGTTGGCTACAAATCTGGAGACATTTTCGGTGTCCGGAAAACCGATCATATTTCCCCTAGGTTGTGCGGTTATCGAGTTCAGTAATTTACCCTCTCTAGAAGAATCGAGAATGTCGCCAAGGGTATATAAGCATAGCGAACTCTAAAATTTCATTCTTTCATTCTTCAGTTGAGGTTCGGCCCCTCTGTGTGGACTGTGAGTCCTGTTATTGTGCCTGTGTTTGAATTGGGTCCAATACAAAGTATTTTTCCGTACCTCGCTCCAGTCCTAAGTGACTGTTGTGACCTGTTTTAAGATTGTAAAGAAAATAAATTTTGCCACTGTTACCTGGAGTCGTCGTTCACGAATATCGTCAACGCTATTGTATGCGTGTATGGGGCGGAGCGTTAGGGGAGATGGGTTCTTAAGTACTTGAGATTTAGGGCAATACACAGAAACATACTCATAGTATTAATTTGCCGTTAATGATTTTTGGTTGCAAAAGTCCTGTTTTAAGAGAAGAAATCAAAAGTGATATTTTTAAGAATTGTGAGTTACAGAATCTCTAAAGCGGTAAAGTATTTATGGTAGTTTAAATATTGTATTAATATTCTTTTATTTACTTAATGTCTTTTCGACAATAACTTCCGTGAAGCTTCGATTTTTGAAAGAGAATGAGTTTTAACTGGCCAGGCAGATTTCAATAAAAAATCCCCTGACTCAGAACGTAATAGATTTAAAATGCATTACTTACACCTGTTGAATGCAAAAACTGTGTAGAAATGAGGATCATTCAAAAATTTCTCTCAGTCCAATACTGGAGCATTCTTTTTTTCAATTTCATTGAAATTTAAAAAAAAAAGAAATTACTTTCCTTGGATATTTGTATTTATGTTATAGAATTCTGTATACAAAAATGTATTTGGTGCAAATTGTTTTCGTTTTCAAGCACTAAAATCTATTTCCTGCTGTTTTTTAATGCAAAAGAAACTGCTGTTAACTCCCTAGAACTTAGCTTTCAATATCAGCTCTATGATATTGGCAAATGTCTCAATTTATTTCTTACACTTATAATGTATTCAATTGTACTAAGCTAGCGCTCTTTGGCGGCGTGTTATGCTGTCGTGCTTCTACAAGAAGCAAAGGCTAAGCGCTCACAGACGAAATAATAAATTAAGCGGTTAAAAACAATTCTAACATGTAACGATCATGATATCCTATAGGATCTAAGGTAAAGGAGGTCTGTTCAACCCCAGCTGGGAATTCGGCTCTCTCCTCCGATGATGAAACTGGGGTTTATTTTATGTAATTGTAGCAACAGCACTCAGTTTACTACTTTCGAAGGCTCACGAAATACCTAAACATTAAATTCAAAGTAAACGCTCTGCTTTCTCTCTAAAAAGAGCTCTTAATGTTTTTAGGTGTTTTTACTTCCCGCTAACACAGATGATTGCAGGACTTGTTTATATACAGCAAACTGTAACTTTTAATCACAATAACAAACGGGGCAAAATAAAATTTACAAATAATTAAATAAAATAAAATAAAATAAAATAAACCATGGTTATTTGAGGTACCAAAAATCGCACAGAACATATTGGAACTCTATACACATATTGTTCAGATCCCTTGTACGAGTATTTTCCAGAAAAATATAAGAGGAAAATTCGGAATTCAAATAAACCAATGTCGGAAACTCTACAAGTGGATCCTTTAAATATTTGAGTGACACTTTTAATTTTCTTCCTAAGAATTTAGATTTTGTAATGTGTCCATGCTTTAAAATATTGCAAGAGCATCAAAGCATCGACGACAGGTTATTTGCTACTATTTCAAAAAAATTTTAAAACAAACTACAAATAAATCATTTAAGTGTCCCCATTAGACTAAAACATCATTTAGTATAGTTCTAAATGATGTTTGAACTATGCGAAAGTCTTCAACCATTCTCGTAAACTGAGGGCTGCATTTACAGATATTGCAACCTCAAGAATTACACGTCTATGGTATCAACCATTGAAAGCATGCTCTGAAGAAACATATTTTATACTTTCTGAAACAACAACAAAAAAATAATTATACCGTGCGTGTATACGACTTTATATACCAACTAAAATGTGTTGTGTACATGGCATTCACATCGCAACAGGCCGATCTTTCTGAGAAACGACTTTTTTTCAAAAATCTGACTGAAAGTCATAAACAGGTGTAGTCCGCAATTTGCAGTGGGTCCTCCACATTTTTTTCTCCCGATTTGTATCTCGTTTTAATTTTTTAGTTTTATTTAATGTCGATACTAATCTGTTGAGAAAGCCGAAGATCCCGGGTTCGACGTCTGTGCTGATCAATAATATCGAAAAATAAAAACGTTAAAGGGGAATAAGTGTTGTATAGTTTTTATCGCACGGAGGCATAGCTATACCTTTAGATAAAATCTGTTTGAAACAAATATTAGGTTCTGAAATGCGTTCTGACCGAATTCGTTGAATCTCACCAGCTTAGAAAATTATATCTTTCGAGGAGAACACGACGAAATAAGAATTTAATGCCCTCTTTTTGTCGGAGTACAATTAGCAATTTCCTAATTAGGGGCGAATGGATTACGTCAAACTATCGACGTATTTTCTGAGCCGCTGTCAAGTGTATATATGCCTAGGACATACTTCAATGGAATTTTAAAATGTTTCCGGTGTAACTTCATCGCATTTAAATCCTGCATGCAATTAGTAAATGAATAGCTACTCCAAAGCAAATGATAATTGGAGGCAAACAAACTAATCACACGGTTTGGGCAATTGAAATGAAGTCTACCGTTAAAAACATCTGAAGGACTAATCCTGAACAGACCTTTTCCTGAATGATACAGGAACAAAACAAGCCTGGGTAAAGAGGTCGCGAAGAAGTAAACAGAGACATTTCAGCAAATTAGTGCAAATAGCGCAGACCTTTAACCACTGGTAGTTCCTGACATTTTTATTGTCTTTAAGAATGCTAGAAAAACATAATTATGCACCCAGTTCACTGAATTGGGAATGACATATTCTCTCCTACACGTAAAATATATAAATGGCTGTCCAAAAATGTTCCGGTAAATAAAACTTTCTTTTACTGAGGATAAAATAAAAAAAATTCTCGAAACGGAGAAACGAACAATGAAAGCTTTTGTACCAGTTAATGAGAAGCTTTTGTGGAGCTGAATCTATTTTTTTATAAATTCCCAGTCAAGTGTTAAGCTTGAGGTGTTTAAGATAATGAGATTTTTTTTTCAGCTTAATCGCAAGAAAAGAAAATGTATTTTATGATAATTAATTGCAATTTCATTTTTAATAAAATATTGGTTGCTTAAAAAGTTTTTTTTCTATTTTTACAACAGAAATTAATAATTATTAATTACAATCAAGACTGTTCTTAAATTCAATATAAAAACAATAAAAAAAGGAGAGAACTCGAAATAAACCAACTAAGAACTTCAGCATACATGAACAAATATAATAATGTAATTTATATAATAATACGCTGCTGTTCATTGATATTGCACCACCTGAAAAGAGTTGTTGGATTGACAGAAAATTTGGCAGACGGGTTGTTTATCATGACAAATACCGAAGATTAAAGTCTCAGCTGCTTGTATGCGTATACGAGCGCAGTTCAGGCTGAAACGTGAATCGGGGGATGTAAAAACAAGCCTTAAAAAGCAAATATCAAATATTGCGTTGGTAAATTTAATTCATATTGCCCTGCTAGTATATAAGCGCTTCTCCTCACAAAACGAGACAACATTATGTACACTGCTAAAAAAAATTAGGGGAGCAAGCAAAGAAGTTAAGAAAACCGTGCGAGACAGCCACGTATTGGCATAAAATGGATAGTACACGCGTAGCAATGCGCAATACAAAAAAAAAGACGTAAAAAAAATTTGTAATTAAGCTTTAATTCTTTGAAAATATGGAAAAAACATGAAAAGATGATTTAGGGCAACATTTTGGTTTTATGTAAACGATAAAAAAAAGTATTGTTTAGGAATAATGCAAGATTTTTAATATGGCATGTGGTCTCCTCGAACAGCTAAGACTGCTGCAGACCTGTTTTCCATGGATGCGATGATGTTATCAATAACACTTTGGAGAATACTGTTCCACTCCTCAAGAAGTGCAATCTACAAGTCTCGGAGAGTAAAATGAGGCCTTGGTCTCGCAGCAATGCGTCGTCCGAGCATGTCCCAAACATTCTCGATTGGATTCAGGTCAGGAGAGCACACTGGCCATTCCATACCCTGTATTGTTTCAGCTTCAAGCATGTTCTCCACAAGACGAGCTGTATGCGATCTGGCATTATCATGCTGGAAAACAAAGGAATCTCCAATGGCTGCAGCGTAAGGTATGACATGAGGTCTTAGTATCTCGTCTACATACCTCTGGGCCGTCAAAGTACCATTCCGAATGACATGCAGGTCCGTACGTCCACCTATGTTGATTCTACCCCATACCATAAAAACAGCTCGTCTGTATTGTGACCATTCGCGAACGAATGTGGGGTTATTTCGAGTGCCCCTTTCCCTCCATACCAAAACACGTCGGGTGTCACACTCCAGCCTGAATCGAGAGTCATCTGTAAACAGGACTTGGCTCCAATCATGTTGCTCCCAATCTGGATGTTCAGCAGCCCATCTTCTTCGGGCTGCACGGTGTCGTGAGGTCAACGGAATGTAGACCATTGGTCTACGTGCATAGAGACCTCCCTGATGAAGCCTATTGTGTACTGTTTGGCTGGACACCCTTCGTCCTGTTGCCAAGAGCAACTGTCTTTGCAGCTGAGTACCATTGTCTGTTCTGTTTCGACGAGCTGTTAACAGTATATACCGGTCATCAGTTGCTGTAGTAGCGCGTGGCCGACCTTGCCCTGGTCGACGTCTAACATTCCCTTTATCTTGGAATCGATTCCACAGCCTTACAGTGACACTTCTGGCGACTCCAACAGCGTCCGTGACACTACGTTGTGTTTGCCCGGATTCAAGTCTGCCTATAATACGCAATGCCATGGATTCCGGTAAATCACGTTGTTGAGACATTTTCAAGTCACCTTTTCTCAAAAAGAATAACTGAGCAATCGAATTTCACAGTTAAGGCAGTGAAACAGACGTTTCTGCAACATCCCTATTTCCGCCCTCATGTTCTTTTTCTGGTTTTTGACGTCATGAACTTTGATTTGCATATGAAGTTTTCTCCTTCTGTTTCCTGATAGGCTTTAAATTATGGATGATTTATTTTATGTCAGTTATCGGTGTAAGTATTTGCGTAATTTCGTTAAAACAATGTGCTCCCCTAATTGTTTTGAGTAGTGTACAAAAAATTGCTAGGTTGAGAGAAGGTGTTTTGTCGTACTGTGATATGGCTGCACGCGTTGGGAGAAAAAGAAGTACAATTATACGTACTTGAAGACAATGAACTCAAGAAGATTATAGGTAATGTCGAGAGGTATCTAGAGCTCATGCGGCAACATCAGGCAGGGAAGACAATAACTTTTTACTTATGGTGGTGGCGAAACGTACAGCGGCATTCGCAACGCTAGAACAACAATGGAGGACACGTCTGGCGATGCATGCCAGCACTGTTCGCCGACGATGGCTGCAGCGGTGGATCGTCCGTTGCTGCGACTTCTTTTAACCTTTTACCATAGACGTCAGAGGCTTCATTGGTGTCAAGTTCGAAGACTCTAGAATTCTCAATGGAAACGAATTATGTTTTCTGGTGAGTCTCGATTCAATCTCGAGAACCGGATCGGTCGGATTTTTATTCGCCGACACAGTGGAGAACGACAACTAGAAGGGTCCATAGTACAATTTCAAAACGATCGTACTCCGAGCCTAAAGACATGGGGTGCTATTTCATGTCAATACCACTTTCGTGTCGCACGGATCTCATATACTGAGTCCAGTAAATGGTACAGTAGAGAGGTCTTATAACCTGAAATCCTATCCCTTCCCTTTTGGAGCTATTTATTTAACAAGGCATTGTCCGTCTTCATGTTGCCATAATTGTCCAACTTTTTTTCTGTAACCAACAAGTACCACTTCTTCCTTGTTCTGCCGATTTGTCCCTCGTTGAACACACGAAATATATGATTGATGAAAAATTAAACCGCTGTCAAAGTTGAAGAAATGGGGATGTGAGTTTAATGTACTTAGAATGACATTTCACAGGCAACTATCTACAATCAAAGTGTGCAAGTAGTTATAACTGCTAAAGGTGGTCGCACAAAAAAATAATTGGTTTTAGTATATTCCTTTTGCTTTGTAGATTTGCAATTTCAATCGTTTATACACGGTACCACGTGCCATCTCACAAATAAATTTCATTGCAGTAAGTTAACCTTCCGTCTACCAGACGGGTCCATTGGACCCAATAGCGATATTCAATGCAGGTTTTCTCAGAAAAAATAGGGCTGAAAATTTTGCGATTACGTGACTTTTCCTCCTATATTCTACTCTATTTATATGCAGTTGCGGTTAAAATTTTGTTTTGAAATTTTTCACTGATTCATAATTTGTTACATTATTTACAGCACAGATCCATTGGACCCGCTGTTGATACAGACATAATATACTTTTGATTTTTCTAGGGTTGCCATACATATATGAGTAGTGATAATAAAACTTGGCGAATCTTTTGGTGCCAATATCGCCAAATGTCGCCAAATTTGGCGACTTTAGGGCAAAGTTTTGAGCACATTCAGAATTGATCTGGATAATCTCGTGCAAGATATATATATATATATATATATATATATATATATATATATATATATATATATATATATACCTAATCGGTACTTTGGGATTATCCCGTCGACCATTTTCGCCAAACCCGATATTATCGCCAAAACGTAGCTTTTCAGCCAATAACCGCAAATTTTATCACATTTACTGTGTAATCTTTGACTACTCGATTGTTCTTTAGCGTGTTGAAATATGCTGTTTTTTTTTTTTTACTCCGCTGCAAAATGATTCAAATTTGGGATTTGCCTATCACCGAAGAGAGTGCAGTGGCATATTTTCAAGGGTATGGAATCATTTCTTAGAAATGCAGCATGATTCCGCATTACGTATAGCCGATAGAGGGCGTTGAACATCGTACTCTGTGGAGTATAAAACAGGTAACCAAAGCTTGTTTGAGTCTGCTGAATCATTTACAAAGGAAGAGCTGAGATAGACATGCCATTACGCCGTGTTCGAAGACAATATAAGTAGTTGTCGCAGTTTGAGAGGGGGAGAATCGTCGGGATGATGGAAGCTGGGTGGTCAGCTAGGCGAGTAGCTCATCAATTAGGCCGCTCTGATTGTGTTGTGAGGAGGTGTTGGGACCAGTGGACCCGAGAGATGTCATGTACACGAAGACCAGGCTCAGGACGCCCTCAACAGACCAGTCGTCGAGAAGACCACCACATCGTAAGAAATGCACGCGTACAGCCAACTGCTTCATCGGCCGCCATCCAGGCACAGGTAGCACCTTCACTAGGGGCCTCTGTGTCTTCTCGAACCATACGAAGGCGCCTGGCTGAAGGACAGTTGGTATCGCGGCGCCCATTACGTGTGCTGCCCTTGACGCCCACCTATCGACGCCTCCGTTTGGAGTTTTGTCGCGCATGAGGAAACTGGACTGCTGCGGAATGGAACCAGGTCGTCTTTAGCGACGAATCCAGATTCAATCTCGGCAGTGATGACAATCGTGTTCGTGTGTGGAGAGCCCGTGGTGAACGCTTCAATCCTGCCTTTGCTGTACAGCGACACATCGCTTCCACAGCTGGTGTGATGGTATGTGGTGCCATTGCCTACAATACACGGTCACCCCTAGTATTGTTCCGTGGCACCATGACAGCCCAGCGGTATGTTCATGAAATCCTGCAACCACATGTGTTACCACTCATGTAACGGCTCCCAGGAGCCATTTTTCAACAAGACAATGCTCGGCCTCATACGGCAAGGGTGTCACAAGACTGTCTCCGCACTGTTACTACCCTTCCTTGGCCTGCTCGATCCCCAGATTTGTCTCCAATCGAGCATATCTGGGATCAATTGAGACGACGAGTTGGGTATCCCACGAGTTTGAATGAACTAGAGGCAAGGTTACAGCAAATATGGAACGAAATGTCTCAAGACATCATACAGAACTTGTATGACTCAATACCCGATCGTATCGCATCGTGCATTCGCGCTAGAGAGGGTCCAACGGAGTATTAACTCCTCCTTTCTTTTGCCTTTTTCTCTGAAATAAATTATTCTTTTTCTTTGATTTTCTTATCATTTACTTATATCAAAGTAGTCATTACGTATGTAAAATTTTGATTCATTTTGACGACTTCTTGCTGCGCTAATTTTTTTGTCCATGAGTGTATATCAAAACTGATTAGCAATGGCGGTGCAATGTAAAGGGATGCGGTAAACGAGTAGCTATTCGAAAAGGCACTTGGTTGGAGGTGTCAAAACTCCTTTTTGTGACTGCATTCTGGTTTATTTACTGCTGGTCGCATGAATTAACAATTGAATGCGGAGAAAAACAGCTGGATTTGACAGGAAACACAATTGTTGATTGGAACAATTTTATGACGGAAGTGTGGACTCATAGCCTTCTACAACTTGATTCGAAACAAATAGGAGGACCGAACAAAATTGTAGAGATAGATGAGAGCCTTTTTACAAAGCGCAAAATCCAAGTCGGTCGTATTCTTCCAGAACAATGGATATTTGGGGGACTGTGCAGAGAGACCAACGAGTGTTTCATCGTAAAGGTTCCTAATCCAAATGCATCAACTCTCACGGCTGAAATTAGGAACAGCATTGCAGAAGGAACTACAATTTTCTCAGACTCGAGGAAAAGTTACAAAACTGATGAATTGGAAGCAGCGGGATTCCAACACTTTAAAGTGAATAGCGATATAATTTTGTGGATCCTAAAACTGGTGCACATACACAAAAAATAAAACGATTGTAGGGTTAGGCAAAATGGCAAAACAAGAAACACCGCAAAACTACCCGAAAACACTTGGATTCGTATTTAAACGAATTTATGTGGCGACGACTGCACAAGTATAATGACTTGTTTGTTTGAGCTTTAAAAGCTATCGAGGATTTTTGGCCGCCGAAATGATTGATAATAATATATATGGTTAGATTCAAGAATAATTCAATGTGTAATTATAAAAAAATGGAGGTTTTTACTTTGTTTTGATTCTTTTTATTAATAATGTGTTTTAATAATATTGTATTAATAATAAATTTAATGTGTTTAGAATATTTATTTTGGAAATTCCTTTTCATTATGATGGCGCCAAAGGATTTGCACATTTTCGCGAGCATTGACAGGTCGACGGAATAATCCTAAAGTACCATATATATATATATATATATATATCTAGAAGGAGTTGAATCCTAATCAGCAAGTCATTTATCAGCAACTACAGTTAGCGAGTGAATGGTGTTGATCTATTTATGTTTTTTGTGCTTTGATTAAAAATAATAGTTGATATCGGAACACTTTGGTAATAAGTGCAGTTTTTGCTATTTTTCAAATGTTCATAAATTTTCTTTTTTCACTTTGCCTTATTTATTTGGTATTTTAAAATCTAAACTTAGAGCATGAACAGGAAAGAAGTATTGACTCAGGAAGAAATTAAAATAAAATGATGGAAAATCCGGATGATATAGATTACGACACAGATAATGATGAATGTATGTCGTCAGATAAAGGTGAAGTAGAATTTCAAGAGAGAATATTTTTCTGATTCCTAGTCAGAATCGTATAATAATGACAGTGAAGTAAATGTAGCGCCCTCAATTTCTTCGAATAGTACTTTTGTTTCCTAAACTGATATGGTATAATTTCCATGCCACAAGAAAGACGGTTTGAAAATCAATATTTTACGTGAAAAATCAGGACCAAGAAGATTTTCAAATTGTGAAGTGGATTCTATAGCATCTTCATTTCTTATCTACTTTCGTAAAACAATTTTAGAAATTGTAGTAAAATGAACAAGCGCTGAAGGCAATAGATTATTCTGTAAAGAGTAGAAATCTATCGACAATATAGAACTAAAAAATTCATTGGACTTTTATTACACATTGGTGTCTATAAATCGAAAAATGAATCATTATGCGAACTTTGGAGCATGAAAAGGGGAAGACAAATCTTTCTTGACATGATGAGTCGCATCAGATTCACATGTATATTACGTGTTATAAGATATGATAATGCTGTTGAGAGCCGTAAAAGAAGATCAGTTGACAAATTATAGCCAAAAAGAGAATGCTTTGATTTGTGGAACTGTTATTTACAAGAACTTTATATTCCTAATTGGTCTTTGACTGTCGATGAGCAGGTAGTTGCTTTTCGTGGAAAATGCCCTTTCCGGCTATACATACCATCTAAACCAGGAAAGTATGGATTAAAATTATCGGTTATTTGTGACAACGTAACTTCGTATGTTTGGAAATTGGAAATATATAGAGGCAAACAGGAAATCAGAGAATCACACCAGGGAGAAAATGTATTTAGAAGATTGGCAAAGGAAAATGAAAACTCTGGTCACAATATCCCACGAGATAACTTTTATACGTCGTATGTTTTAGCAACGCACCTTACCTCAAAACATTTATCTCTCATTGAAACAATTGGAAAAAAATAAAACGGAATGACCCATTTGTTCAAAAAAAAAATATTGTGAAATTTTCCCAAATTTTCTACTTTATTCGGATTCCAAGAAAAAAAATCCATCATCTCTTACTGTCCCAGAAAAGGAAAAGTTGTAACTTTACTATGCACAATGCAAAACACTTGTGTTGTGGACACGAGTTTCGAAAAGAAGCGACAAATAATCCTAGACTATAATAAATTGAAGGGCGGTGTTGATATTATGGTCAAAATGGTGAAAACTCATATTGTGAAGAGCATGACACATCGGTGGCCTTTGATTGTATTCTTTAATATGATAGGTATCAGTGCAATGAATACATACATAATACGGTTGTCTTTAAATAATGAATGTAATCAGAAATTAAAAAAAAGACGAAATATCCTAATTCAACTTGCAGAAGAATTAGCAGGGTAAAGAGAGTGTCACTGCCTCAATGCGTACTTTAGAACTGCTTCACACAAATACCTCTGAACCAACACGAAAAAAAATTAACATATCTGTCTCTCTAAAAAAGATCGCAAAACACGAACATTGTGTGCAAAATGTATGAAAAATGTTTGCGGAGAACATTCCGTCGTTATTTGTACTACGTGCACTGAATAACTCAAATGTAATTAAAATAAAGTTTGTAGTCATTGTAATATTTTTTTTTACTTTTATATATTATAGGAATTATATTTACTATAAATATATTAATTTAAAATCAGTGGATGCTTCGTATATTTTGAAATTCTATATATTTTAGATAAGGGTCCAATGGACCCGAATGGTAATTTTTGTATGCTCTTTTTTATAGTAGTCTGGGGGTTAAACTTGCGTTGGTGTTGCAATTTCTATTAACATAGGGGTATTAAACCTAATTAAATTTCTCCCCATGAGTTATATGCTCATAAACATAAAATTACCCAAACTTTCATACCTAACCTGAATGGACAAAAGTGCATTGATGTAATAAACTGTATCATATTAATAAAAGTTAAAATTATAATTTTTTACTCTCATGACCTCAAACCGTCACGAGACAGTTTGCTCGCTATCAAACATTTTTACCCAAAATCGGTTACTAAAGGTGCAATGGAATACTTATTCACTTCATCTATGCATTTAATATTTTAAACCCTATCAGCTGTCTCTCAAGGGTTTCTTAAACGACGTTTAGCACACTCCAATGCCAGCTTGAATATATTAAGTTCTTGACAGTCCTTTTGAGGTCACATACTGGTATGAGCTCATTCACTAAATCAGATGAGGTTTTTGTAGCCTCATCAACCAGTTCATTGCCTTTGATTCCCACATAACTGGGATCCCAGCAAAACAAAATACTATAGCCTCGACAAGCCAGAGGATGCTTCAAACTCAGCACCTCGAAAATGAGTAGGTGGCTATTACCAACGGATTCTAAGGCTTTCAAGGCACTTAGAGAATTGGTATACAGGATGAAGTGTCTGGGTCTCTGTCGGAATATGTACTTTAATGATTCGCAATTGGCTACTAGCTCGGCAGTGAAGATGGAAGTAAAAATGTTCAAGCTACGATTTATAATCTCTTTCCGGCACACAAAAGCGAAGCCCACATGATCTGTTGATTTCGATCCATCGGTATAAATATCTATATACCTCGAGAAAAAGGCTCGATGGGTTGAAAAATGCTGTTGATAAATGACGGCAGGGGTTTTCATCTTATTGAAACTAGTGAAAGGATGGAAGTAAGAATACCGAGGTGTCCGTCAAGATGGATACATAAACATTGGTGTTGATAAGGAGCTTCCACTTCCCGTACAGCTCGTAATCGCTCAGGATACCTCGCATATGCAATCCAAACTGTGGAACACAAGAGGGACGGTGATTATACAAAATCTCGAGTTGACTGTCGAGAAGAGAGTTATGCAATGGATGCGAAGGATGAGACAAAACGCGAAAGTAGTACTAAAGCGACAGCTAACAACGAATCGAATCTAAGGAGGATGGTTCTGAACAAGTTACATATAGAATTTCCACGGGTGAAGTACGAAATGCACCTGAAAGTATGCAGAGAACCGCATAGTGCACAGTATATAAGCACTAAAAAGGTGACTGCCGCACAGACCCATAAGCAGGGCAACCATAGTCCAATTTGAAGCGGATAACTGTTCGGTAGATACGCAACATGGTTGTGCGATCCGCAACTCAAGAGGTGTTTGACAGTACCTTTGGTAGGTTTAGGGAATTCTGGAACTTCTTCCGAATATGGTATATAAGAGGAAGGAAAATCAGCTTTCTGTTAAACATTGCGCCCCAAAACCGAGCAGAGTCCACAGCATTAATTCGAAATGCTCCAGGGAACATTTCTCGGTCTGGTTGAAGTTCATGTCGACTGCGAAAGTGCACATAGCAAGTTTTTTCCGAGGAAAAGCTAAAATCGGTTTCTCCACACCGCTTCATTATCCGATTGTATAACCGTCTGAAGTTGCCGCTCATTTAAACGCATATCTTTCCCTACACACGTTATTTGTAAATCATCAACATAGAACCATCCATTAACTGCAGGAGGTAAACGCTGTAAAATGGCATTCATCTAAATAGAGAAAAGGGTGACACTTAGGACACGCCCTTGAGGCACCCTTTCCTTTTGTACAAAATTGTTAGATAAAATTGATCCAATACAGACATAAAAATTACGCGTGGCTAAAAAGTTTTGAATAAAAATGGGGCGATTTCCTCTTACATTCATATTGTATAAGATACCGTACCGCCAAGTACGATCATATGCTTCTCCAATGTCGAAAAACACTGAAACCATATGAATTCTCCTGACAAAAGCAGTCCTATCATGAGATCCCACAGCGACGATGTTATCAGTCGTCGATCTACCATGTCATAAACCACTTTGGACAGGGGGGAAATGGCAGTTGCTCTCTAGTACGTGTAGCAGACGAGCATTACACAGTTTTTCCATCACCTTACACAAACAGCTGGTAAGGGCGATCTCCCGATAGTTGATTGCATTCGTCGCATCTTTTCCAGGTTTAGGGAAAGGGATAACAGTTGCTTTGCGCCAGAACGTTGGAAACGTATGAGGATTCCACATCAAACTGTGCAGATGTAGGAGATGACGGAGGGAATCATGTGACAGATGGGAGAGCATACTGTAGGAAACTCCATGTGGCCCCGGGGAAGAATTTTTAACTTCGCGGAGGCAGTGGAGAAGCTCAGTCATCGTAAAATCCCAGTTATAGGGAAGTGTGGTACGAGTTTTGAAACGTAGACAATGGGATTCAACGGGCCGTTAATAATCCAAAAAAGAGCAAGGTAGGAATGAGCACAGGGAGAGGCAGCCAACTGGCGACCAATGACGTTTGCGATATCCAACGCCGACCCAATACTGTCCCCCTTCTCTTTCAAATAGGAGATAGCTATTTCACTTTAACGCCCCACTGCACGTTTTAGCTGGAGACCATAATTGCTTGAAGTAGTATAAGTTTATTCATTCAGTATCCGTTCGGATGTGAAAGCAGTGCAATGTTTCGCATTGCTAGGAACTCCGTAAACCCTATTACCTTGACCTTGACATTGCTTAGAAGTAGTGAACGCGGAGATGCTAGAAACATAAATTTCCCACGACTGGCACTGACTACGGCGACGCACTCTTCTAGCCTTTGCTTGCTTGAAAGCTATATAGTTGTTGGTAGTTGGGTACCTGCGAAAGATACCCGATAATTTCTTTTGTTTCTTTATACCTTTCCGACACCCTTCATTCCACCAAGGCTTACGGTGTCTTGGCGGAAGAGGAGACAATTTAGGTATGGACAAATCAGCTGCCCGCACGATTACATTATCTATGCTATCATGCACTATATTCCGCGTAATTGCAGCCTTGGAAGTGAACCCGTCTCAATAGGCTGCTTGAAATATATAATGGCGTGACCGTAAAACAGGACCTCTGTCATACCTAAAAACATTTACAAAACGCGGAAAACTATCGCTATTTCTTTCACTATTTATTAGGTCATTTCCTACAAAAAATTTCACAAAAGGTCGGAGCGATGGTGAGAAGATAGCAAGATCGATTCTATGGAAGGTACGCGTCGGCTCGGGGAAGTAAGTTTCCTCCCTGTTATTCAGAAGGCAGAGATAGTTGTCGGACAGCAGCTGTTCTATCTGCCGGCCCCGGGGGCTGGTGTATTTACATCCCCAAAGCGCTATTACCATTGAAATCACGTAAAAGGTGAGGGTAGCTGATCTACTGAATCATCTAGAAGATTGTGAGAGACTGGCTCGTTAGGTGGTCGGTAGACAACACAGGCGTAGATTAAACGTCTTACATGGATCCGAACAGACACAGCTTGCAAGTTGGTTTGCAAGGGGGCAACGGTGGATGGATAGACATGGGAAGTTAGGATAGCGTCACCGCCCGAAACTCTCTCATCGGAATCCTTGTCTTTTTGAAAACAGTGGTAGCGACGGGTCTTAGACGCCTCAGTACACTTCAGATATGTTTACTGAAATACAGCAACCCTGAGGATGTGTTCAGCCACCAGGGCCTTCCCATCAGAAAAGTTACGACGAAAGTCACGACAGTTCCAAGAAACAAGGGCCATTATGGCAAATCAAGAGGAGGAGAAACTAATAGACCTCTCCCTGCGGATTGAGATGACATGCAACCAACGGAAGGAAGAGTTAGAGACTCCTCAAATGCAACATCCTCGTACGAGTCCTCGGAAACTTACAATTTATTTTAATGAAGTCTCCTCCGAGAGGAGCTTGAAGAAGAACTGTGGATTTTTTAGCACAGATTTTTGATTTTTCATTTTCCTAGAAAGGCCGAAGGACTTTCTGGGAATAGCCATTATTTTTTCCTATTCGAAGGACTTTCTGGGAATAGCCATTGTTTTTTCCTATTTGGGTTTGTTGGGATTGGTGAGTTTCTGTTAACGTGATACGAACATGCTTGATTTCTGTTTGAACATATTTGAGAAGTGGGGATATTGGGAGAAGATTGTCTGTTTTTAGTGCCACGTGCATAAGGGAAGTGACAGATAAAGACTTAGATGGATTAGTTTCTGTCTGTGTAGATGCTGTACGCATAACGTTTTTCGCAGCAGCAACAGAAGCGTACGAGACTCCTACTCTGGGCCTCCGAGCCTCAACTTGCTTTCAAGCTTCCATATATAAGAAGTTATTGTGGGACCTAAGAGTTTGTACTTCCTTTTGAAGTTTCCACTTGGGACATTAGCGTGAGAAAGATGTGTGATCACTTTGGCAATTAACACATTTAGGTGGCTTGTTGCAGGTTTCTGAGGAATGGTCAGGTTGGGCACAACGAGCACAAACCGCGGAACCACGACACGATTTTTTCGAGTGACCAAATCGTTGGCACTGAAAGCAAAGGAGAGGGTTCTGTACGTAGGGTCTGATAGGGCATCGGAAATAATCAACAATAACAAAGTTTGGTAGCTTTGGCGTGTGAAATGTCCGAATGAGATGCTTCGTTGGAAGTATTTCCCGATCCGGACGGATTGTGATACGACGCACAGCAGAGACAAACTGGTCACGTAAATCCTCCAATGTGTCTTCCTTAAGTTCCTTACGTCAAATCGTGCAATTTGTTACTCCCTCGAGGGGAGAGATGTTTTATTTTTATTATTTTCCCTAGTAAAAGGTTCGATCCCCGGTGGCACCACCAACCATGGAGCCCAACAAGGGGACGCCGATTACTGCGCCAGTTCTAACCTGGAACAATACAGCCACTCCTGCATCGATCTTCACCCTTAGCGAGATTACCAGCAAGGGACCGCTTACATAGCCCCGGGCCAGTGGCAAAGTCTTAACTGACTAGCCGATTGGTACACACGGGACCAACATGCACCTCCCGTTTACCTGAAGCAAGGACCAAAGCAGTGTGTTGGAGTGTTATCTCATTAAAGCTCACATTATAGAGAAGAATATATCCCCTCAACTAGCAGGATCCCCATTTCCCGGACGCGGTAAACCCACGGACAGTTTACTCGCCATTAGATGCCAGATGCAACAGGACGACAACTCCAAATCCTCGTGCATCACGGTCTTTTATTGCAAGATGGATTTGCGTAATTCTGCTGAATCTCTCGCAAGTTAGTGCCATCTACCGGTGACTTTTTAAACTTTTTTGGGCTGCTAAAAAATTCCGACATCCTGGTGAGTCCTTTCTTGCAAACCGCGCTTCTTTATCCTGATTTCTTCCCTTTTTATGAATTTTTAAAGTTTTTACGAACTTTTGGCTCACCCTATATTTACAAGCTTCATGGATGCCCTTTAAAGCTGTTTTTAAGACTGCATATTTAATTTAATATTTATTACTAAATTAGTTATTTAAATTAGTTAATTTTAATATTTGTTGCTAAATAAAATGCGGATATTTATTAATTTGAAAATAACTATACAGGCAGAAAAATGGGTAAATATTAATTTAAATAGTTGACATTATTTAAATTAATAATTTTACGAAACTGATTTTTATTTTAACAAACTTCCTGTTTTTTCATTTATTTTAATATTCGTTATTGAAAACAGTATAGCGCCGCTGAAGAAATAAGCAAATATTCCAGATCAGGATACTGCGTCGTTGGCCTTGATTAGATATTTATTGTTTTAAAATTACTATCCAAAGATAAAAAATTGAGAGAATGTTAAGTTAAATATAAAATATTAATTATTTAATTTAACATTTTTATTAATTTTTTTGAGAAAACTTTTCTATTGAATTTTTACCTTTCCTTTTTTTAAATATAGGATGTGGATTTTAAGAAGATTTTGTTTGCTGATTTTTCATCCACTCAATGTTTTATGAAAGAAATATTTTTCTTAAGACACTTTTAGGATTTTACCTGGTCTCCGAAACCGGTTTCCTTTATTTAATTTGCATTTAGGAAAATATGTTTACTGATTTATCTTCGTTTCAAAGATTTTTGAGCTTAATATTTTTGATGTAGGCAGATGAAGAAATATTCCTATTTATACGAAACTGGTCGAACGTTATACTTTCTACAAGGATATTGTAAGAAAATTACAGATCTTGCTTTCTATAAAGACGTTTTATCAAGAAATTATTTTTGAGAGGGATGATTTATCTAAACACCACTAATTCGATCTGCATTATGTTGTATAGTACTTTTTATACTTTCGTCTAAGGGTATGCAAAAACATTAACGTGAGAATATCTTGAGAAGCATGTGCATGTATGAAGCGTGTATGATGACATGCATGAAGTAATCTCAAATAATGGACGAAAGAGCTTAAGTAGAATATTTTTAAAAAACCAAAGCAAAGTTTGCATAATGAATAAAATAAGCCTTCAGAAAAAAATGTATTCTCTCATGTTTTCAGAACAATTCCTGAAATATATAAATTGACGCTCTATTCCAAAGTCAATGCTTCTGGTGAAAGTAATTCAAAAGTAAAGTCGGTTCCAAAGTCAATGCTTCTGGTGAAAGTAATTCAAAAGTAAAGTCGGTTCCAAAGTAATTCACTTTGCAATTTTAGTAAGTTCTATAAAAGTGTAGCAGTAAAACAAGAACAGAAACCTTGTCTTTATAATTTTTTTCTAAATCATGGGAACTAAATCAATTTTCTAAATGAATAAATCCTGAATTTTGACACAAAATGCCAAACATTTTAACTCCCTGAAAGCCCCGTCGAGTTGGAAGATTAAGCTTGCACTACCTGCGCAGGCCAGATTTATGTTTTAATGGCCAACCATGATTTTTTGTTACTCTTCGCATTTTCATTGATTCGGATCAGTGCTTCTCTTAAGACAAACCCTGTCTAGGTCTTTTATACCACCTGTAGGGAGATTTAAAGGAAAAGCTCAGGTGATCAGAAATTCGTATTTGTTTGCTAACATGTCACTTAGAAATATGTAAAAAAATGCACCTTCTTAAATACAAAGAATTCGATGTAACGACTTGTGTCATTTTCGTTGAATTCTACACAACCTATTACTATAACAAGCGTTTGTTTTACCGTTTCCTGGTAGCACAGAACAGTGCTGAAATATCACCAATAGTCATATTTCAGAATTTTTTTTTTTTTACTAAACTGTATGTCCCACAGTTACTCAAAGAACAGTTTAAAGTTCTATTTCATTACATAAAAAATTGTAAAAAAGTATGGCACTTTCGATGCAATGACTTTAGTCGGTTACTTACATTCTCCATGTTAAAGTGCTAAAAAGTGAAAAATATACCTGAGTCAGATTTCGATTCCAGGTCATAAATTCTCTGCGAATTTCATTCCGTGTACTCAGTTAGACAGTAACTATGTCTCGCATACAGGTGCGGGAACAATATGAGCAGAATTCAGCATTTGAGAGAGGACGGGTTGTTGGGCTCAAAGAAGCCGGTTGGTTTAATCGGCGAATCGCTCGACATTTGGATATGAGCGATGCCACTATTTGAGGAATGGATGAACCATGGCCGAACCCAGTGTCGAGAAGAAAGAGGTCTTCCTAGAGAAACGACACAACGTGAGGATCGAGCAATCGTCAGAGTGGCACTCACAGCCCCAGATTCATCATTATCATCGATCGTACGGGCAGCTGGTGCGTCAGTAACCGCGAGGACCATTCATAGGCGGCTCAGAGAAAGGGGGCTGAGCTCACGGCGCACCTTGCTGCGACTACCATTGACCTCTGTAAAACGACAAGCCCGTTTGCAGTGGTGTCGGGCACATTCAATCTGGAATGTAACCGACTGGAGTAGAAATGTCTTCAGTGATGAGAACCGCTTCGAATTGAGCCCCGATGACCAGCGAATACGTGTTTGGAGACGCACCGGACAGTGATGGAATACCAACCTGACTGTCTTCCGCCATATGTGCCGACAGGCAAGAGTTATGGTCCGGGGTGTCATTTCATTTCATAGCAGGACCCCTTTGGTTGTCATACGTGGCACTCTTGCAGCACAGCGGTACGTCGACGATATTCTACGCCCCGTTGTGTTGCCCTTCATATCACACCATCATGGGCTTACATTTCAGCAAGATAATACCCACCCGCACACGGCGAGAGTTTGTACTGCTTGTCTTCGTGCTTCCCAACGCTACCTTGGCCAGCAAGGTCGCCGGATCTCTCCCCCATTGAGCACGTTTGGAGCATTATGGGCAGAGCTCTCCAACCAGCTCGGGATTTTGACGATCTAATACTCCAATTGGACAGAATTTGGCACGATATCCCTCAGGAGGACATCTGCCTTTTTTACCAATAATAGACAAGCCGAATAACTGCTTGTCAAGCCTAATACACCTTGACAAGCCAGAGGTGTACCAACGCATTATTGACTTTTTCCCTTTTGAAGCTATTTCTCTTGAATAAAACATCCAATTGTTTACAAATTGTAATCATTTGTTTTTAGGTACATGTGCATCTCATCTACCGATTTTCGTCCCAATTTTCGGACAACTCCTTCTTCGTGCATCGTTTTTTTTTTGTCTAAGAGTGTTTATAGACAAAGTTTGTATGTATCGGTTTGTATGTATCGGTTTGTATGTATAAGTTTGTATGTATCGGTTTCTGTAAGTCGCGCTGAATCATCTGTTGGATTTTCTATTAATTCTTGTTTGCATTCTTCATATTAAAATCTCCTTACTAAAGTGTCACCATTAGTCATGTGTCCGTAAATTATTCCTTCACTAGAATCTTCATTTACTCGGAGAGGACGTATATCCCAAATTAATAATGTTGACACTTTAGGAATAATGCAAATATAAAGACACTTTGCTAGAAGTTTATCGTATGTTATACGTAAAGTAAAAAAAGACACGTTTAGACCAGTTTCATTTGTTATAGCTCACAATTTATGCAAATAGTAGTAAAAAAATTCAATAGGGAATCTCTAACATTAGGAACTAAATAATATTAATACAATTTAAATGTGAATTTACGGAATATATCAGCAAGGTGAAAGTGCCAACATAGGTGCCATTCAGCTTTGTTTATAAACACTACGGAGACAAAAATAGGATGTCATTGACCAGTAAAACTTGACACGGAATATCTTAGGCTAATGAATAATCGCATTGTGAGCATATATTATAAGCACGCCACGCGACGCGTGAACATGGGATCATCACGTATATCGTTAACTGTTATTTGAAACAAAACAGAGAGTTTCTGAAATGTTTCCACATCCCTCCACCCTCGGTTGCTTGCCTGAGGGGGCATTCATGTTTCACACTGACGCTTCTAAAGAAGTTTCAATTAAAAAATATGTAACTTTCAACCCAACGACTTTTGTGGATCACCCTAAATTCTAAACATTTAGTCGGTTTTTGTGTATTCTCCATATTAAAATGTGGGCATATTGCAAGGAAAGTTATTGAAAATGAGACGTTTTCTAAAGGACTGCTTTATAAGGAGTGCACACACCTCGATAAGAGGAGACGTGACTTCGATCCCTGCCCTAACAATCATATAAAGTCATGGTGGTGGCCGACCAGTGGAAAAAAATAACAATGGATCATTAAGCAAACAATAAATAAAAATACATAGAAAAAATATGCATAGTCGGAAAAACGCATAAATAAATTGAAAATGCACTTACAGTTGTGTGCGATTGGAAGAAAGTCGTCGAAAATAGGATCAGGTCCCTGTTTGAAAATCCTACAGAGAGAAAGAACAATAATAGGTAATGTTAGACAAACTTGACTAATAAAATTAATGGAGAAAAAAATCTTCAAAGCCGAGAAATACATTAATTCTAGAAAGTTAGTTTATATAGCAAAATCATAAAAACTTCTAAATGCAATTAGGTTCCGATTCGTGAATTACTTTTAATTTTCTCTCGGGGGTTAGAAATGTATAACCCTTTCCGGGACTCCATAACTGACGTCAAATTCCATTGCCATCTAATGATTTTCCGGACTGCATGTACACCAGGCGAAGTGAAAGCAATACATGTAGTTTTTGACATGTAATCGATGTATTATGTTTTTTTTGAAAGGAAACGACGCACACAGGCCTGACACGACCTCTGGAAAGGTGAAGAACTTTAATCTTACGATCTGGTCAGAAAGCGAAATAATTAAGAATTATATGTTTTTTATGGTGCCCGAACAGGGACCAGCTGCGCGTCACTGAAGAAAATTGAGAAAACGTTTTGAAATTTGTTGATACTGTTTAAAAAGATTAGTGAAATTGAAAAAAAATAAACGGAAAAGCACAAATTTAAAATTTGCAATTAAAACTCTACATGGATGGATTTTATCTGGAAATGTATATGGAACAAAGCCTAAAGTTGCTTCCGTGGGCAAGATTAAATGTATAGCGCAAATGGTTTTGATGATAAATTATTTTCGAATGCAGATACGGATAGGGTGAATTTAAATCTGTGTACTGTAGGTAATGACTTAAAAAAAATATGGGCCAAAGATTCGATCGACGTATGTGATGAAAAGGTAATTTCCATCGCTAATCAGGAAATAATTCACAATATCAAGAAACAATTATAATTTAAAGAGAGTCGTTATTTTACACATTTACTATGAATTGGGGAAAATAGATATAAATTATCTAATAATTTTGAAACGCGAAACGGCAGATCGGCAATCTGAAAGGCAGATTAAAAAGAAATAGATGGGTCAGTAATCAGTATAAACAAATAATAAGTAAACAAAAGGATTTAGGAATAGTAGAAGAATGTGGGCGATCAAAACCGGAATATCCCCCCCCCCCACAGAGAAGTTCTAAGGAAAGCTAAACAGAAATCTCAAGTTCGAATTGTTTTCAATTGTAGTAGAAAGGTTGCTGGTTATAATTCGTTAAATGAATGTCTTAAAAAGGGACTTTGCCTTACACCCCTTATCTTGGATGTGACTATCAGATTTCGAATGTTTAAAGTTGCCTTTTGTGCTGACATTGAAAGAGCGTTTCTGATGATCGGTATAGCAGATTCAGATAGAAACTACCTTAAGTTTTTATGGTCTGATGACGACACTCACAATTATAAAAGTATGAGGATGAGTAGAGTTACTTTTAGTTGCACAAGTTCACCCTTTATCTTGACAGCCAGTTTCGAGAAGCTACATTCCTCACTTTTTGTTGATGATTTAGTATATGGGTCAAACGCAGTCCAAATGGCTTATCAGGTAACGTCAGACGCCACAGACATTCTTAGAAATGTGGGTATGAAGTTAAGAAAATGTAGTGCAAATTCAAAATAATTAAGAAAGTTATGGGAACAAAGTGGCTGATTTTCGGACGCAATTAATAACAGTAGAGCATTGAATATCCTTGTTTTGGGATGGGATACAACAGAGGATAAAATGAGTTTAGAATCAAAATCTATAGCTGAAAATTTAGACGTGTTAGTTTGTACGAGAAGATATGTGTTACACACTGCTGCAAAATTTTTTAATCCTATCGGAATTATTTCACTCTTTGTAATTAGAATAAAGTGCTTAGAAAGGATGATCTTAGAAAGGAGTGGTTAAAATGGTGTTGAGAAATTAGCGATTTATTGGAACTTCATGTTGATAGGTACCCTTTCAAAGGAGTTGATTAGGAAATTCGACAGTTGAGCTTCACATTTTTTTCTGACGCATCTCCTATTGCTTATGGTTGTGTTGCACATTTCAAGGTTGTGAATAATATGAGGGAATGTTATGTGAATAACACATTATTAGACGTAATGTATAAGGCTAGAGTTGTACCCTTAAAGAAATTGACGTTACCGAGGTTAGAATTGATGAGTGCAGTCTTAGCTGCCAGACTAGGAAAATAGATTTGTGGTATTTTTAAGGAAATTAAGTTTGAAATATTTTATTGTTATTGATTTGATTCAACAGTTGTCTTTCATTGGTTGAAAATATTTAAACATCTGCTAAGGAATGGAAAACTTTCACGCCTTCCGCCGAGATTCTTCTTCAAAGCCGGAAACAGATGGAAGTCACTGGTTGCGAGGTCAGGACTGTATGGCGTTTGGTCAAGGCGCTCCCAAACAAGAGTTGCATAGTGGCTTTGCGTTGCTGTCGCCGAGTGGGGTCATCCAACAACAGAATTCCAGATGTGAGAAGGCCAGGCCGCTTTTTCCAAATAGCCTACTTCAATTTCGACAGGGTGTGGCAGTACCGAGTAGCATTGATGGTTCTGACCTCCAAAAAGTTCAGCAACGAAACTGCTTTAAAGAATAATTTCGACGGAAGGTGCTTTGGAAGCAATGCTGGTCACACAAGCCATTGAACGCTTCTTCTGTATGCAGAGCCCTGACTTTTTCCTGGAGGACTTTTTGGAGGTTATAAAGCGGTATGACAAATGTCTCAA
Organism: Dolomedes plantarius; assembly: GCA_907164885.2. Lineage (NCBI taxonomy): Eukaryota > Metazoa > Arthropoda > Arachnida > Araneae > Dolomedidae > Dolomedes > Dolomedes plantarius. The sequence continues at coordinate 220,010,494 of OU015493.1, forward strand.
CTTACTTGGTACTTATGTGGAAAAATAAAGTTACGTCTTGCCTTTAATGTCTCGTTATATTTTTTGTCTTTCACACATACCTCTGTCCACAGTCTCCAGGGGAAACTTATTTTCGGACTATCCCCCGTACTATATATATACACTCATGGAAAAAAAATTAGCGCACCAAGAAGGAGTCGTCAAAATGACACGAAATTTTACATACGTAATGACTACTTTGATATAAGTAAATGATAAGATATTCAAAGAAAAAGGATAATTTATTTCAGAGAAAAAGGCAAAAGAACGGATGAGTTAATACTCCGTTGGACCCCCTCTAGCGCGAATGCCAGATGAGATACGATCGGCCATTGAGTCATACAAGTTCTGTATGATGTCTTGAGACATTTCGTTCCATATTTGCTGTAACCTTGCCTCTAGTTCGTTCAAACTCGTGGGATGCCCAACTCGTCGTCCCAAATGATCCCAGATATGCTCGATTGGAGACAAATCTGGGGATCGGGCAAGCCAAGGAAGGGTAGTAACAGTGCGGAAACAGTCTTGTGACACCCATGCCGTATGAGGCCGAGCATTGTCTTGTTGGAAAATGGCTCCTGGGAGCCGTTGCATGAGTGGCAACACATGTGGTTGCAGGATTTGATGAACATACCGCTGGGCTGTCATGGTGCCACGGAACAATACTAGGGGTGACCGTGTATTGTAGGCAATGGCACCCCATACCATCACACCAGCTGTGGGAGCGATGTGTCGTTGTACAGCAAAGGCAGGATTGAAACGTTCACCACGGGCTCTACACACACGAACACGATTGTAATCACTGCCGAGATTGAATCTGGATTCGTCGCTAAAGACGACCTGGTTCCATTCCACTGCAGTCCAGTTTCCTCGTGCGCGGCAAAACTCCAAACGGAGGCGTCGATGGGTGGGCGTCAAGGGCAGCACACGTAATGGGCGCCGCGATACCAACTGTCCTTCAGCCAGGCGCCTTCGTATGGTTCGAGAAGACACAGAGGCCCCTAGTGAAGGTGCTACCTGTGCCTGGATGGCGGCCGATTAAGCAGTTGGCTGTACGCGTGCATTTCTTACGATGTGGCGGTCTTCTCGACGACTGGTCTGTCGAGGGCGTCCTGAGCCTGGTCTTCGTGTACATGACATCTCTCTGGTACACTGGTCCCAACACCTCCTCACAACACAATCAGAGAGCCCTAATTGACGAGCTACTCGCCTAGCTGACCACCTAGCTTCCATCATTCCGACGATTCTCCCACTCTCAAACTGCGACAACTGCTTATATTGTCTTCGAACACGGCGTAATGGCATGTCTATCTCTGCTCTTCCTTTGTAAATGATTCAGCACACTCAAACAAGCTTTGGTTACCTGTTTTATACTCCACAGAGTACGATGTTCAACGCCCTCTATCGGCTATACGTAATGCGCAATCACGCTGCATTTCTAATCATTTGCATATCTCCCCGACATGTACCTTCATTGCAAGTTTCGTTACGATCCCGCAGTTATTTCTTGGTGCGCTAATTTTTTTGTCCATGAGTATATATATATATATATATATATATATATATATATATATATATATATATATATATATATATATATATATAAAGTGCTTTTTTTCAAATAAAATAGGTGGGTATACTGTGTTTTCTGAAATAAAGGTGTGTATTCTTAGTATCGTGTTTTCACACAATCACGTCACAGGGAAACAAAAGAATCGCAATTCAAAATATTGATTTTTTTTATATATTAACAATTGATTCTTAAGTTTCTTAAAATTTTGGTTAAGTTAAGCGAAAATCTGTACATCAGAGGTAAACTATCATAAGTGCAAAATTCCAATTTTTCAGGAGAACTTTTCAGGGCAGCTTTATGATGGTTTACCTCTCATCAGGACTTACATATGCGATAGTTATATAAGTCCATAATTAATCCACCATCTTATTTTGCAGATATGGTACTTTTCCTCAAAGAAGCTCTATCCAAAAGGAGTCAAATATAAATATCGAAAATGAAGAAAATTCACTTATAATAGTTTACCTCTGACGTACAGAAATAATACTTTAAAAAAAGGTGGGGATATGCCATATCCCCGTGTACCCCTGAAAAAAAAAGCCATATATATAATATATAAACACTGTCACGCGACACACACATATTTATTATATATGTGTGTGTCGCGTGACAGTGTTTTGTGATTCTGTATATGCATCATATATCAGCCAGTTTAGAACTAAAATGATGGAGTATGATGGTGTTATTACTTTAGTATCATATACATCAGTATGTTCATAGTAAAATTTTTAGTTTACTTAAAATGCTAAGAAATTCTTTTGCCCCTGTATTAAGATTTTTTTCTGCCTTGGGACAAAGTTAGGTAATTTTGCGTAGCAGAAAATGTAGTAATATATGTTCTAAGAGCATTATTTAATATTGTAATTTAAATTTTATACTGAACTATGGTATTTGCGTATAATAAGATTATGATACAGTTGCTCGAAAAATATTTTTTAATTTAATTTCAGGATGATCAAGAAAATAAAGTGTGAGAGTTTTATTGTTTAGTTGCCAAATCATGTTGGAGTATAAAATATTTTTTTGTTTGCTGATCTAATGAAGTGTTTTAATGTATAGCCTGTATGTAAGTCATTTAAACATATACATTTGTCTAAAAAATTAAGGTCTTAAGAAAAGTATTTATTAATAAGTAATGCTCTGGAGTATTATAAATTGTAGTTAGTTTTCTGTGAGTCCTTACAGTCTGTAGTGCTAAGTATTAGTTTAATTTTATGTTCTATCATATGTAGATCATTCACTTAAAGTATAACTACATGAAGATTAAAATCAACTTTGATACTTAAATGCATAACATTTATAAAGTTTATTTTATATTTCAGGTGAATAATGCTTCAGATAAAGCTAGAGGAAACATTTTGAGAATCTCCTGAACCTCTTCAATTGATTCCCACAGGATCGAAGATTTCTATAAATTTTGTATTATATGTATATTATTTTGAAAATTTCAAATGTAAATAAAAGTTCGGCTTCCTTTTTTTGGTGTATATATATCTATATGTATATCTATATCTATATATATATATATATATACATATATGTCAAAACATAACTGAACTGTCAAAATATAGTTGAGAAGTACGGGGAAAGGGAGCTTAAAATAATAAGAATCTAATATTTCATTTACAAAGCGCGCGTATTTTGCTGTGGGGAAAATCATCTTTCAGAGGCGACTTGAGCGCAAAGCGAATAATTCTAGGCTAGAAGATTTATTTTTAGAAATGTAAAGGGTGGGTGCGAAGTCAAAATTACAAGATCAGTGATTTTAAACGTTCAGATGACCAAGGGTTGAGGTCTGCACATGCGCGTACAGCAGGCGCTCGGAAGGAATTGGGTTTTTCGCGCCTGATTGGAGGCGAATTTCGTTGAGAGCGGAAGCTCACGGCTGCGTGCCGAATACGTTATCAAAATGGCGAAGCGCGGTAATCATCCTGGAGAGTGGTCAACTTATGAAGTTCAATAAAGCTGGATTTATCACGAATTAGATTACTTCCTTAATGGCCTCGCCACTCGCCCATTTATTTTAATATACGTATGGACTGAATCAAATCGAATTTACACAGGAGTAAAACACACTGCCTGTCATATATATATATATATATATAAATTTTGTATGTATGTATGTATGTATATGTATGTATGTATGTATATGTATGTATGTATGTATATGTATGTATGTATGTATATGTATGTATGTATGTATATGTATGTATGTATGTATGTATGTATATATATACCCAACAAACACAGGACTGATGGCAACTTATCGGGCCAGTGCTGGAGGCGCCGGTTGAACGACAAGTACGGGAGAATTTTTCCGGGCCGCTGGCGGGTTGTTTACGAACCTCCGAAGGGGGGAACGCTTTCCGTTTACGTGTTTCAAGGCCTATTATGGGTTGATGTGAATCGCGCCGAAACCGTTTTTCCTCTATCGTCCCGGAACTGCACCTCCGATTCGTAACCACAAGTAACAGATATCTGCATCAGAATTATGGATTTGAAAGGGAAGGCGAAGATTAAATTAAACAGACTTTTCAAAAATATTTATTTCATTGTTGTGAAACTTCTTTTACGCGAAAAATTCCCATAATTTTCCTTGTATGTAAAGATTGTATTATGTGAGAAGTATTATGTGAAATTGTATAATTGTATTATGTGAAAATTCACATAATTTTCCTTGTATGTAAAGATTGTATTCTGTATGTATGTTTTTAACTCCCTAGAAGCTTATAAAAACAGATGAAAATTAGTTTCATTGTTTAATTTTATATATTACTGGAGAAATTAAATATCTACTTAAAAATGGGTCCTTGTTTCACCACTCTTTATTTATAAAAGAGGAAATAGTGATAAAATTTGTATTTTTTAAAATTTCTTTTATAGTATATTAAAATAATAATATATATTTTTGTAGATAAAATATTCAAAAAAAATTTTTCAGGAAACTTACATATTCTAAGTATTTCTAATTGTTAGATGCCATTATAAAACAACTGATTTTGTAGAATTTTTTCTCGAATTTCATCGTATTAATTTTACAGTAACATATTCTTATAATACACATTTGAATGAAAGAAAAGGAATTTTAAATATACAGACCTTAGTTAAAATAAACAAATCACACATATTTAGAAAAATATTAATGTAATGTAATGTCAGAGACATAGACAGTAGATGTCATGAGACACCAAAAAAGATAAAAAATAAGACCCTTTATCCTCAGTACGTACATTGAAGAATATATATTACTTTTTTTTTTGTAATTGAATGAGGATACGATAAATAATATTTACAATTTAAAAAAAGGCCAAAAAATTAGTTTAAATAAATGTTAGAAATAAAAAATAAGGCAATGAAGTTTAAAATAATAAGTAAGTTATATTTAATAAATTAAATTGGCAGGTTTGAACATCCGCGAGTACAGAAAACAGAACTGTACTTTGCGGGATCGAACCCAGGACGGAAGCATGGGGAGCAAAAACGGACGCCACACACCAGCATTCCCTGACAGATTGTCAAGTGTGGAACTTCAATAAGAGGAAACTGACTGGCATGGAACAGAAAAATAAATGAAAAATATTAAACACTATCAGAAACCAATGAATTAACCTGTGAACAATTAATGGACTGGGTAAGATTTGAAATATTAAGATCGGAACATAAATTTTTAATTTCAGCTAACACATTGCGAATTTTGAAAAATTTATTTAGTGTACATCTAGATTATACATTGTTGTGCTGTAAATTTTGAATAGGTTTGCTAGATGAGAGATTTAAATTATTTTTAAGAGCTTAGCTGTATGAAAGAGTATTGTAAGTTTGGTACCAAACTGGTTACCAGTTTTTACAGTGACGTAAGCCTAAAATAATTAATTCGCCTTCGACTTCCACAGCCAAAGTGTCGGTAAGGATTCCTTAAAAAATATTTTAAGTGGCCGTTCGGTTTTGAGATTTTTTTTCCAAAAAAATTCAAAGCGTAAGTTAATTAAGTAATTTTGAAAGGTCCGATATTAATCCAATTGCAGTAATGTTTTCAGATAAGATTTTGACAAAGTTTCATGAAATTGATTTGGGATATTGAATTTTGACTAGGTTGTACATTTTGTTGAGGGTATCTTTGTACCCTTCCGCCATTAAAAAAAAAACATGACTTAGGTTTGGTTTCCCGCCTAACAGGAAATTCATCATTAGCAGCGGGAATTTCTTTCCTCCGGATTACGACAGTTTCCTAGGATAGAAAATTGGTTTGAGAGAGGGATTCGATCATTAATGCTAGTTAAGTTAGAGTCGAGATCAATTCGCTTTAGACAAACACCAATTTCAAAAATCACATTATGTTCGATTTCGCTCAAAATTACCACATCACATTGCATACAAAGATTATAATATTTTATACATTACATATACAATGTATTTTTCATTTTCATAATAAAACTAAACTTTTGAATGTAGTTGACTTTTTTATGCGGCCCGCCTGCCTTGAAAAAATTTACCATGTGGCCCAGATGCTGCAAAAGGTTAAACACCCTGCTTTAAGCTCATCTGCCTGATTCAGAGGTTTAACTTTTTCAGATTTAGGAATATAATCAAAAGTGGGTGTAGAAGAAAATTTAAACGCACACTTACTGTGCATAAGATTAAAAAGTTCTTTTAGATTGGGGATGTTAAACATTATTTTGAAAAAAAAATTCATGTTTTTCAAAAGTCCATAGTAATCACACATTGTTTCCATTACTTATTTCACTGACACATTGAATTGTGTTTTGTTTTGTTTTTTATTATTAAATTTTGGCATTATCTTTTGTGAATGTATTTTCGTTTTTATCAATGCAACTCTTGCAGAAGTGCCACGGACGGGTAAGGGTGACTCGGTAACGAATTTAACAATCCTTTCTACTGCTTGTGTGTGACATGGAAAATTGCTGAAATCAGTACGTTGACTCTCCTGATCACATTATTTTGCTTCCTTTAGAAACTGCTTTAGTTAGTAATCAGAAATATGCCTCGTTCTGTTAATTTAACATCTTTACGCACAATCATATCAATATAATCCTTGGCATCAAAGTTTATACGTTGAATTTAAAACTTTCTAATGCCCCCTTCATTTTTCAGTCCTTGCTTTTAGAATCCGGCGTAATCCAAGCTCTCTTACGTGGCTGCGATCAACTGATATCATACATAGGAGGAGATTTTCAGAAGCAGCAAAGTACGAATTTCTTTGAATGACTGGGTCAATTACATTTTTAAGACTGGGTCAATTGCATTTTTAAGAGTCTGATGGAGGTAACGTGAATAGCTTACAAGTTTCCACAAGTGCTTCGATCCATGGATATAAGATAGTTTCAGCTTTATGTGAAACGAAACAGATGCATATACTTACAAAATGTACTCAGTCAGTATTCGGAGATTTTTTTACAGTACATTCTGTTCCCACATACAAGTGAAGTATTCGGTTTGCTAATGTAAGCTATCATGAATAACAAAGTTTTCCTGGTTTTCTCATAGACAAATCAGAAGAGCACCTTCCAACAGATTGCATTAGACATTTCTAACAAATATTTTGGGTCCACACTTAAATCATCCTTAATTTCTAGTAATGGAATGCCATTTTCAATAGGTGAAAATTCAATTACTGGAAGTTCATAGCAGTTTTCTAGTTGTTTACCTATTTCTCCTCCAAATTAGGACGTAGGCGCAGTTCATTTCCATGAAATAGACAAATCAACCACTGCAGTGGCCTTCTTAATTCCTTTTCAAATAAACGAACCACACCATTATTCAATCCAGTGTTCACGGCAGTTCGATCCATTCCAATTACAGTAATGTTTAAATTCTAGTTGTTGCCATTGAAAAATGCTATTATGCTATCTTATATACATTTTCCAGTGCCAGAAATCTGCTTCTGAAAATCTCGTCCTTTGTATGATATCAGATGATCGCAGTCATGTAAGAGAGAGCTTGGATTACCCCGGATTCTAAAAGCAAGGGCTGAAAATGAAGGTGGCATCAAAAAGTTTTTATTTCAACGTATAAACTTTAATGCCAAGGATTATATTGATATGATTGAATGGAATGATGTTAAAGTAACAGGACTTCCTATGAAGAGGCATATTTCTGATGACAAACTAAAGCAGTTTATAAAGGAAGAGTCTGATCACGAGAGTCAATGTATTGACTTCAATAATTTTCCCATGTCACACACAAGCAGTTGAGAGGATTGTTAAACTAGTTAGCGAGTCAAAAATACATTCTCAAAAGATAATGCCAAAATTTGAAACAGAAAGCAATTCAATTTGTCAGTGAAATAAGTAAAGCAAACCATGTATAATTACTATGGACTTTTGAAAAATATGAATGTTTATTTCAAAATAACACTTTTGCCTTTAAAGACATTACATTAATATTTTTCTAAATAAATGTGATTTGTTTATTTTAACTAAGGTCCGTTAATTAAAAATTGTTTTTTTCATTCCAATGTGCATTATAAGAATATACTACTGTAAAATTAAGATGATGAAAATTGCGAAATTCTACAAAATCAGTTGTTCTGTAATGACATCTAAAAATTAGAAATACTTTGAAATACCTAAGTTTCCTGTAAAAATATTTTGAATATTTTATTAACAAAAAATATATATTATTAATTTAATATACCATAAAATAAACAGAAAAAAAGAATTTTATCTCTTTTCACAAAAATATCTATTTCGAAGCACCTGAAAACTATTTCAGTAGAGCAATAAAATTTTATATTCAATAACAAAATTCAGCTTTTGACAGCTATAGCATACTGAAATTTCAAAACATCTTTTTTTTCGCCTTTGTCCGGGAACTACAATGCACTAGTGTCATCTGATTGGACATTCAGTTGCACGTGATTGAAAAGGCGCCATTAAAGATTGCTTACAAGGTGGCTGAAATTAATCCACAAGTAAGTTTTATTCGTTAGTCTTAAATTATTGCCTTTAGATTTTATTAAACACCCTTACATAGTGAACATTATTCTATTACTGTTATAAGATAGTGTTTTAATCCAAGTTATAATATGAATTGACCATATTTCAGATCAAATTCTACTGAACTGAGTGTATTGAATTAGCAATACTTATACTTATATTAGCAATACTTATGGCACTTACGAGCACTTTCGTATGTATAAATAAAAACATTTTGTTTCGGAATAATTTAAGATTCGTGTTTCAGTTAATATTTTAGATGGACAAAGGAAGTAAATGGTTTGTTCATCATTATAAATCATATTATATTATTTTCTTTGATAGTTTTCTCCCTGTTCAATGTATTGTATAATAAATCAATGAAAGTTTGATATCTAAATTTTAATAATTATTAAATTATTGCACAATATAATTATGATCCATATGATGTAATTTAATGTAATTGACGTTTGTTTCTATGATATTTTACTCCAAAATTTATTCATTCACTGAATTAGATTGCTCATAAGCCTATTAACAAACATCTCAACTCAAATTAAGAACTCCCCCTTTGAAATTCAGAGAAAGCATATTCACAGAGAAAGAAGAGATTGAGAATAATCATAAAAATACTAAAGCGTAATCCATGATTATAATTACATTAACAGCTATCTCATAGTAACATGAACACATAAGTACCTTTTTAAGCAATAATTTCTTAGGAAAGCCTTAATTGAATCAGGTTAACTTGTTTAGGAATTCCAGTTTTCTCTAGAAGGTTTTTATAACAGATAATTTATTTTTTAGGAATAATTGTAATTAAAGTCATCTAAAAAATGTCAAAAGCAACCAATATTACTTGTGGTTATATTATTTATATTAAAAATTGTTGATATATAATGTATATAATTATTGAATATATTGATATTTTCAATTATTATTGATATATAAATGCAGTATTCCCTAAACTAAGAGAAAAATATTTTTCCACACAATTAGTAGCATGAAAAAAGTTTTAAAATAAATAAGTACAATGAAATTGGTAAAAAAAAGTAACAAAAAAAGACTTTTAATATGACAGTAGTATGTTCTTAATCTGTTTATAAAATCCACTACAATTTCTTTCTAACCTAACTTTTTTTTTCCATCAGTTTGTATGAAACATTAAAATTTTCTTTTCATGAATACCTACGAAATCCATGAGATAATCAAAACATTTGAACATTTGATGTATTTCATAATACCAGATCTGAAATACTAAAAATTTTTAAAAAAGAGTCAATGGTGCTATAATTTTGACAGCTATCCAAATACATTATTCATGTTTTTAATGGTAATATAGACAGCATTTTGCCTGTATGTTAACTTGGGCTTTATATTAAGAAGCAAAAAATTTAGCATATTATGGATATTTATATACACTTCACAATACCAACTAAGAAGGTTCAATTTCATGCTATAATTTTTATAAATTCTAACAGAACTTTATTGATTTTATACTTATAGATCATGCATACTTCGCAACAAACCATATAATTCTGATTTATACCCCATCATGCAGTATGCATGAGTGCATAAAAGATGCAAAATACTCATGCACATATCAGTATAAATGTGAATATTAATGATTATAGTTGTTTTTATTTTTTGTTATTGCTTAATCATATATAGATGCAAAATGTTATTCCATTTTTCATCCCTAAGTTATTAAATTGCTGGTCATTGTGCATTTATATAATTTTATTTCTCAGTTTCAGCTTTAAAATCTTGAAGAACCCAACAAGGATGAGAACTTTTATTTAGATAACATCATGTATGTTAGATTGTTATTAAAACTTTAGGTAAACTTTTGCATTCTGTGTGTGTCATTGGTAAAATCTTTATTAGAAATGTGATAATGTTCTCAATAACTGTCTATATAAGCTCTTTGTTTTCAAAAGACTTTAAGAAAGTCTTTAGGTATCATTCTGTTCAAAATAAATAAGAACTTAGCCCAAAGTTATATGAAAAGGGGTCATATTCCCCTTTTTTATTTTAGTGATAAGCAAGTTTATAAAGAACTCTACTTTTCAATACTTCTTGGTTTGATAAATCGTTCAATTTTTAGTATGGCATTATAAGAAAATATTGGTTTCTTTACAGAATTTTGAAAGTGGTATCTAGCTTCAGATCGCAGTCGTTTTGGAAGACCAAAGCTGACTTGAATTCATAACTTGTGTAAGTTTGTAACTTTTTTTTCTCGACATATACTTTTGTTTTCAGCAGTAGACTCGTGGCCAAAATAACTGTTTTTAATATTTTTTAGATTTATTTTGAACTTTAATTTAAATTTTTCTATGAAAAAACTATAAAAATATTTATTTAAGAACTAAAAATTTCAAATTAATTTTTTTAACTTATATGCTAATCTCAACTTTCTCATAAATGTTGCTCTCAATAATTTGTGGATTGAATATTGATTTCCTTTATTTATTCTTTTTTAACTGTGAAGCTTATTGTTAAGGTTTTAGGTGAGTGAGAAAGTGCAGTCCAGGGATTTCAGTTAACATGACTCTTGTGAAAGTCTTTTTAACTCTTGCCGAAAAAGAGGTTTATAATATAAAAGTATAAAATGCCAAGGTTTATTTAGAAAATATAAAATCTGTTCATGGACAAAGTTTGTTTATAAAACTAGATTTTTATTAAAACTTTAGGTAAACTTTTGCATTCTGTGTGTGTCATTTGTAAAATCTTCATTAAAAATGTGAGAATTTCCTCAATAACTGATTTATAAGCTATTTGTTTTCAAGACTTTTAGAGAGTATTTAGTTGTCATGTTGTGCAAAATAAATAAGAACTTACTGGTCCAAAGCATAGACGTGCCCCCCCCCCCAACTTAACTTGAAATAAATTAAAATGTTAATAGAAGTTCCGTTAAATCAGAAAATTGTAGAAAACTTTTAAGAAAGTTGGTTTTTTCCCATTTTTTCAAGCTGTGAAACTGAAAATACCTATTATGTCTTTAGCCCTAACATAGTTTTTGACAATGATATGATCCATAACAAAAATTCGATGCTACATTTTTTTTCTTCTTTTATTTATATTACATTAATTTTTCTCATTGTATAACTTTTTGAATACTACTCAAACATCAATTCTATTGTTACTCAATTTCAAAAAATCATAATATTTCAAATTTTAAGGATCGATCGGTAGTCAATGCGCTGAGAAGGGTCCTAGCTGAATTCAATTTGTATCCGTCCCAAATGTTAGAAGCACGCTACGCCTGTGGTCCAAAGTATACATGTAAGGCGGTCATACTACCTTTTTTATTTCACTGATAAGCAAATTTATAATGAACTCTGCTTTTCAATGCTTCTTGGTGTCACAAATCACTCTAATTTTTATTATGGCATTATAAGAAAATATTGGTTTCTTTACAGAATTCTGAAACTGGAATCCATCTTCACCTCATTGTGATTTCCTTCAAAAGATTCCATTAGTCACTTGGCAGTGAGCTCGATTCATAATCTGTACGTTGATTTGAACCTCACTGAACCCTTTTTTTATATTCTCTAGATATCCTTTTTTTTCAGCAGTGAACTTGTGGGCAAAATCACAAAATTGTGAATATATTTTTTTTTAATTTATTTTTTGTACTTAAATTTGAATTTTTCTATGAAAAACCATAAAAAATATTTTTATTACATAATTCTTAATTAATAACCAACTCAAATTTTCAAATTTCTCTTTGTATATTTTATACGCTAATCCGAACATTCTCATAAACTTTGGTTGCAGTAATTTGTGGATTGATATTGATTTCCTTTATTCATTATATTTTTAACTGGCAAGCCTGTTATTAAAGTATTAGGTATGTCCGAAAGTGCAGTTCAGGGACTTCAGTTAACCATGACTCTTGTGAAAGTCTTTTATCATAACTGCTTACCAAAAAAAATTTTATATTTTTATATTATAAAGATATAAAATGCCAAGGGTTATTTTACTCTTGATAGTTAATGTTAAAAATTTTTTAATTTAACTATCAGAATTTCATGAGAAGTAGTTAGAGGTTCATTCATAATTCCTTACAGAAGTAATAATAATAATAATATTGCTTATAGAAGTATTAGATCATTCGTTGATGAGCTAATGGGTAGTTGAATGTCATTTGGAATACTAACTTCTGCCTAGTATTTAATTTTTTTACTATTTCATTGTCAAATTTTGGTGGAGATCTGTCACATAAAATATATTTTTGTGAGCAGCTGTTATTATAAAGTGTAAGGATAAGGGCAGTAAAAAAATATTCCAAAATATATTATTTAGGTTCAGTTAATTATTAAACAATTGTTGACTATAATAAGGTTATGTTTGCAAGTGTGTAGGTTTTTTTATGGTGTATTATTTGGTTTATCTAAGTTAAGTTGAAAAATGATGCAAGCATACAAAGATTGACTGGCTGTCAATGTTGAGTGCAGTGGCATAGATTATTTTACAAAGTGCAATAAAATACTTTTAACTTTTCAAACGGAACTTCTAACCAGAATTTAAAAAAAATTAATAAAACATTTAAAATTGAAAATATTTTCATGGATCTAAAGAATGGAACATAACACCTGTATGGTCAACTAAGTCATGGATAAAAGATGCAGCCCTAAAAGCTAAAGGCCTGGTTTCTGTATACTTTTATAATAATCATGTTGCAACAGTATACAGAAACCAGGCTTTCTGCTTTTAGACTGAATCGTTTATCCATGAATTTGTTGACTATACGGGTTTTCTATTCCATTGTTAAGATCTGTGAAAATACTCTCATTAGCAAAATATTTTTAAAAAAATTTAAATTTGGATTAGAAACTTGGTTCAAAAAGTCTAAGTGTTTCTTCACGCTTTATAATATAATCTATGCCATTTCACTCAACATTGACAGCTAGTCAATATTACCCACCTCATTTTTCAAATTAACCTAGACTAATCAAACAATATATCATAACAATTGTTTAGTAATTACTGAATCAAAATAGTATATTTTGAATTCTTACTGTGGTTATCCCTAATAACAGCTGCTCGCAAATAAAAAATATTTTATACACAGATCTCCACCATAATTTGACAATTAAGTAACAAAAGATATGCTCTATTAAAATACTATGCAGAAGTTAGTATCCCAAATTACTTTCTACCACATTTTTTGTAAAACCGATTACTGTGAAAGCTACATCATATAATAAATGTTTAATTTATTCATTATTATAGTAATAGATCATTAGTTGTTAAAGAGTATTCTCCCTTTTCACTAAATTTCTAATAAATTTCACTAAATTTCTAATAAAAATACAGTAAGACATTCAATCCTGTCAATTAAATTATTATTATTACAGATATAAATAAAATAGATTAGAATGCCTTGATAGAGTACAATAATTGAAAGCTGACCGAGAGATTTGTTTAGAATGACAACAAAATTTTCTCTTCACTATCGAGAATCACTCTCACATTGAAAGTAAAGAAACACAAGAATGAAGATTGAATAGTACATAAAATGTTAGCATATAAAATCTTAAATTTCTAAATCTGACCCAGCATCTGTATTAATGGTCTCTATGGCATGTTGTAATCAAATTTAGAAATTTAAGATTTTGTATGCTAATGTTTTACTTAGCATTCAATGTTTATTCTTGTGTTTCTCTACTTTCAACAGCTTTATTGTCAATTGTGAAGAGGAAATTTTGGTGTCATTCTAGACAAGTCTCTGATTCAGCTTTCAATGTTGAGCTGAAATTATGCTCAACATTAAAAACTTATTATTGTACTCTTATCAAGGCAATCTACCCTATTTTATTTATATCTATAATAACAAATTAATCGACATGGTTGGATTTTCTACTGTACAGAGAGAAATTTAGTGAAAAGGGGAATTCTCTTTAAAAAATATTTTATAACTATTTTCTATTAGTATATTTATTTAATCAAGTAAATATTTATTACATGATGTAGTTTTCACAGTATGTAATTGGTTTTACAAAAAATTTGGTAGGAATTTACTTCTTGGAAGTAGTTATCGATAAAATGACAACAGATTTAAAACTGCACTCATGTGTTGGGTGCTGCTTTATATCAAGTTTTTTTAAACCCCTGTCTCAGAATTTATATTTCCTAATTGGATTTATTTAATGCTACTTTATCAACAATGAATTTTTTCAACTGGTTTCAACAATCAACTATTTTTACAACAATAAATTACCCTTTAATGTACAAAACTATGCAAAAAATAATTTTCTTATCTGCAGAGCATTTACTAACTCTACATCAAAAAATAATTTAAATAAATTCTTCTTTTGATTCATAAATTATATCAGGGGATGGGAGTCATTTTCCTTTCACATAAATTTATGAACTGATTTTCTCTTTCTTTTTTTTCCCCTAGATGTTGTAAAGATGGAGCCAGACGTACAGCGAAAGGATCCTGTTTTGTAGAAAAAAATTGTGTAAATGTGCTATGTACTTTCTAAATAAACTATTTTTACTTTAAACCAGCTCTTTTCTGTATTTAAAAACATGTGTTTCTATAATTATCTTTTGTTTTGCATAGTTTTGTGAATTAGAGTAATTCATTAAATTCTTATAAGTCATTTTAAAAAAATATTTTCTTTTAATTATATTGGACATTCAATATCCAACACTTGATAGTACTATTTTTGAGAAATAGTACCATGATAGTAATATTTCTCAAAAATAGTACTATCAAGTGTTGGATATTGAATGTCCAATATAATATAAAAGAAAATATTTTTTAAAAATGACTTATAAGAATTTAATGAATTACTCTTTTATTCACAAAACTATGCAAAAAATAATTTTCTTATCTGTAGAACATTTATAAACTCTACACCAAAAAATAATTTAAATAAATTCTGAGCAAGTTTTCATAAGCTCACAAAGATGGGTTTCATCATACACACTACACATTACTCAAGTTTTGAAAAATGAATGTATCAAATTTATGTTTATAAATTTATCAAATTATGTTAATAAATTTTATACTGGGGAAGTACAAATTTTTTGGGTTAATTATTAAAGTAGTACTGTTTTACATACTATAATCTCATTCTAAATTAGAAAAAAACAAACGGGAACCTTAGATCGAATGGAAAGCTGATTTAGCTTTAATGGTTCGTATTGATGTTATCTTAACTTTCAAATTTGGGTAAGTGTATCTTAATACTAAAGGAGGTTTTGTTCTAACAAGTAAACTTGTGATTCATATGCAAATTTTTAGGTAATAACAAAGATCAGTATTTGGTAATACCTAAAAATAGATAAGGCAAAAAAGGAAAGAATACTAGAAATATGAAGGCAAAAAAATAATAATAAAAGTGAAAGGGTTGATATCAGAGGTTATTCATCAATGTAATAAATAATAAAAATAAGCATATAAACGAAAGGGTCCTACGCAAAACTTTGAAAAAATGCCGGCGGTCTGATTCTGGTAGAATGCTGGCATGATGCCCGGACCTACGGCACATTGCTGTTTACGAGATGGGTAGATGACGGTATGTCGACACCAATTATTACTCCCGTAACCTACCCGTCAACCTCCGGTTCCGTGGCGGCTATCTGTCCCCATCCATGGCTTACTCGCGGCTGCTTCACGGTTCGCAGTCGGATGAACGATGGCTCGATTCCTACCGGAAGCGGCCCAGTACTCGACGGGGTAGTCGCGGGCGAGAGGACACAGCCGTGAAGGAAACGATACTGACCTAATGCGCCGGCCCGGCAGTGGAGAAATCGGCTGGCCGGAACCTTCCGACCCCGGCCCGATACCTCTGTGTTTGTTGGGTATATATGTATGTTTGTATATATATATGTATATATGTATATATATGTATATATGTATATATATGTATATATGTATATATATATGTATATATATATGCATATATGTATATATAGTCCCCTACATGGTGTAATGGTTAGCATTCTCAGCTGTCCCGCAGTGTACTTAGTCATCTCCATGTCCTCCCCCTCATAGGGACCAATGCTGGCTCACCTATTTCGTGCTCCCATAATAAAGAGCCAGTAAATTTGCGGTGAATAACAAAATATAAATTTCTAATGACAAGTACTTCCGCATTAGACTTAAAATATATATATATATATATATATATATATATATATATATATATGTATGTATATATAAATAATCCAACAGAGATAGATAAAAATAATACGAATATAGACAAAAAACAAACAGAAATCAAGCAGTATCAAGCAGTATAAGTCAGCTGTATAAGTGCCGGAACTGAACCATAAAACAACAAGAGGTAACCGACAGGTCTCGTCATCAGGGAGCCTAACCATATCAGTTACCTCAAGGGGAACTTTCTGAATAGGATGCTGGTAAGCCCAAAAGACATCCCAAGGCCCCGAGTCCCCCAAAGAAGCAATTAGTCAAGAAGAAAATGAAAAGACAAACACAACTTACAGTATGGGCTCAACGCACCGTACATGCAAGCACACAAACAATCCTAATGAAAAGTAAAAGATGCATACACACCCCAATTCCGTAAGTGACGGTTATGGCGAAACAGCAGCCAATTCTATCCTAAAAGTTACGTTATTGTAACATTACTATAGCTCCCCCCCCATTACAGCTTAACCAAATGAAAACATAAATACTATTCTAAACATCTTTAAAAATTCAAGAGTCTAAATGCTATTTTTTAAAAACTTTTAAATTGCCGAAATTTTTAGGGTAATCGTTTTTACTTAAGTTTTCCTCGAAAATTCTACATGCCTCCGAAAAATCCCCACCGTTGTTACATATGTTTTTTATTCTGTAAAGTTGTGAGTAAAAAATATTATAATAAATTTTATAGTTAAGTTGCTATGGAAATTGGTAAACGTAATAACCTCGAAGTTAAAATCTAACCTTTTATCATATATCCCTATTTTTATTTCTCTATTTTGAATTTGAATTTTTAAATCCAGATAAGTCGCACAAAGATTATTATCGTTAGTCCGGTTTAAAGTTAGTTGCTTTGGGTAGATTTGATTAAAAAATTCCAAATCGTTGCAGTTAAAAATTATGAGGTCATCAATATATCTAAATCCGGTAACATTATTTGAGTTAAGAAATTTAGTTTCGTAAAAATGTAAGAATAGTTTGGGAAATGCACTAGAATAGCTATTTCCCATAGGTATACCCTTTATCTGTTTAAAGAAATATAAGCCATTAAAGAGGTAGTTTTCAAAAAAATTAAATTTACATAAATCAATCCAGTCACATTTTAAGATTAAAGAACTATCTAAATAAGCATCATAAATTTCTGAACAGATAATCATGAAATTATCATGCGGAATACTGGTAAACAGGTTTTCAAAATAAAACGTGTATATGCTATCTATATTCTTACTTTTTAAAAAATGTAGAACATCCTGGTTATTATTTATAATAAAGCTATTTTCGGTAACCTTAATTTTATTTAGAATAATTTTTAAATAACTAAAAAAATTTTTACTTAATAAAGTGTTATAACAATTTGTACTACATGTAACAAACCTAAATTTAGTAGGTACTTTATGGAATTTTATGGTAGGAAACAGGTAAGGGTATTTTATGCTATTAATCTTAAACTTAAAATTTTTGCTAAAAGCTAAATTCCTATTATCTATTTATTTTTTGGTAAGGTTAATTTTTTGATAGGTATTATTTGAGTTGTATTCCCTAGAAATTAACTGCTTAAAATAATCTTTGCACATAAAACCGAAGTTATTTGCAGCCTTATCAACAACCGTAATAATAAACTTATTTTTAAACCTTTAATTTTACTGTATAGAACTTTGCTTAGAAAAAAAAACTCTTGTCCTCCATACTATACTCTTCGTAATTCCTTTTTATATCCTGTAAAATATGCACCTTCCACTCCATAAAACCTTCGATAGGCCAATTGTACTTCCTTGCTAATTTTACTATGCAGTAATCTAATTCTTTAGTGATAGAACTTATAATTTGCTTTAAATTTACCTTATTTCGTACCCTAAAGTTTGAGCCCTTACGTAGAACTTCCCTCAACCTAACATCTTTAAAATATTAAGATCCCCTGTTACAATATGCCCCGATGTTGGATTAACAAAGTTTTTAAACTCCTCAATATGACAATCAGAATTAGAAATTTTGCCTAAGTTATGACTATAAAAGTTATAGTTGCAGATTATGTCCCTTAACGGTTTTTTGATATTTAAAAGCAATAGTGATTTTCCCACAATCCTTGATTGTTAATAATTTAGAATTATTATGTACAATAGTAGGTAGTTTTAAATGCTCGAAATCTTTATCTAGAAAGTTTTATCTAGAATGTTTTATGTTTTCTTTGCAGGATATGTTTTATGTTAAAGTGATTTAGCAGTCTATGCTTGAATTTTAATTTTTGTTTTTTTCTATTGTTTATATTTTACATATGTATATATATGTATATATATGTATGTATGTATGCATATAAATATAAATATGTATATATATATATATATATATACATATAATATATAAATACTAGATAGTACCCGTCAAAACTTGACGGCAAATAATTGAACAGTTCCAATAAAAAAAGGGTCATAACCTTGTTAAAATATGAGAAATTTTTACCGAATATTAGCTGTTTTTCTATCCGATGTTATAATTAAAAATGTTGTAAAAATCCGAGTTTATAATTTGAAAAAACGTCTTCTTGGAAAAAAAAGCATGCTTACCGCTGATTTTTCAATCCGACTTGCACAATCTAACTAATATGCTATGTATACAATCTAACTAATATGTTATAAATATATTGAGCAAAAATAAAATATAGAAACAAAAGAAAATCAGATTAAAAAATCATACAAATTACTCACGTGCAAAAAAATTTTGCAGTCTATTTAGGCAGCGCTGCAATCGCGTTTCAGAATTTTTTTATTTTCATGAATTTTAATGATGTATACACGTGCATTCAATAATTGGATCCGGTAGGCAGCGCTGCAATCACTTTTCAGAATTTTTTTTTTCATGAATTTTATAGCTGTATACACGTGCATTGAATAACAATTAACTTAACCTACAAATTTGTTAAACAAACGATTTTGGTGTTTTTAATTTCTGTTTATTATTGTATTTTTGCACGTGAGATTAATATAGGCTGATATATTTGTGAAGCGGTCACTCCGGAAGCGTTACTTGACAGAGGCATACACAGAACACGGCAACTTTGAGGGGAATATGAATATATATAAATATATATATATATATATATATATATATATATATATATATATATATATATATATATATATATATATATATATATTAATATTTAAATAAATAAATATATATATATATATATATATGATTTTTTATATGAATCGTCTATTGTGATCCATATAGCGGGCTGCAACGGAGAAATTTCTTGAGCTTTTCAGTCTATCGAATGAAATTATATACATGGTATTTATTACATATTACCTGTAGTACAAAAGTTTAACTAAATCCTCAGTTGAAGTTATATGTTCAGAAAAAAAAATAAGTAAAATTTTCATTCTAGCGTGTCAAAGTACCTTTTAATCACATTATGTAATATATAAATGTATAAGAGAAACATAAGTAATCGCACAACATTTAATAAAAATGTAGATTTAAATAATCCACAAATAAATTCCGGATTATTCAACATTTAATATTAATGAATGAACAGATAATTCAGTTAGATTATCTCTTGAAATTTTTATTATTTTTCATACTTTCTCACTGTCTTGTTCAAGAATGCAAGAATAAACATTTATACAAGTCTTTTAAAAGAAATAATCGAAGTCAATGAATTTCTAAAATGTATTTACTTACAGTTTGATTTAAAAATTTATGTTGAAAATTGTTTATATTCTGGGTGCTAAAATATCTTTAAAATATTTTAAATTTTTATTTAGAGAAATAATAATGTAAATGAACGTTGCAGTTAATTATCTGTTTATGTGTAAAGACTGTAAAAAAGTTTCACATGCAATAACAGTATAGTCATTATATAACACATTCTAGGTTTTGAGTCCCTTGATTCCGGGAGTAACGTTTCTGGGTAGCTCATCTGCCTATTTCGGGGTGACATGACTCTGCCTGTTTCAGGGTCTAATGATTTTGGGTAGAGGATTTGCCTGTTTCAGGCAGGCCACTTGCTAATGGAGCGTCGTCCTTTCCTATCCGTTTTAGGTTGGAAAAGAGGGGTGGCCAGAACCAGTAGGCCGTATATCCGAAGTAGGTAGGTTTTTTAGGCTATATCAGGATTTCATTTTTAGTGTGTGGCCGTTCATCCGGAGGGGAGGATGTTTAATATTATTTTCTTCTTCCGCTGGTGGCAATCCTGGTATTCACCTGTAGATGGCGCTTTTATAGAAATGTTTTACATATAAAAGGAATGCTGTCAGCTGCTTATTTAGCTGTTGTTGAATATGGAAAAGATCTGGTATGCTATGTTGTTTTTAACGTGTGCAAGGAAATGACGCCCACATACTTGACTCTACCACTGGAAAGGTGGGGAACTTTAATCTTATGATCTGGTCACAAAGCGAAGTAGTTAAGAATATGTTTTTTTCGGGGAATGTTTTGCTTGTTTCTCATTTAGGCATAGATTGATATATCTGTGCCTAAATGAGTAAAGTATTTATATCATACAGCAATTTTTCATTTTTTGCAAGTTTAAAATTTTATAATATCTCCAATTATATGTTACAATTCATATACAAAATGATTGGAGAATGAAAGGAAAACACAGTTGTGGAGCCATAAATAACATGGACAGCCCAATTTATCCAAAGCTTTATTTATTCATTAGGAACACAATGATTTACAGAAGTGGTCATCAGACTTTGACAGAAGAGGGAAAGCGAAAGAACCTCTTGCCAGTATAATCAGTTCCCTTTGAGGGCTCTAGACTGGAGTAGTAGAACTGTCTGCAACAATCGCTCTGTGGAACTTGATACAAACATAGATTACGAAGATAACTATCAAAATGGCCACAGAGTAAATTAAAAAGAGATGGAATTGGACAAGCCCAGTCATCTTGCTCAAGAGCTTTCCCTTCGATTATAAATATGCTGTCCTTAGCAAAGTTTACCGTTACCACGAATGTTCACCGTCAAAACGAGAAACTGTCTCTATCCTCGTAGCTCATAGACCGTGCTGGAAGTATTCACTTCGCAATAAACTTGATAGATCTTCTGTTGAAAGGGGAAATGGGCTTATGTCAAGATGTGCAGGTTCAAAAGGTGGCGGCGTTTGGGAATCTACCAATCATCATCTTCATTTAAGCCATTGCTACGATGACGTTGACGTCAAATCTCAAAGAAAGAATCTACAAAGATACCAAGAAAACTGTAAGTCTTCATGATTAGAAATTTTTATACTCTCTGCAGCTACTATCAAAAGCAGAGTAGTGAAACACTCTTCTTAGAACATTCAAAGTACTTTCAGGTATTATTTAAATACTGTTTCTCTAGAGGAACTAATTGAAAACTTACGTCGGTATAAATTGCAAATGACAATGGATTTTGAGCCATTTTTCTTTGCATGGGTAACTTAAAACACTACAGCATTTGAGATAAACAGTATATTATCTTGCGAATGCTCTGTTCCCTACAGAAAGTTATTATCTTGTAGCGAGCGCCGAATATTCACTGCAGCGCAGTCGACTGACGTCTGCGTTTTTCTCCGGCTCCATCCAGAGCGTGGAGGAATGTAGCGCCGCTCGGGAGAAGAGCATGTATATAAGAAGCTGGCTCGCCGCCATGAGAGCTAGCGAGGCGTTTGCTTGTTGTAGTGTTGTTACCCACTTGGGAAATTTAATTGTTTTAAATAATGTTTTTAATAAAGTTAAGTTGAAGTTTTACTTGCATCATTTACTCCGTACAGCATGCACGACCTCGTTAAAATGGTGACCTTCGGACTTAGCATGAATTTTTTTTGAAACTTTGCTTAAATTTAAACAGCTGGAAGTGAGACTCAAATATGCAGGACGAGACGGAAAGAGTGGCGGCAGTGAGAATTCCACCGTAGAATGCTATGGACCCAGGGTTATGGTTTCATATGGTACAAGCTACTTTTGAGCTTGCAGTTCCGAAGTCTATTACGCAGTCCCGAACGAAATTCAACTACGTAGCGACTAACTTACCCCCCGAAGTAGCAGCTATGGTGCGATATGTGATTGTCAAGCCAACTGATAAGCCTCTTGAAACGCTGATGGAAAGCATAATTTCACGTTGCGGTGAAACCAAAACGCAAGAAATTCGTCGTTTGTTATCAAGGGAACAGCTTGGAGATAGGAAGCCGAGTGAACTACTTCGCGTGATGCAACGACGTGCTGAAAATAATAACGTGAAAGACGGTCTCCTGTTAGAACTTTTTATGCAACAAATGCCAATCAATATACAGACTGTTCTGGCATCTATTTTGCCGGTGTCCCTGGAGAAGGCTGCTGCGGTTGCCGACCGAATATTAGAGGTAACTCAGCCACAAGTAAATGCCGTTTCTGGTGTCTCAAGTTCAGCTGCAAGTGATACAAATGTTGACGCTTTACTCAAAGAAATAAAAGAGCTCCGACGAGAAGTAAACTCCTTTAGCCACCGTTCCAGAAGGTTTTCTCGGAATCGCTGTAGTCAGTCAAGAACTCGCCCGAAAGACAGATATCGATCGCCTTCGGTTATACCGAAAGAGTGGTGTTGGTACCGCTGGAAGTTTGGATCCGACGCAAAAAGGTGCACACCCCCATGTTCCTTTCAGGGAAACATCGAAACGCGGGAGTAGTGGCGACATGCTCCTTGCCGAAAACGTCTCGTCGCTTTTTTATGCGTGACCATAACACTGGAGCATTGTTCCTAATCGACACGGGATTGGATGCCTGTCTAGTAAAAGCATCCAAGGCTGAGAGAAGGCTGCCAGTTCATCAGGTATTTCAAGCCGCTAACGGCACTAAAATTAGTGTTTATGGTCTGAAAACTGTAAATCTGAGTTTGGGTCTAAGGAGAGTTTTTTCATTTCCTTTTTCTGTATGCGATGTTTCTTGTAATATAATTGGTGCTGATTTTTTACATTATTTTAATCTGCAACCTGATTTAAGAAATGAGCGTCTAACTGATTCATATACAAACTTAAAATGTCATGGTGTTCTGGGTATTTCTGAATGTTTTTCGGTAAAATTATTTAACGATAACTCCATTTTTCACAAATTATTATCTGAATTTCCTTCCATAACGAAATTATCAGATTTAAATAAACCTGTAAAGCATAATACTTTACATTATATAGAAACAAAAGGACCACCTGTCGTTTGTAAGCCACGGAGATTAGCGCCTGACCGTTTAAAAATTGTTAAATCCGAAATTCAAAACATGCTAAATTTAGGTCACATAAGACCTTCGAAAAGTAATTACGCTTCACCTTTGCACCTTGTGCTAAAGAAAGGTTCCACTGAATGGCGACCTGTTGGTGATTTCAGATTATTAAATGCTCAAACTGTTAAGGATAAATATCCAATACCAAACATTTCAGATTTTACTTCAGAATTGCACGGCACAAAAATTTTCAGTCATATCGACTTAGTTAAAGCTTATCATCAGATACCAATAAATCCTGCAGATATTCATAAAACAGCTATATGTTGCCCATTGGGTAATTTTGAAAGTACTTGCATGCAATTTGGCTTATGTAATGCCAGTGCGACCATTCAGAGGTTTATAGATGAAGTCACATGGGATCTCCATGGTGTGTTTGCTTTTGTTGATGATATTCTTATAGCTTCAAAAGATATGGATGAGCATTATGACCATTTAAAATTTTATTCGCTAAATTAGATGAATATGGTCTGTGTATTAATGTGTCTAAATGTAAATTTGGTGTATCATCTCTTGATTTTTTGGGATTTGAATTATCTGAGCACGGTTTAAAACCTCTATCTGATAGAGTAAAAGCTATTCAGGATTTCCCTCGACCTGACACAGTAACTAAACTTAAAAGGTTTTTGGGTATGTTTAATTTTTATAGGCGATTTGTTCCTAAAGCTGCCGAGATTTTAGCCCCTTTAAACCAGTTACTTGAAGGCCGAGTGAGCAAAAAAAAAAATCAACAAGAGACTCAAAAAAGTCAGAAATTCCGTTAGAATGGAGTAATTTGGCTGCCGAGGCATTTTCTGCTGCAAAAAAAGCACTTGCCGAAGCAACTTTGCTTAAGCACCCGATTCCAGGTGCACAGCTAAGTCTTTGGACCGATGCATCAGATGTAGTTATAAGGAGTACCCTAATGCAGTTTTCAAATAACACATGGGAACCCATCGCATTTCTTTCAATGAAATTAAGTAAAAGACAAAAGAATTGATCCGTCTATGATCGTGAATTGTTGGCCATATATACATCAGTTAAAAAGTTTAGACATTTGCTTGAGGGAAGAGAATTTTGTGTATTTACCGATCAAAAACCTCTTAATTTTGCTTTTAAGCAAAAAGCAGAAAATTGTTCTCCACGTCAATTACGACATCTGGACTTTATTTCTCAATTTACTACAGATATAAGGTACGTTAAGGGTGAAATGAATGTGGTGCCAGATACGTTATCTCGAATCGAGATAGATGCAGTTTCAAAATTACCCCCAGTGGGTTATAAGCAGTTGGCTGAAGAACAACTTCAGGATAAAGAATTTCAGGAAATAATCAAATCAGATTTCCCACTGCAACTTAAAAAACATTACTTTCCACTGGAAGACATTGATTTGTACTGCGACACACCACCATTGGTCATCCTAGACCATTTATTTCCAAATCTTTTAGGAAATCAGTTTTTGAAAATTTTCATTTTTTTCTCACCCTGGTATTTCCGCCACAACCAAGCTGATATGCAATCGTTTTGTTTGGCCTGGTATGAGGAAGGATATAAAATCTAGAGTTCGTGGCTGTAACGGTTGTCAGCGAGCGAAAGTTTTTAGACATAGCAAGGCTCCGCTTGGCACATTTGCTCAGCCAGACGCTCGTTTTTCTCATATCCACTTGGATTATATAGGACCGCTACCCTTATCCAAAGGAAAGAGATTTTGTATGACAATTATAGATCGATTCACAAGATGGCCTGAGTGATTCCCACCACTGACATGACAGCTGAAACTACTGCAAGTGCTCTTTTGCACAGTTGTATTAGCAGATTTGGTTCGCCTGTCACTATAACGACTGATCAAGGTAGATGCTTCGAATTCTCTCTTTTTAGCAAGCTAACGAATATGTTGGGATCGCATAGAATTCGTTCTGCAGCATACCATCCGCAATCAAATAGCATGATAGAGCGATTTCATAGGCACCTTAAAGGAGCGCTCAAAGCTCACGAAAATCCAAAATGGACGGAGATTTTGCCGATTGTTTTGCTTGGTTTGCGAACGGCATAAGGATGATCTTAATGCATCTACCTCTCAACTGGTATATGGTACTAATTTGAGATTGCCTTTCGATCTATTATCAGATGAAAATTATAAAAAACCGATAACTGCAAATTATGTATAGGATTTAATTGAAATGATGAGGAAGTTGAATCCAATAGCCACCCCCTCTCATGGAAATAGCAAAATATACATTAATCCAACATTAAAATCGTGTACACATGTTTTCTTAAGAGTAGACAGAATTGTTCCTCCTTTAACACCACCCTATACAGGACCTCATCCTGTACTAAAACGAAATGACAAAAATTTTATTCTGGATATAAATGGTAAAAAAACTGCAGTAACTCTTGATAGACTTAAGCCAGCATATAAACGCAACCCTGATTTAAAGCAATTAGAGGTTAATGGAGATCAGTCAGTCATTCCAATCTCAGAGGGTAAGAGTAATTCTAAATCAGGTGCGAAAGCTAGTCGACGTGTTCATTTTTCTAAACAGTTAGTGCAATATATCACATAAATGAGTTTTATGTAATACTTGTGTTCTGATTTCTAAGTATTTGTGTGGTTTTTCGTATATAGAACATGTAATTGTATGTGCAGGTTGTATTGCTTAATTTTCAATCTAGATGTATTATATGAATGTAATGGTAATGTATTTTAAGTGGTATGTCTAAAAGTTTCGCTTCCTTCGTCACTGGGGGGATAGTTTGTAGCGAGCGCCGAATATTCACTGCAGCGCAGTCGACTGACGTCTGCGTTTTTCTCCGGCTCCATCCAATGGCGTGGAGGAATGTAGCGCCGCTCGGGAGAAGAGCATGTATATAAGAAGCTGGCTCGCCGCCATGAGAGCTAGCGAGGCGTTTGCCTGTTGTAGTGTTGTTACCCACTTGGGAAATTTAATTGTTTTAAATAATGTTTTTAATAAAGTTAAGTTGAAGTTTTACTTGCATCATTTACTCCGTACAGCATGCACGACCTCGTTAAAATCTTCATACGCCAATTTATAAAATGATAATATAATTTATCAGTTATAATGTTCTGCAGAAATGTCAAATTGGCACTCAATTTTTACACTTGAAAATATATTTTAATGTAACAGCTCAATTTTTTATACACTGCTGGCCACTGTAAATGCAACACCCTGAAGGAAACATGCAAATAACATGAAATTTTCAACATGCAATAGCGGAGGTGAGATATGCAAATGATTAGAATTTCAGCGCAGACGCACAGCACGCGTGCCTGTGGCGCCACTTCAAAGAGCTATTTAAGGCTTGGAGATTTCGACGATTTCAAGTTCGGCAATTGTGTTTTTCTAGTGGTTTTTTAAAAAAAACGATCAATTATGCCTCGTCGAAAACAGCGATCATCTTTTGATCAAGTATCCGAGTTCGACAGAGGAAGGATAGTGGCCTACCGAGATTGTGGATTATCTTTCAGGGAAATCGGTAGTCGTGTTGGACGAAACCAAACAACTGTAATGCGAATATGTGATCGTTGGATGCAGGAGGGTACGACGGACCGGCGTGTTCGATCGAATCCACCTCAGCGCACCACTTCACGTATTGACAGGCAAATTGTGCGCATAGCAGTGACGGATCGCTCAGTCACATCACGAACCATAGCACAGCACATGCAGTCTGTAACGCACACCGAGCATTTTAATGATTTTGCAACTGTCCTTTGACTAGGGGTTTTTCTTTTAACATTAAACAACGTACCTTTGCAATAGTCGTATATGTCCGTTTTTTCCTTGGATACTTGTTTGGAATTTTTGTCCCACTTGAGGCTCCAATTTGACGTTTTTTTTTCCCTTTCTGGTTGACGATATTTCCTATCGACGCTTTAGATATCACAAAACCATGACTCTCACATCGTTTTTGGATAACGGAGTATGCATATTTATCTTCGGAATCAGCATAAATGTAGCCTTCGAACCACTGCTTTGTTAAAAATGCCATTTTGAATAAAAACAAAACTTTCAATCCGCAGACGATAATTTTGACTTTTAAAAACATAGTACAATTGCAATTATTTCTTTTGCAGCAAACGATTTTTTATTACCGCTTACCAAAATCGTCTAAAAGATGTGCGAACAGCCTCTGTATATTATATATATATATATTACGCTATTCCAAGAATGAGTGGGAATCGAAACGGCCAGCGCTCGTGCGGAGATTTGAACCAGGTACCTCTCGCTCCGTAGTGCGATAGTCCAATACTCCGTAGTCCGATGCTTTAACCATTCAGCCACAGATTCCTTGCGGAAAAGGTCTTATTAAGGAGCCATAACGTGTTTTCGTTTCGTGACGATTCCTGCAAGTTTACTGTAAGCCGCGTAAAAGAACTTCGTTCCAAAAATTGTATTTTTAATTAAAATAATTCAAGCTTAAAGTGGTTAGTTCAATATAATTTATCTTCAATTATATTTGTTTCACGCTTCACAAAACTGATTATTTTAGATCTCATTAAGTAAAAGCTTAACATTTCAAATTTGGACCTTTTGAAAAGAGGGTTACAAATATAGAATACTGTACTGTTAGTTTATTGAATAAATATTTTGAGTATTTAAAACTACCTATTGTTGTTCACAATAATTCAAAATGTCTACCAATTAAATATTATGGAGGGACTACACTTCTTTTTAATTATCAAAAACCGTTAAGAAATTTAATCTGTAACTATAATTTTTACAGCCATAACTTTCGATATCACAATATTTCTAATATTTCGGTATATTTCGGTATATTTCGGTTTCTAATATTTCGGTAATATTTCTAATACTGATTGCTTTTGCCAACCTGAGGACTTTAAGGACTTTTTTGATCCGACTACGGTAGACATTGTAACTGGGGATTTAAATATTGTTAAGGATCCTAGATTAAAAGAACTTTTTTAAAAGGGCTCAAAATTCAGGGTAAGAATTAAAGTTAAGCAAATTATTAGTTCCATTAGTGAAGATATAGATTATTTCATTGTAAAGTTAGCCAGAAAAAACAACTGGCCTATCGAAGGTTTCCAGACGTGGAAGGTTAACAAGCAATTAAAAAAAAATTACTAAGAGCATAAAAATAAGGGAAGCATGCAAGTCTATTTTCTAAATGAAGGTCTACATAATAAAATTAAAGAGGTAAAAATAAGTTGATAAGGCAGCCAATATCTTTTATATGTAAACAGTTCTTTAAGCAAATAATAACTGAGGAATTCAGTTCTAATAATACCTATAAGAAATGAACTTACCCAAGAAATGGGTAATAATAGTAAATACTAAGAATATTTTATGTGTTTGACACAGTGTACTCTGGATTATCCGTGTGTGGATTATCCGTGCAGAAAAAATCTGAAACATTTATCCAAAATAATACCTACTTAATTTATTAAAATACTGCATGCAAATTTCTTCCGACATGCATATACAAAAAACAAGATTTTAAAATATCAGTTTTCTATGTATTGAGAAGATTTTTATTTGATAAAGGATGCGTTAATGCACTGAATCAATACTTTGTGGATTACCCGAGATTTTGAATTCAGTGATTTTATGTAATGTTAGGAAAATTCGTAGTGAGAACATATCAAAGATTCGGTAAAACAAGAAGAAAAAAATTACCGATTGCATGCGAAAATTAAATTAATAAAATAGAGAAACAAGTGTAGCATTACATTTTGAAAATGCAATAAAATTTGGCAGAAATCCAATTATCCATAATTTTCGATAATTCGTGCAATCCATCCCATTAACCGGGATAATCCGAAGCACACTGTATTTATATCTGTGTAACCGGTAGATAGACCGGTGTAATCTATCTCGGGCGTTTAAATTTTTAATGTTTGTTGTCTAATAAAGAACTTCAGTTTGTACCTTTTTTGTTTAATGCATAAACCTCCCT
Source organism: Dolomedes plantarius (assembly GCA_907164885.2). NCBI lineage: Eukaryota > Metazoa > Arthropoda > Arachnida > Araneae > Dolomedidae > Dolomedes > Dolomedes plantarius. The sequence goes on from OU015493.1 coordinate 220,040,320, forward strand.
CGTATGAAAACTACTCAAACTGTAATCATAAGGCGATGTTGACATTTGCGAATATAGATAAATTTCTTAAATAAAAAATGGGTAAAATTGCGCAAATTGGTGCTCCCACATATGTTTTTAAGTGTAACAGTCATAACCTGTACTAATCGATGTAATGCTGTTCGATGGGTAATGCAAAGGGAGTGGCGTACGTCACCTTAGAAACATCAAATAAACAACCAATGATAAATAATACATTTTTTTAAATGACCAAATAAATAGTTTTGTTCATTTTCTTAAAGATAATGTGGTTTCTAAATAAATTTTTAAAAAAATCTAAAACAGTTAAAAATTTTGTTTTAATTTTGGAGTTTTTAACCACTAATACGAACTCTTCGATAAACTGTTCCACATTGAAACTTGCAATTGCAACGCTTTCCCTCGTGAACTGAGTTGATTCAACTAGGCGACTGGTGTGAAGGACGAATATCGAGTAGTGTCTTTTGTGTTGAGTCAACTTGTGGGGATGAGAACGTTAGCGGTACTTGTGCCTGCTGGCAAACTGCCTGGGCGGACGAATTGACTGCGTGTGAAGGGGTGCGGGCGGTTCCCAACCATTTGTTATCTCGCTAAATTCCTTAACACCCGTCCGTTAAAGTTGAATCAAGTAACCGCCTTGTCTGAAAGAGTCCTTATACTTATGAGAGATACCTTCTTCCGTGTCAAGACCCTCTCAAACTAGTAATGTTTATGACGATTTGAAGATATCCGAGCAAGAAACAGAAGGATGAATAGTAGTTCAATGTGAAGCGTCGTTTCAATACGTTTCAGAGCTTTTTAAGTTTCTTCTAAAATAACCATTTTTTCGATATATTTCGATGTTACAAGCAAAAATTTTTAATCTATTTGTGAAAGAAATTTTAGTCGCTGTCGAGTCATTAAGGTATCCGACTACGTTGCGAGACATTTTTTATTTTATATTTTTTATTTTTTACTTTACTTTACTTGTAAAATTTTTGTTTTGTTTTTCGAGGCAATACAGCAACAAAATAGGAAAATGATGATATAATGGTCCATAACTATATATATTTTTACAAGATTTAGGACTTCAGTCGAAACTTAGGAAACTTTCACATATAAAGCTCTAGCTCTAAAAATAACTCATTCATTTAACATTAATTTCTTTTTATCACGTGTAAGTAAAGGCCTTCTGAATGTAGTGGACTAAAAAATTATCGATATCTTGAAATCGAAAAATAATGCAGAGCTTTATGTGCAATTACATGTAAATTTTCAGAACTTTCTAAGGACGTTTTTTATAAAAACATCTGTAAATCAACAAATATCGTACCTAGAGCCTAATCTGTAACTTGTTCCTTACATTCTTAGAATTAAGGAAAATATACCTGAAAATTTCATAAACATATGAGCATATTTGAGTTATGATATTGGTTGAATACATTTTTAATGAAATATAACGCTCACTCCTTTCAACAACGTCATATCTCAAAAATTGGCGATTTTTAGTTATGGTTGTTTTCAGAATGCCCTGAAAGAATAGTATATCACTGCAAGATCGTTACATCTCACCGCACAATATTTAGCCGTAGAGAGCAGAATTAAATTTATTTTCAATACATTTCAATGTACTTTTTTTCAACTTTCAAATCACTCTCCTGAAAAATCTTGTTTTAGAGATATGACGTTGTTGAAAGGAGTGAGCGATATGTTCTTAGGGAAACAAAAATTTAAAGGTTTCTCTTGTAATGAAATTAGCGCCCTTTACACGAACGCTCTTTCCCGCATGAAACCACGATCCCGCTCGATTGAGTGCACGTGGGAAGTTGTCGGAGAGGAAGGGAAAGCTGCTTTGGAGAGTACTGCAAGTTTTCTCGCTCAATACCGTACGCTCCAAACACTCGCGAAAGAGCGTACGTGTAAAGGGATCTATTGGCAGCTGCTGTTCTTCACAGTCGACAGAGCATGTAGACTGATGTTAAGATTCAGTTTCAATGTTTTAATATGTTAAATAGTGATATCTATATATATACATATACCTACACACATATATGTATAAATATATATATATATATATATATATATATATTATATATATATATATACTTATACATATATATGTATATATATATATGCATATACACATACATATATATGTATATATATGTATATATATAGAGAGAGAGTGGGAGACAGAGATACACGCATAAATATATATATAGAAAATCTTGTCGAATAACCAATGCCGAAAAAGGGTAACATTTTCCTGGCAAGTTATATTAGAAATGTTCGTACATCAGGAGCTCATTTCTTAGGACTTTTCTTCACAAAGTCTGAGAGTGCAAAAATTTTTAATCTATTTGTGAAAGAAATTTTAGTCGCTGTCGAGTCATTAAGGTATCCGATTACGTTGTGAGCCATTTTATATTTTATATTTTTTATTTTTTAATTTACTTTACTTGTAAATATTTTGTTTTATTTTTCGAGGCAATACAACAACAAAATAGGAAAATGATGATATAATGGTCCATAACTATGTATATTTTTACAAGATTTAAGACTTCAGTCGAAACTTATGAAACTTTCACATAAAAAGCTCTAGCTCTAAAAATAACTCATTCATTTAACATTAATTTATTTTTATCACGTGTAAGTAAAGGCCTTCTGAATGTAGTGAACTAAAAAATTATCGATATCTTGAAATCGAAAAATAATGCAGAGATTTATATGCAATTACATGTAAATTTTCAGTACTTTCTATGGACAATTTTTATAAAAACATCTGTAAATCAACAAATATCGTACCTAGAGCCTAATCTGTAACTTGTTCCTTACATTCTTAGAATGGAGGAAAATATACCTGAAAATTTCATAAACATATGAGTATATTTGAGTTATCCTATAGGTTGAATACATTTTTAATGAAATATAACGCTCACTCCTTTCAACAACGTCATATCTCAAAAATTGGCGATTTTTAGTTATGGTTGTTTTCAGAATGCCCTGAAAGAATAGTATATCACTGCAAGATCGTTACATCTCACTGCTCAATATTTAGCCGTAGAGAGCAGAATTAAAATTTATTTTCAATACATTTCAATGTACTTTTTTTCAACTTTCAAATCACTCTTCTGAAAAATCTTGTTTTTCAGATATGACGTTGTTGAAAGGAGTGAGCGATATGTTCTTAGGGAAACAAAAATTAAAGGTTTCTCTTGTATTGAAATTAGCGCACTTTACACGAACGCTCTTTCCCGCATGAAACCACGATCCCGCTCGATTGAGTGCACGTGGGAAGGTGTCGGAGCGGAAGGGAAAGCTGCTTTGGAGCGTACTGCAAGTTTTCTCGCGCGCAATACCGTACGCTCCAAACACTTTCGAAAGAGCGTACGAGTAAAGGGCGCTATTGGCAGCTGCTGCTCTTCACAGTCAACAGAGCATGTAGACTGATGTTAAGATTCAGTTTCAATGTTTTAATATGTTAAATAGTGATATCTATATATATACATATACCTACACACATATATATACTCAAGAGCCAAAACATTATGACCACCTGTCAATAACGAGTTGGCTCACCTATGGCGTGCAACACAGCTTCAACCCGCCTTGGCATGGATGCCACAAGTCCTTGGTCGATGGCCGGAGACAGATTGTACCAGATGTTTAAGCAACGGTCACGCAAATCCGAGATATTGCGAATTGGCGGTCTTTGAACTCTGAGCTGCCGTCCCATGACATCCCAAATGTGCTCTATCGGATTGAGATCCGGTGAGTTAGGTGGCCAGGACATTAACTGGAAGTCCGCATCATGTTCCTGGAACCACTCCAACACAATTTTAGTCTTGTGACACGCTGCGTTGTCCTGTTGGAACATTCCATTTCCAGCTGGACAAACAGAGGCCATGTAAAGGTGCAACTGGTCCGCAATGATGTTCAGATACCCTGTAGCATTCATGGTCTCCTCTACCACAACCACGGGTAACAGAGACGCCCAAGAGAACGTCCCCCAAAGCATAATACCGCCCCCACCGGCCTGTGTATGACCTACTGTACATTGAGGGAGCAACAGTTCGCCTTGAAGACGGCGTATCCTGACACGGCCATCGGCGTGATGAATGACAAACCGTGATTCATCTGACAAGGCAACTCTCTCCCACTGATCCATGGACCAGTCGCGATGTTCCCGGGACCAGCACAGGCGCAGTTGGCGATGACGCTTGGTCAGCAAAGGAACACGAGTGGGTCGTTTGCTGCGTAGCCCCATATCCAACAGTGTCCGCTGAATAGTGTGCTGCGATACTTTTCTACTTGGCCCTGCATTGTATTGGGCTGTCAGCTTGTTTTGCTTCACCATGCGAGACAGTCTCCGACGACCTTTTTCTTTGATAGTGTGTGGACGTACAACACCATGTCGTCTACTGCTGGTTTCACCGTCATTCATCCACTTTGCATAAGTACTAACAACTGTAGGTCGCGAAGAACCCACGAGTCGTGCAGTTTCGGAAATACTTGTTCCGAGCCTTCGAGCCATTACAATCTGCCCTCTATCAAAGTCGCTTAGATACGCAGCCTTTCCCATCACACACAGAAGTAAGTGAAAGAATGATTCTTCAGACTCTCCAGCAGCAGTTAAATACCACTTCCACCTGATCATGTGCCTTCCACGTCATCCAGGCGAATTCATTGCAAAATGTAGGGGTGGTTATAATGTTTTGGCTCTTGAGTGTATGTATATATATGAATATATAAATAAATATATATATATATATATATATATATATATATATATATATATATATATATACTTATACATATATATGTATATATATATATGCATATACACATACATATATATGTATATATATGTATATATATAGAGAGAGAGTGTGGGAGACAGAGAAACACGATAATAGCTATAGTCTAATTAGAAAACTACAAACATTAGATAAATGTAAATATGTAGTAACTTGTGATTTTAAAGATCTATTTAATAATATCGATATAATTCATTTAAATACAATAATCGTAATGTTAGTACAAAATAATATTCAATACTTAAGCAACGAAATTAAACTAACTCGTTTCAATTGGCTCCTAGAATTAGTAACTAAACATAATTATATAGTTCATAATAATAGTATATACTTACAGTCCAAACGTGTACCTCAAGGTGGTAATGCTTCAAGTATGCTAGCTAATTTATACTTATATTATTTTGAAATTAATAATATAGAAAATAGCAATTACAATATATTTAGATATATAGATGATATAATAGTAATTAATAAAAGTAATAACCCTATAGACTTCTTACCCTCCTAATCTGGAACTAATTAAAAGTAGGCATGATAATATTAATGTAAACTTTTTAGATATTAATATTAAATTTAATACTCACAGTAAATTTACTTTTGACTTATACGACAAAAGATATGACTATAATTTTAATATTGTTAAATTTCAAAATTTTCTAACCTGTTTACATAAATCTGTTTTTAATAATATTATTGTAAATCAGTTAGTTCGTATAAATAGGCTATGTTCTAAAGACAATAGGATTAAGCATATTATAGACTTGAAAGCTGTGCTAACTCGGAATAATTACCCAGTAAGTCTATCCAAAAACATAATTGGTTGTTTTTATTTTAATGAATAGTTTGTTCTGTTGCATTAATATGTTAAACATAACAATAGGTTAAAATAGAAAAAATAACTACTAAAAATAAAAATAAAAATCATAAGTAAAAATAAAAATAATAATAAAATTAACTCTTAGTAGTAATGATAATAAAAAAATAAATAATTAAGGGAATAATAGTCCTAAATTACGGTAACCTAACTAAGTCTGTAACTGAGAATCCACTACCTCAATGGTTGCAAGTTTTGTGACGTCAGTCATCTTGCGGTTACAAGTTCTTAACTTCCACTCTGACTAGCGCCAGGCTTGGTGTTCTTTGGCTAAGTACTTTTATTCAAACTTAATTCAATTATTAATCAATTCTTCTGTTAATAATGGATTGTACGGTGTCTGAGTGTGTTTATTTTATAGATAATACTCATCGGAAACAATCCATTGGTTTTTAGACAGTATTGACACCGCCGAGCAAGAAATGCAGTCAAAAACCTTATTCATACTTTACTTTTCATGTTGTTTGTTCCTGGCTGCAAGTAGCTTTAGAGCTATTACTGGTTTTCTCTTTCATCATATTCTTATTTATATATATATATATATATATATATATATATATATATATACTTATACATATATATATATATATATATACATGTACATATACACATACATATATATGTATATATGTATATATATATATATATATATATATATATATATATATATATATATATATATACATGTACATATACACATACATATATATGTATATATGTATATATATATACATATATAAATATACATATATATACATAAATATACATATATATACATATATATACATATATAAATATATGTACTTATACATATATCTGTATATATATGTATATGTACATATATATATATATATATATATATATATATATATATATATATATATATATATATATATACATATACACATACATATATATGTATATATATATATATATATGTATATATAGAGAGAGAGAGTGGGAGAGAGAGAAACATGCATAAATATATATTGAAACTCTTGCCGAATAACCAATGCCGAAAAAGGGGAACATTTTCCCGGCAAATTATATTAGAAATGTTCGTACATCAGGAGCTCATTTCTTAGGACTTTTCTTCACAAAGTCTGAGAGTGCAAAAATTCTTAATCTATTTTTGAAAGAAATTTTAGTCGCTGTCGAGTCATTAAGGTATCCGATTACGTTGTGAGCCATTTTTTATTTTATATTTTTTATTTTTTAATTTACTTGTAAAATTTTCGTTTTATTTGTCGAGGCAATACAACAACCAAATAGGAAAATGATGATATAATGGTCCATAACTATTTATATTTCTACAAGATTTAAGACTTCAGTCGAAACTTAGGAAACTTTCATATAAAAAGCTCTAGCTCTAAAAATAACTCATTCATTTAACATTAATTTCTTTTTATCACGTGTAAGTAAAGGCCTTCTGAATGTAGTGAACTAAAAAATTATCGATATTTTGAAATCGAAAAATAATACAGAGCTTTATATGCAATTACATGTAAATTTTCAGTACTTTCTATGGACAATTTTTATAAAAACATCTGTAAATCAACAAATATCGTACCTAGAGCCTAATCTGTAACTTGTTCCTTACATTCTTAGAATTGAGGAAAATATACCTGAAAATTTCATAAACATATGAGTATATTTGAGTTATGATATTGGTTGAATACATTTTTAATGAAATATAACGCTCACTCCTTTCAACAACGTCATATCTCAAAAATTGGCGATTTTTAGTTATGGTTGTTTTCAGAATGCCCTGAAAGAATAGTATATCACTGCAAGATCGTTACATCTCACCGCACAATATTTAGCCGTAGAGAGCAGAATTAAATTTATTTTCAATACATTTCAATGTACTTTTTTTCAACTTTCAAATCACTCTCCTGATAAATCTTGTTTTTGAGATATGATGTTGTTGAAAGGAGTGAGCGATATGTTCTTAGGGAAACAAAAATTAAAGGTTTCTCTTGTATTGAAATTAGCGCCCTTTACACGAACGTTCTTTTCCGCATGAAACCACGATCCCGCTCGATTGAGTGCACGTGGGAAGGTGTCGGAGAGGAAGGGAAAGCTGCTTTGGAGCGTATTGCAAGTTTTCTCGTGCGCAATACCGTACGCTCCAAACACTCGCGAAAGAGCGTACGTGTAAAGGGCGCTATTGGCAGCTGCTGCTCTTCACTGTCAACAGAGCATGTAGACTGATGTTAAGATTCAGTTTCAATGTTTTAATATGTTATATAGTGATATCTATATATATACATATACCTACACACATATATATGTATATATATGTATATATATATATATATATATATATATATATATATATATATATATATATATATATATATATATATATATATACTTATACATATATATGTATATATATATATATATGCAGATACACATACATATATATGTATATATATGTATATATAGAGAGAGAGAGTGTGGGAGACAGAGAAACACGCATAAATATATATATAGAAACTCTTGCCGAATAACCAATGCCGAAAAAGGGTAACATTTTCCCGGCAAATTATATTAGAAATGTTCGTACATCAGGAGCTCATTTCTTAGGACTTTTCATCACAATTCTGAGGCCCCAATCCCACCCACCCTTATTGGGTATTTAAATATATAGGTATTGGACAGTTTAATTAATAGAAAATATAGTGATATCTATATATATACATATACCTACACACACACATATATATATAAAAACTGCTAGAAAATAGTGATCTTTTTCAGCCATTAAAAGTAACTACTAGTATTATTATTAAGAAAATAATAGCAAAATATAAACAACTAGGTATTTCATCTAACAATTATCTTTTTCCTTATATTACTTTAGTTCCTAAATTTCATAAAACACCTATTGCTTTTAGAGCAGCAACCTGTGGTCACAACACTTATGCTACTAAAGCAAGTAAATTATTATTAAAGTACCTTAAATTAATCTATAAAAATATAACATCTGGTGTTTGTGGTATAATTGATAATAGCTATAGTCTAATTAGAAAACTACAAACATTAGATAACTGTAAATATGTAGTAACTTGTGATTTTAAAGATCTATTTAATAATATCGATATAATTCATTTAAATACAATAATCGTAATGTTAGTACAAAATAATATTCAATACTTAAGCAACGAAATTAAACTAACTCGTTTCAATTGGCTCCTAGAATTAGTAACTAAACATAATTATATAGTTCATAATAATAGTATATACTTACAGTCCAAAGGTGTACCACAAGGTGGTAATGCTTCAAGTATGCTAGCTAATTTATACTTATATTATTTTGAAATTAATAATATAGAAAATAGCAATTACAATATATTTAGATATATAGATGATATAATAGTAATTAATAAAAGTAATAACCCTATAGACTTTTTACCCTCCTAATCTGGAACTAATTAAAAGTAGCCATGATAATATTAATGTAAACTTTTTAGATATTAATATTAAATTAAATACTCACAGTAAATTTACTTTTGACTTATACGACAAAAGATATGACTATAACTTTAATATTGTTAAATTTCAAAATTTTCTAACCTGTTTACATAAATCTGTTTTTAATAATATTATTGTAAATCAGTTAGTTCGTATAAATAGGCTATGTTCTAAAGACAATAGGATTAAGCATATTATAGACTTGAAAGCTGTGCTAACTCGGAATAATTACCCAGTAAGTCTATCCAAAAACATAATTGGTTGTTTTTATTTTAATGAATAGTTTGTACTGTTGCATTAATATGTTAAACATAACAATAGGTTAAAATAGAAAAAATAACTACTAAAAATAAAAATAAAAATCATAAGTAAAAATAAAAATAATAATAAAATTAACTCTTAGTAGTAATGATAATAAAAAAATAAATAATTAAGGGAATAATAGTCCTAAATTACGGTAACCTAACTAAGTCTGTAACTGAGAATCCACTACCTCAATGGTTGCAAGTTTTGTGACGTCAGTCATCTTGCGGTTACAAGTTCTTAACTTCCACTCTGACTAGCGCCAGGCTTGGTGTTCTTTGGCTAAGTACTTTTATTCAAACTTAATTCAATTATTAATCAATTCTTCTGTTAATAATGGATTGTACGGTGTCTGAGTGTGTTTATTTTATAGATAATACTCATCGGAAACAATCCATTGGTTTTTAGACAGTATTGACACCGCCGATCAAGAAATGCAGTCAAAAACCTTATTCATACTTTACTTTTCATGTTGTTTGTTCCTGGCTGCAAGTAGCTTTAGAGCTATTACTGGTTTTCTCTTTCATCTTATTCTTATTTATATATATATATATATATATATATATATATATATATATATATATATATATATATATATATATATATATATATACACATACATATATATGTATATATGTATATATATACAGTATGCCCACTAAAGTCCCTTCCCACCCTCTTAACTTCGGAACGGCTGCTGCTATATTCATAAAAGTGGTGTCTAAGTATAGTAAAGTAGCCATGCGCTACTGAATGAAACCACCTACCGCGCCACCTGGTGGAAAACTGCGGAGTTAGCATTCCTATCTCGAAAACGGAATGAGATAGGAAAAAAAAGTGATTTACAAAGTTGTAGAAAGTTATCGATTTAGTACAAAAAGATACCTTGTGGACATAATGAGACGACTACAACGGTTAAAACGCCTATTTGTTTTATCGTGATTTCCTACACTGTGACGTGACAAAAGGATCTGAGAAAGAAAAAAACAACTAATTTTAACAATATACCTTTATTTTAGATCTTCAAACTTCTCACCGTCAGCTGCAATACACATTTGGATCCTCGTTTGAATCTCACGTTGCACACGTTGGAGCATAGAGAATGACAAGTTGGCACAAGCGTCCGTAATGCGTCGTTTAAGGTACTGCAATGTTTGTGGAGGGGTCGCATACACCTGCTGTTTCAGGTATCCCCAGGAATAAGTCCAGCGGAGTCAGATCAGGCGAACGTGGAGGCCAATCTTCGAAACCGCCATATCCAATTATTTGGTCCCCGAATTCCTTGACGAGGTACTGCTTCACTGGAGATCTCAGCTTTGGAATACTCAGCCATGACCACGAGCATCAACATACTACAACCCCAAGAAGATGTCTCTTTTATAGCTGTCTCAGGTGAACAGGCGTGACGTTTCTTTCGTATTTGCATACTGCAAAAATTTCGAACACCAAGCGCAAGTTGCGTTGAGTTGATGCGAAACTATTTTACACGATCTACGTATCGTCTACTCTGCTTATAAAGACAATCAGTACAAGGATGAAACTCTCGAGGTTTGAACCGCGGTCCTTTGATTAGGGATCAAAAGCGATATACCACTGTGCACATTGCGGTGTCATGTTTTGCCCGCGATCATCAAGATAATCATTTCTCCTTTCGTTCAAGTTTCGTGACGTCACAGAATAGGAAATCACGAAAAAACAAATGAGCGTTTTAACCGTTCTATTCTTTGCATTAATGTCCACAAGGTATCTTTTCGTGCTAAATCGATGATTTTCTACAACTTTATAAATCACTTTTTTTCCCTATCTCGTTCCGTTTTCGAGATAGGAATGCTAACTCCGCAGTTTTCCACCAGGTGGCGCGGTAAGTGGCTTCATTCAGTAACGCATGGCTACTTTACTATACCTAGAGACCCCTTTTATGAATATAGCTGCAGCCGTTCCGAAGTTAAGAGGGTGGGAAGGGACTTTAGTGGGCATACTGTATATATATATATATATATATATATTATATATATATATATATATACTTATACATATATATGTATATATATATATATATATATATACATATACATATATATACATATATATATACATATATAGATATATATGTATATATGTATATATATATATATACATGTACATATACACATACATATATATGTATATATGTATATGTATATATATATATATATATATATATATATATATATATATATATATATATATATATATATATATATATATATACATACATATATATATATACTTATACATATATATGTATATATATGTATATGTACATATATATATATATATATAACATTAAAATTTCCAAATTTGTGGTCGACGCCCATTTTCCTCACATGGCCGGGTGAGTCTGTCCTCCAATGCAGGCATTGTTGGTCAGCCTCTTCTCGGACGGGGGGATATTCTATAACATTAAAAACCCCATACCATTTTAAAATCTAACATTATTCTAAATTCCCTTGGGCGTACGGGCTAACTTTCGTTTTCAAATCTAAGTCCTAAAAGGCCTCTAGTGGAAAATATTAAATGGCTTCCTTTTCCAAACTTGCGTGGCATCATCCAAGATTTCATATAGGCTCTGCGCAGATTACATAAAACCACATGTGACTCCCTAATCCCTAATCGCTATGATGATCACATGACAAAGTTTATATAAGCCATCGGATCAACATACATGTGCGCTTTTCGGATTTTGTAACTGTCTTGGGAAGACGTATTTTCCGACGAAATAAATACTAGTATAATGCTGTAACTTGCTGCGTCGATTATTATTATAGCCACGACTACACCATCAGCCCCTGTGATGTGCTGGATCCCCATTCTCTCCTTGGGTTGTCCAGTATGTTACATATATATATATATATATATATATATATATATATATATATATATATATACATATACACATACATATATATGTATATATATATATATATATATATATATGTATATATATAGAGAGAGAGTGGGAGAGAGAGAAACATGCATAAATATATATTGAAACTCTTGCCGAATAACCAATGCCGAAAATTGGGAACATTTTCCCGGCAAATTATATTAGAAATGTCCATACATCAGGATAACATGAAATTCCTTAAAACAAATAACTAGAGTTACTTTATTATGGGAGCCCCATTTAGGTGAGCCAGCATTGCTCCCTGTGAGGGGAACAACTCGGTAACGACCAAACCTTATTCGGGATTGGAACCCAGGCCCACTAGTGCCAGGTTCACGGTGCAAACCACTCCGCAATATGGGCGGCCCAATTATACATTATAAAATTAAACATTTAACAAATAAAATAGTACTTTATACAAACATTAGATGGAACAAGTTTTTAACGTACAATTTAAAGAAATATATACCTCACTCAGTATATCCTCTTTCGCATAAGCTTTATAACTTGAAAGTAAATAAATTTATGACTAACTAGCTGAAATCCCGCGCTTTGCTACGAAGTACATTCAAATTAAATACAACGGTCAATGTATGCAATTAATGCCAAAAAAATTAAATATATATATATTTATAATAAATGCGACAATACAATTGATTTATAATAAATGCGATATATACAATTGATGTAGAAAAAATATGTATATTTATAAAAAAATCGTAAGGGATATTTTCATAGACAAAATAATGTCCAATCGTCTGCCGCATTAGCGAGAAAAAAATTTTTTTTTTTGTCTATTTAGTTGTTATGCACGTGACGATAAATTTATTTAAAGTGCGAGAAAAAGAAATCACGTGATCGGCATTTAATAAATTCAATTCTAAAAATTAATCTTTAAAAATTCACCAAAAATCAGAAAATGGAGGTAAAGATTCAAAAAAGATTTCATTTTAAAGGAATTTTTAGGATCTTTCTCGTGATATAAATTTTATAATACTCAAATTATTATTTGAAATGCAAACTTAAAAAAAGTTACTAAAACAGCTTAAAAATTTAATTTAAAAAAATCTAAGAAGAATTTTTCAAAAATCTCTCGTAGTGCACCCCTATACTATAAGAAGAATCGCCGTGCAAAATTTCAGCTTTTTAAGTCCAGCGGTTTGGTCTGGGCGTTGTATGTCAGTCAGTGAGTCAGTTACGGAACTGTTTTATATAAACTAATTTTATAACTATAATTCAATAAAAATAATAACTAATTATTAGTTTCACACTTATTAATTTAAAAACTAATTTTATAACTTGAAATAAAACTTGAAATTAAAATAAAATTACTCATCGGAAATAACTTGAAATTAAAATAAATAAACAAAGCAATATTACATGAAATATCACGATACGCCGATGTTACGATTGCAAATGCGATCAAAATTAAGATTCTTTGGGGGCAGAACTTTCTACGCTCAAAAATTAAATGAGCTGCGCATTTTTTTTAAATTAAAAAATCAGAAATAACGATAATAAATCTATAAAGGTTCTGTACTCACGTGCGAACTGTTTTCGCTTGTATCTGTGCTGCAGTCCGTTCGGTAGAATGCCAGTTTTCATACTGAGAAAAAGCATAGGAATTTTACCTCCAAAACAATTATGCAATCGACTAGATTTGACGCTCGCCGATTGGTGGAATTTTCGTGCAGAACATGCGCTGTAGAGCTTTCTTTCAGTGAATATTGCCGTTTATTCAATGTTTAACACCAGAGAGTTTCAATATCTTGGAAGATATCCGATTTTGGCATAGGAAATAAATCCCGTTTTTTTTCGTTTTGGAAAAATAATTGCTGCTTTAGTAAAAGAGAATTGTAATAGTAAGTTAAATTCAATGCACATACGTAGAATTCCCTCATAAAACAAAAAAAATTCTCAACATGGACATTTATTTATATAAAGTCAAACCGATGAGCTTAATAAGTTTGAAACTGAGTTTATTTTGTCTTACGATAATTTACATCAGCCCAAACATAATTTTTTCCTAAGTTCCGAGAATTTTTTGTTCACACTTCCATTTTAAGATTACATAATTCATCGCTGAAATAAGCTGTTATATTAAAGAAAAATAATTCAATTAGTGAAAATTAAACTGGAAATCAGAAATGATTTTACTCCAAAATTGTATGACTAAAATAATCTCAATTATACTAAGACAGGAACTTATAAATGATTAACATATACCTAGTTATACCAGTGTTAAGGCTGCTATGTACTCCAGTGGATTCGATCACCTCAATGTTAACCTATGGAGAAACTTTGCCCACGGGTTACCGACTTCGATTCTAAAATTTTTATTTAAAAATTGTAATCCATAAAACAGAAAGAAATTTTATAACTCGGAACATTTTTCGTTTTCTGAAAAAATGGAGATAATATTTTAAAATTATTCGGGAAAAATGAGTAATATTATGTTTTAAACGCTCTTAAATTCCTTTGGTGGGCGAAATTTATAAAATGAATCCTGTAGCTAGTTGCAAAATAGTTTAGGCTATCTGAAAATACTATTTTTATTTCATTATAAACCTTTATGTAGCTATAAATAGTAGATAAAAAAGATTTTAAATACCAAATTTTGCTGAGAAGAATTGCTTTTTACAAGTAGAGTGCCCTGGTCGATTAACTTTAACTCCTGTCAGCAAGATGTTTATTATGAATGTAAATGTTCTCAGTAGAAAAAATTATTAAGTTATTTTAAGTAGAAAGTTAAGAGTTACATAAAATTTAAAAATTAAGTTTAATTCCTTCAAAAAAAATTTTCTTGAGGAGGGTAAGAATAATTTAGAAAGAAAAAGTACATTAAAGTTTAAATGTACTTTTTCTTTCTAAATTATTCTTACCCTTCTCAAAATTTTGCCTGTTGGGAGAGGGAAAGGATTGATAACTATGACGGAACCGCCCATCACTGCGACTGGTACCGCTCCCCCCTTGGGTTATCCCGCGAGGTCAATCCCTCGTAATGGACGGTCAAGTCTCAGCCCTTCAGAAAGAATGTATTTCAATGCCACATTTACAAATTCGCGCTCGTCACCCGCAAGACATTCGTCACGTTCCTGGATCGACGCGAGTGACCGCTCTCGCATTCGCGCCTCTTCCTGTGAACAAGCCTTTCACCCCTTTCAGGGAACAAGAGACCTTCAATCTCGATCTTCTTTAATGTTCAATATTTTACTCTATATGCCCCATGAACATAATTAATATTCTTTTCTGTTGCATTGGAAATACTTAGAATTCACAAATTAGTATTTTCTGGAGGAATAGGACCTGCTTATCAAAAAGTTCTTCAAAAATAATAGAATTTTTCAAAAGGTTCCATGCGTATTCATTTTCCTCTGATATCTTTCAATTTTCTCAGAATTATTATGTGGAGTGTTTGTCACAAAACTGTGCATAATTCGTTGAAATCACAAGTTTTTTTCATATTTATAGATAAAAAAATAAAGTAAAAACATAAAAATACAACAGACAGAATAGAAAAAATATTTTTAAGACGTTAGATTCATATAAAGAAATTAAATGCACATTTATATTTATATACATATGGTAAACTTATAATACAAAATTTAAGAATTTTAATTGATATATAATGCGCATAGAGCTTTTTGAAAAAGTTAGCATTTTTGAAAACTTTTTTTGAAAAACGGGCATGATTCTTCCAAAAATTCCTTATTTTGAATTCCAAGGGTTTTCAATGTAGTAAAATAGAAAATTAATTATTCTCATTTTGTATATGGAGTTAAAAATTGAAAATTTAAAAAATTCGAATTTGAAGGTCCCTTGTCCCCTTAACTCGTGCCAGAAAACCGACCATTGGCGATGAAAAAAGCGGAGCGACTCCCCAACCGCTAGCGCGACTGTGAAAATGCGGTGTCACAGACTCTTGAACTCTACGTTTCGTATTAGTCTGAAACGTAAATGCCGTACATATTTTCGATTTCAAATTCAATGGTGTCCACTGTTTTATTCCCACGTTTAAAAGTTTCATTTGGAGCCGGACGGGGCCGATAAGTTATAGCGCCTGAAGAAAGGCGCCTTTGCAAATTTATGGAGAGACTCTAAATAATGAATTTATCAACATTAGAAATAGTCTATTTAATAAAATAACGGCCATTTGGGGAGTGGGGGGATATTACATAAACAAGAAGTTTTATTTATTTAAAAAAATTTATTTACAGAACTTAAAAAAAAGAAAAAAAATGAATTTAATTTAATTTGGGATGTGATAAAAATAATTGCTAATTCATTCTTCGAGCCATTACTGCAGCAAGTTGCTCGATTGCATCTCTAAAATTTATTGTATTAGGGCCCTTCCAACCCGCGGGTGTCAGGGGTTCGAGGCACAAGGGCGGCAAGTCAGGCGCCCCGTTAAAAAAAAATTTTAAACTAATTTATTAGTAAAATGTTCAATATAAAAATATTATCATTAAACTAGGTAACGACTTAGACGACTAGGTAACGAGCTAAAAAGGTATTTTACAAGAATAACTGGAAATAAACAAAACCACATTGGTTTTAAAATCGCTACTCCACGTCGCAACCAGTTGGGAAATACATTGTTCGTTTTTGTTTTAACCCATCATCCCATGAAATCGCGTCGCATCGCATCTTCGCGGGTGGTTTATGTCCTGTTGCAGGAAAATACTCGTTTATGCCCTGAGCATATAAATACACGGACCGGGATAATTTGCACTATATTATTATAAATTTGAACGTGTCCATCTCAACAACTGAAAAACAAAGCTTTTTGACTCTTAATTTTTGTGCTCGAATTTGTGATTGCTGACCAATAAAAATATTTCACCGGTAAGCAAACTTGATGATATTTTTTCTTTTGCGCGATTAGCGGTTAGGAATTGAAATAATACATTTATAGTTTGATATTTGTTTTGCAAAAAAAAAAGCTTGGATTCATTACTTAATTCCCTTTTAACCTTTTTTTTAATTTTGCAAATGTTAAACACATACTACAGGAACAAGTGTAAATTTGGATTTTTGAACTGCATCACCTTATTTTTTTAACAGGTGCATGAAATACGGCTATTTTTCTCAGAAATCGGGAAAACATGATTTTTTCATTTAAGTAAACGTAGGGGGAATTCTGTTTAAAATATGAACAAAATTAAAGTAAAATCGATTTGGAACGTTTCTTTGCAAAAGTCAATCTTTATCGAGAAACAGCTTAACTTACATTGCGCTTTTTTTATAAGTTCTTGAGAACCTCATTTTTTTACAGATGTCTGATAATCAAAAAAAGCTTTCTGGGACCCAAAACAGAAAACGAAAACTTGAAAAAGAAGAATTAGTAAAGAAGGCTTGTGGTTCACTAAAAACATTTTTAATCCAGCAAGATCGCATGAGGTGCCATCAAGTTCCAGAGATACAAATGTGACGGAGACCGAAATCACAAACCCCAAGGAATATGTTTGAAATATCACGATACGCCGGTGTTAAGATTGAAAATGCGATCAAAAATAAGATTCTTTATGGGCAGAACTTTCTACGCTCAAAAATTAAATGAGCTGCGCATTTTTTTTTAAATTCAAAAATCAGAAATAACGATAATAAATCTGGAAAGGTTCTGTACTTACGTGCGAGCTCTTCTCCCTGGTATCTGTCCTTTAGAATGCAAGGCTTCGTTCTGAGAAAAAGCTTAGAAATTTTACCTCCAAAACAATTATGCAATCGACTAGATTTGACGCTCACCGATTGGTGGAATTTTCGTGCAGGACATGCGCTGTAGAGCTTTCTTTCAGTGAATATTGCCGTTTATTCAATGTTTAACACCAGAGAGTTTCAATATGTTGGAAGATATCCGATTTTGGTATAGGAAATAAATCCCGTTTATTTTTCTCGTTGTGGAAAAATAATTGCTGGTTTAGTAAAAGAGAATTGTAATAGTAAAATAAATTCAATGCATATACGTACAATTCCCTCATAAAACAAAATACTTCTCAACATCGATATTTATTCATATAAAGACAAACCGTTGAGCTTAATATGTTTGAGACTGAGTTTATTTTGTGTTACGATAATTTACATCAGCCCAAACATAATTTTTTCGTAAGTTCCAAAAACATTTTGTTCACACTTACATTTTAAGATTACATAATTTATCGCTGAAATAAGCTGTTATATTAAAGAAAAATAATTCAATTAGTGAAAATTAAACTGGAAATCATAAAAATTGTATGAATAAAATAATCTCAATTATATTAAGACACGAACTTATAAATAATTAAGATATACCTAGTTATACCAGTGTTAAGGCTGCTATGTACTCCACTGGATTCGATCACCTCAATGTTAACTTATGGAGAAAATTTGCCCACGGGTTACCGACTTCGATTCTAAGATTTTTATTTAAAAATTGTAATCCATAAAACAGAAAGAAATTTTACAACTCGGAACATTTTTCGTTTTCTGAAAAAATGGAGATAATAATTTAAAATTTAAATTATTCGGGAAAAATGAGTAATACTATGTTTTAAACGCTCATAAATTCATTTGGTGGGCGAAATTTATAAAATGAATCCTGTAGCGAGTTGAAAAATAGTTTAAGCTATCTGAAAATACTATTTTTATTTCATTATAAACCTTTATGTAGCTATAAATAGTAGATAAAAAAGATTTCAAACACCAAATTTTGCTGAGAAGAATTCCTTTTTACAAGTAGAGTGCCCTGGTCGATTAACTTTAACTCCTGTCAGCAAGATGTTTAATATGAATGTAAATGTGCTCTGTAGAAAATATTATTAAGATATTTTAAGTAGAAAGTCAAGAGTTACATAAAATTTAAAAATTATGTTTAATTCCTTCAAAAAAAAATTTTCTTGAGGAGGGTAAGAAAAATTTAGAAAGAAAAAGTACATTAAAGTTTAAATGTACTTTTTCTTTCTAAATTATTCTTACCCTTCTCAAAATTTTGCCTGTTGGGAGAGGGAAAGGATTGATAACTATGACGGAACCGCCCATCACTGCGAGGGGTACCGCTCCCCCCTTGGGTTATCCCGCGAGGTCAATCCCTCGTAATGGACGGTCAAGTCTCAGCCCTTCAGAAAGAATGTATTTCAATGCCACATTTACAAATTCGCGCTCGTCACCCGCAAGACATTCGTCACGTTCCTGGATCGACGCGAGTGACCGCTCTCGCATTCGCGCCTCTTCCTGTGAACAAGCCTTTCACCCCTTTCAGGGAACAAGAGACCTTCAATCTCGATCTTCTTTAATGTTCAATATTTTACTCTATATGCCCCATGAACATAATTAATATTCTTTTCTGTTGCATTGGAAATACTTAGAATTCACAAATTAGTATTTTCTGGAGGAATAGGACCTGCTTATCAAAAAGTTCTTCAAAAATAATAGAATTTTTCAAAAGGTTCCATGCGTATTCATTTTCCTCTGATATCTTTCAATTTTCTCAGAATTATTATGTGGAGTGTTTGTCACAAAACTGTGCATAATTCGTTGAAATCACAAGTTTTTTTCATATTTATAGATAAAAAAATAAAGTAAAAACATAAAAATACAACAGACAGAATAGAAAAAATATTTTTAAGACGTTAGATTCATATAAAGAAATTAAATGCACATTTATATTTATATACATATGGTAAACTTATAATACAAAATTTAAGAATTTTAATTGATATATAATGCGCATAGAGCTTTTTGAAAAAGTTAGCATTTTTGAAAACTTTTTTTGAAAAACGGGCATGATTCTTCCAAAAATTCCTTATTTTGAATTCCAAGGGTTTTCAATGTAGTAAAATAGAAAATTAATTATTCTCATTTTGTATATGGAGTTAAAAATTGAAAATTTAAAAAATTCGAATTTGAAGGTCCCTTGTCCCCTTAACTCGTGCCAGAAAACCGACCATTGGCGATGAAAAAAGCGGAGCGACTCCCCAACCGCTAGCGCGACTGTGAAAATGCGGTGTCACAGACTCTTGAACTCTACGTTTCGTATTAGTCTGAAACGTAAATGCCGTACATATTTTCGATTTCAAATTCAATGGTGTCCACTGTTTTATTCCCACGTTTAAAAGTTTCATTTGGAGCCGGACGGGGCCGATAAGTTATAGCGCCTGAAGAAAGGCGCCTTTGCAAATTTATGGAGAGACTCTAAATAATGAATTTATCAACATTAGAAATAGTCTATTTAATAAAATAACGGCCATTTGGGGAGTGGGGGGATATTGCATAAAAAAGAAGTTTTATTTATTTAAAAAAATTTTAATTACAGAACTTTAAAAAAAGGAAAAAAAAATTGAATTTAATTTGGGATGTGATAAAAATAATTACTAATTCATTCTTCGAGCCATTACTGCAGCAAGTTGCTCGATTGCATCTCTAAAATTTATTGTTTTAGAAACAGTTTTTATTATAGAAATTATTGTTGACTCATTCATTCCCTCTTGGGTTGTTTTTCGTAGGTAATTCTTTGAAATTTTAAGTTGCGGTGACTATACATGAATTCGATATTTTTTGTGAGAAACTACCTCCATTTTGGAGCAGTTCGCAGCACTGAAGCCATTACAATTATTACATCTATTGAATGATAAATATAAGCATACGTGACAAGTTATTTAGGAAAATAATCAGTTGTCAAATATTAAAAGTTATATTACGCATGAAAGATTACAGTACTCGCGGTATTACTATTCTGTATTTAAACGGAAAAGTGATGCTATAATTCGCCTGAACACCTCGGCCCTCCTCCGCTTTCACGTATGGACCAATAAAAAATCTGATGACCGGCGCTGCGTAGCAATGCCTGCAAACTCAGCCAAAGGTTGATTTCCCCTATTCGGTTTACGTTTCCAGGGCCCTTCCAACCCGCGAGTGTCAGGGGTGCGGGGCACAAGGGTGGCAAGTCAGCCGCCCGGTTAAAAAAAAAAAATTAATTAAATTATTAGTAAAATGTTCAATATAAAAATATTAACATTATGCTAGGTAACGACTTAGACGACTAGGTAACGAGTTAAAAAGGTATTTTACAAGAATAACTGGAATTAAACAAAACCACATTGGTTTTAAAATCGCTACTCCACGTCGCAACCAGTTGGGAAATACATTGTTCGTTTTTGTTTTAACCCATCATCCCATGAAATCGCGTCGCATCGCATCTTCGCGGGTGGTTTATGTCCTGTTGCAGGAAAATACTCGTTTATGCCCTGAGCATATAAATACACGGACCGGGATAATTTGCACTATATTATTATAAATTTGAACGTGTCCATCTCAACAACTGAAAAACAAAGCTTTTTGACTCTTAATTTTTGTGCTCGAATTTGTGATTGCTGACCAATAAAAATATTTCACCGGTAATCAAACTTGATGATATTTTTTCTTTTGCGCGATTAGCGGTTAGGAATTGAAATAATACATTTATAGTTTGATATTTGTTTTGCAAAAAAAAAGCTTGGATTCATTACTTAATTCCCTTTTAACCTTTTTTTTAATTTTGCAAATGTTAAACACATACTACAGGAACAAGTGTAAATTTGGATTTTTGAACTGCATCACCTTATTTTTTTAACAGGTGCGTGAAATACGGCAATTTTTCTCAGAAATCGGGAAAATATGATTTTTTCATTTAAGTAAACGTAGGGGGAATTCTGTTTAAAATATGAACAAAATTAAAGTAAAATCGATTTGGAACGTTTCTTTGCAAAAGTCAATCTTTATCGAGAAACAGCTTAACTTACATTGCGCTTTTTTTACAAGTTCTTGAGAACCTCATTTTTTTACAGATGTCTGATAATCAAAAAAAGCTTTCTGGGACCCAAAACAGAAAAAGAAAACTTGAAAAAGAAGAATTAGTAAAGAAGACTTGTGTTTCACTAAAAATATTTTTATTCCAGCAAGATCGCATGAGGTGCCATCAAGTTCCAGAGATACAAATGTGACGGAGACCGAAATCACAAACCCCAAGGAATATGTTTTAAATGCAGAACCAAGTCCTGAAACCAGTGAAACCGTGATCAAAGACCGTGAAGATATTCTTCATGTTTCTTATAAAGATGATGTTTATAAGTATCCTAGATGTTGGCCTTTCGTACTATCTAACAAAATTAAATTAAATTTAGTAGAGTTAGGCCCTACCCAACTTACAGAAGCGGATCTAAACTTTCCTTTAAATGAAGATAACAGAGGTTTCTCATCTATTTATTATAAAAAATTAAGTAACGGGGAAATAATTCCTTGAGTTTGGCTAACGTATTCGAATTAAAAGATTGTGTATTTTGTTTTCCTTGCAAATTATCTAAAACTTTTTCTAGGGCCTTTGTAGAGGGATATAACGATTGGAGACATTTAACTCAGATTATAGAACGTCATGAAAAATCCAAAAAGTCACATTTGTAATACAAAATCTTGGATTGATTTAAATCAATTTCTTCTAAAACATCTACTGATTCTCTAAATGAGAAATTAATGAATATGGAAAAAAATTGATGGGTCTCCGTGTTAAAAATTTTAATTTATACCGTTAAATTCTTAGCCGGTCAAAATTTGAGTTTTAGAGGCAAAAATAATAAGTTATACGAGTAACAGAATGGAAACTTTCTAAAATTAATTGAAACAATTGCAAAAATTAATGATACCATATCCGACCACCTCACTACAAATAGCAGAAATCCATCAAATATGCCTCATTATTTAGGTGTTCCTATTCAAAATGAACTTATTTCCCTTTTGGGAAAAAATAAGACATGAAATAATATTGCTCTTAATAGTTAGTAAATATTATTCTATTATTTTAGATTCCACCCCTGATGTAAGTCACCAATACCAACTTACTGTTGTAGTAAGATTTATTCTATTAAATAATAAATCAAAAGAAATAGAAATTAGGGAGCATTTTTTGGAATTTATTTCAACATCAGATTCGACAGGACAGGGTTGAACTAATTTTTTATTAGATTTTTTGGAGACTGACATTTGTTTGAGGGTTTTAAGGGGGGAGGTTTATAATAATGGTGCGAATATGAAGGTTCGCAATTATGGTTTACAACAAAATGTTCTTGAATTAAACTCTAGAGCTTTTTATGTCACTTGTGCGGCCCGTAGTTTAAATTTAGTTGCTAATGACGCTGCAAAAGCGTCTTTAGACATAACAAGCTTTTTTTATAATTGTACTGGAGCTATACGTTTTCTTCTCCGCTTCGATTAAACGTTGGAAGTTCTTAAAAAATGATATCCCAACTTTAACACTTAAACCCCTTTCAGATACTAGATGGGAAAGTAGAATAGATGCGCTAAACGTTCTTAGATACAATCTAACAAAAGATATATGATGCTTTATATACCCTCTATTCTGATAATATTATACTCTGAAACTAGAAACATGGCAAATTCATTACTTTTGAAAATTAAGTCGTTTAAATTTATTTGTTCCATTATTACATGGTATAATGTGTTAACAAAAATTAATATCGTAAGTAAAGGTATGCAGGAATTGCATGCTATACTACCAAATATTATTTTAATGTTAGAGCAAACCAAAACATATTTATATAATACTAGCTGAAAACCCCCACTTCGCTACGGAGTACATTGAAATTAAATACAACGATCAATGTATGCAATTAATGCCAAAAAATATAAATATATATATATATATATATATATTTATACTAAATACGACGATCAATGTATACAATTGATGTAAAAATCCAAAAAATATATTTATAAAACCACTGTATACAGTTTGAGGAACATAATATATTTATTGTATTTTAATATTTTTTTTGGATAATGTCCAATCGTCTGCCGCATTAGCAAGAAAAAAAAATTTTTTTTGTCTATTTAGCTGTTATCATGTGACGATAAATTTATTTAAAGTACCAGAAAAAGAAATCACGTGATCAGCATTTAATAAATTAAATTCTAAAAATTAATCTTTAAAAATTCACCAAAAATCAGAAAATAAAGGTAAAGATTCGAAAAAGATTTCATTTTAAAGGAATCTTTATGATCTTTCTTGTGATATAAATTTTATAACCCTTAAATTATTATTTTAAATGCAAACTGAAAAAAGTTACTAAAACAGCTTAAAAATTTAATTAAAAAAAATCTAAGAAGAATTTTTCAAAAATCTCTCTTAGTGCACCCCTACACCATAAGAAGAATCGCCATGCAAAATTTCAGCCTTTTGGTCCAGCGGTTTGGTCTGTGCGTTGTATGTCAGTCAGTGAGTCAGTTACGGAACTGTTTTATATATATAGATTAGGTCAGATAAAGGTTTTAGTGATATTTTAGAAGAATCAAAATTATAGCAGAAGATATCGATTGCAACCATTCATTTCCTCTGGTTAATATTGTTAGATCCCGAGCAAAAAAAACGTTTATTTGACTACTAATGTAAAGATGAGGCTCCAAAAAATCCAGAAGACCATTTCAAAATTAATTTTTACTTTATAATATTGGACACTCCATTATCAAAAATAGAAGAAAGGTTCGAACAAATAAAACAACATTACACAGTTTTCAATATTCTCAACGACCTAAATAATTTCCTTAAAACACATAAATCAAATAGGTCTACAAAATGTAAATCTGTGGAAAGTACGTTACATGATCCGTTTAAAAATGAAAAAAGATATTATAGCTGAAGATTTATACGATGAAATTGACAACGTTGCACCCTATATTTCCCCTGAAATGAACGCATTAAATGTGATTCAATACCTATTTGCAAATAACCTCATCTATCTGTTTCCAAATTTAGTGATTGCCATTCGAATTTTTTTTAACATTACCTGAGACTAGCGGGGAAAGAAGCTTTTCAAAACTTAAAATAATAAAAAAATATTTGAGATCAACAGTGGGACAAGAAAGGCTTTCAGACTTATCTATTTTTACTATCGAAAAAGACATTTCGGAAGATACAGATGTATCAGATATTATAACAGAATTTGCATTAAAAAAGGCAAGAAAAGCAAAGATTATTTAAGCTTTTTGACTGACTTATTAAGTATGTGTATTAATAGATATGTGTTGTATGTACTTAATATAATGTATTCATTTGGTTATTATATCAATACATTAATAATTATTATGTTAGGTTGCAAAATTAAAAATTAAACTGAATTTATAATATTTTTTGCAATTCGTAGTTTCATTTAAGGTAAACATATTTCAGAGAAATTTCAATTAATCCATACGGTATAAGGGGGGAGGGACTATTCTCGCACAAGGGCGGCAGTTACCCTAGGAACTGCCCTGTACGTTTCATATAGGCCTGAACGCCGGAAGTACAGTACAGATCTGCCGACCAATTTGGACAACCCTGGGCCCCAAGTGATGTTATAAATAATATTTGTAAACAAAGTAGTAACCAATAATTTGAATAATCAGTTAAACTTACTTGAGTTAACCTAAAAAGTTTTAAAGAGCGGCAAAGTACAAAAACACAAAAGTAAATAGAATTTTTGAGATTGACATTTAAGTATGAATGGGCACCTTTTTTACATATCTCACCGAAGTAAATATGATCAGAATTAATTCTATTTGTGTTGTTATCAGTGCAACTATTATCAGTGGCGCACTCAAGATTTAATCTTAGCAGGCACCAAGTTGAAAGGATAAAAATAATTCTAATGCAAATAATTCCTCATAAATTTATAAAATTCCTCAGGTGATTATAAATATTTACTTAAAGAATAACATCCAATTTTCATTTCTTTTAACAAATCTCTTGAGCTACTTCAGTCAAAGTTACAATAATCTTTCTGTGTTTATATCGCAAAGCCAGTCCATTATATCGTGATTGTGTCATGGTATATCTTAAATAGGTTTTTAAAATGCGTAAAGTAGAAAATGACCTTTCACTGACGCATACCTTTATCGGAAGCGTTTCAAATATTTTCAATAATTTATAAATGCTATCATTTTGTCACACTCCGGAACTGCATCAGAGAAATTTTTCCATGGAACTATTCCAAACAGTTTTTCAAAATTATCATAGAACAACTTGAATCCTGTGTTCAAAACTGCTGGATTTATAGAAAACAAATTGCGGGCATAACATTCCCTCAAGTGAAAAAAGTTCCCCTTGTACTTGCTGTTGGAGTAATTTTTCCATTTGGTAGAAGAATTGAAGAATATTTCAAAATGTTGCGGTGCCGAAATAAACGTTTGTGAAGTTGAGTCAACATTTCGTCATTCAATGAAATGTAAATAGTTCTCCTGAAATATGGGCTGAGACATTTGGCCTTAATATTTGTAACTCTCAAGAGATGGAAAGCCAAGATTCAAGTTTAAGGTGCTTTTCGATAAACTCAATGTGATATAGCACAGAATACGAAAGTTGAGTAGACTATTTGAGAATGCGCATTGCATACGAACTATGGCTAAGCATCTGCAGTGATCGCCAATGCATCATACCGGAGATCCCCGTTGGTCAGTGTACTACAGTAATGCCCCCGAAGTTATGCGATAGGTAGGACCGACAAAAGATCGAGTAAGTGGAGGTACAACTTTGCATGTAAATACATATAAATTTTGTATAATTGGGACCAAGAAATTACAAAAACATCAGTTTAACGGGAAAATATTCTATTAAAATTAAAATATTGTATTGCATATTAATATTATACATATGTATAAAATATAAAATGAAATTATGTTGATGGTTTTAAAAATTCAAATAAAGTAGTCTATGGTATTAATGCCTTTTTTCCGCAAAAAATTACTTCACAGTCGACCAACAATTTTTTTTTACTCCCTGCTTTGTCGTGAACCTGAGATCTTTATTAGAGTCTACATTATCAAACATCTGTAACCCTTTCTCAATTGCTCTGAGACTTTCTGTCAAGTTTATAATTGTCATTAGGTTTTTCTTGTGGAATCGGGTCTGAAGTGTCGGTTTCGTCAGTGATGCTTTGGTCGCGCATCTCCATGAGATCATCGACTGTCAGCTCCTCAAGATGAGAATCCAACAGCTCGTTGACATCATCTGAAGAGACTTCCATATCTAATTGCCTGGTAAGTGCGTCTTCTCCTATCACATGAGTAGTGTGGTCAGTTTCAGGAATTGTTTCCTTCTCGGTTTTTAAAAATATATTGGGCAAAGTTTCTTCCAGACACCATTTAAAGTTTTTTGGAAAATTTCATTCTAAAATTTAAAAGGTTAAAAAAGGGAAAAATCACGAACCGCGTAAATTCGAGTTCGCGTAAGTCGGGGAATTACTGTACTTCGTTCGCCTTGTATTCAAAGCGACCGATAGTCTAGAGTAGTGGTTCCCAATCTTTTTCAGCTGGCGACCCACCTTTCCTTATCTGAATATCTCCACGGGCAATCGGTCCATGGTGCAGTAAAAACCTTATTTGTATCGTATCCCTTCCTTATGTATATATAATTTACCATCAAATATTGAATATATATATATATATATATATATATACTCTTAATTGTTTTACGATCGAGTCGCGACCCACCTGTAACCATTCCGCGACCCACTGGTTCGGAACCGCTAGTCTAGAGACCTGTAGGATACTCCCACCTAATGTGACCGCTCATTCATAAATAGTTCAGGAATCGAAGACACGACCCTGCATAAATTTATAAAAAATTTTAACTAGGAAAAGATTTTTGGAATACACTCATGTCCATAAATTAAGGATAATGCCAGCTCCGGCAAATAAAGGTTCAGAAACAAAACAAACGGGACTTATTCATAAAGCCCATTTATTGAACAACAGATAAATAACAAAAAAGATGGTGCATGTATGCTACCATTTATAAAAACTACGATTTTTGCTCCCTGGAGCAATTGAAAAAAAATCTCCTTTACAAAAACTTAATATTACATGGTTGGTAGGATGGTTTATACATTGTATGTCTCCCATGCGATGAAATACAGTCCGTACAATGCCTAGGCATGCTGAGTATCAAATTATCGAGCTGATCTTGGTGAAGATTACTCCACTCAGCTAGCAATGCTCTCCCAAGTTCCGGTACACATGTAGGAGTTGGTTGACGGACTGCAACTCGTCGGCATGTCCCACGCATGCTCTATCAGATTCAAGTCAGGTGAGAATGCTGGCCATTCCATACGGGTGATAGCCTAAGATTGAAGGCATTCGTTTACGATGTTTACTCGGTGAGGGGGGGTTTTGTCAACCATAAACACAAATTCTGCCCCCATGGCACCCCTAAACAAACATACATGTTGTTCCATAATGATGTCCCGATAAATGTGGCCGTTCATGGTTCCGATTTGAACATGCAGATCTGTTCTGGAGCCCAGTATAATTCCACCCTAACGAGCAATCCTGCACCACCATAACGGTGTCGTTCAAAGATGTTGTCTTGGTGGTAACGGGTACCTGGCGTTCTCCATATGAAAGTCCGACGGGAATCAGACTGCAAGCTAAACCTCTATTCGTCGGAAAACATCACACAAGCCAACTGTGACGATGTCCACATTGCATGTTCTCTACTCCAGGCTAATCGCTGCCGAGAGTGAGTTGCTGAGAGCGGAACACATGTGACAGGCGTGCGAGCATATAGATCAATATTTCCCAAAAATCTTTACACGGTTTGCCGGGAAACTGTGGTACCTGTGGCTGCAGATAGCTGACGAGACTGGTCGAATGCTTTGCTCGGTCTGCTTCTTTTGGAAGTTATTGACAAATACCAGTCTTCATTCCGCCTTCTAAGTCGGGGACGACCTGGACTGTAACGTCTTCTGACATTTCCATCATCTTGGAATCTTTGCCAAAGCCTACACATGACACTTTGGGCAATTCCAAGTTCCTCCGATACTTCCATCTGAGGACGCCCACATTCAAGGCGGCCAATAATTCTACCACGTGAAAAATCATCCACATGCATCCTCTGTGTCATAACTATTCGGTTATGGCACTGAGCACCTTACAGAAAGCTTATAAAAAAGTTTATTTCTCTGCCACCATTCCTTATATGCCCCTCTCTTACACTTTCGTCATTGTGACGTACTATCGACGTCATCTGGTGGCTTCCTGTAATATGCATATTATTCTTGAAGATGTGTGTGATAATTCTACAGGTGAAATTTTTACTTTAGAGTTCGATTTCCGAGTGATTCTGACTTATCCTTAATTTATGGTCATGAGTGTATATATATATATATATATATATATATATATATATATATATATATATATATATATATATATATATATATATATATATTTATATATTTATATATATATATATATGAGTGACTTGTTTTTTAGTGAAAATGAATAAAATAATACTGTGAATCTTCCATTTCAAGCGGAAATCAAGTGAAATATTTTAACACTGATTTCTAAGCACTTATTTTGAAAGGTCCCAAAATGGGAGACTTGGCGCCTTCTGACCAAGCTGTATTTCTCTTTCTGGCTACCATATTGAACGCGCGTTTGTTACTACTGATTTATTATCTTTATATCAAATTCTCTGAAGAATAAGGGGTCAGGTGGTACCTAGACACATTGTCATGGACAGAGGTTTATTTAAAACTATATTCTTAATCTTAAATATGTCAAAATAGTTTTTGACAATTCAAGAAGCTTTAGACTATGACTTTAGATAGGCAATCTCTGTACTCTGATGAATATTAATAGGAAAGTGGCATTATCTGTTTGCTCCCCGATCCTGGTCAGGTAACTGATGACGAAAGTATTGCAGATAATGATTTACATGAAATGATTTCATTGGATGTTTCTGTACAAGTTGAACTAAAAGTGAAACAGCGGGAACGTAGAAATCTTGATAGCAAGAAAATAAAACGCAAGAAGAGAAAAATGATACTTCGGGGTGCAGTTGGCAAGAGCAGCGGGCCAGTGATCTGAAAGTCCCTCGTACGATGCTCGTTGCTGTAAAATCCACCGCGTTCACTACTGGTGTGTAACGCTCCTAAGCAGGCGTCACTTTATAATATTATCTGGAGTGGGTTCTTTTAAGAAAAAAGAGCTCGATTCCCAGCCACAATATTTATTTACACCACACGATATTTTCAGCAACATCATCATCTGAGCTCTCAGTTAGAACTCGCCAATTTTGCACACCTCACACTTCAAAGCCAAGCACAGCGCCCTCTTTTCCCAAATTCTCATTGGCCGCAACATGGTGGTCGGGGCAAGTAAAATAGCTTGTGGCTGCAATGTTCTCCAAGTTCTTAAATTTATCTCTTGAGGTGCGGGGTCAAGTGTTCACTCTCGTCACTTGACTCGGTTCAAAATGACTGGACCGGCCATTTAGCCAATTCGGACTCCGACCCTTGGGGTGCTAATTCAAAACAGGAGCCGCCCCTTTCAGTCCAATGGACTAAAAGGACCTGGTGAATGGAACCTCTAACATGGGGGCATTAACAATAACAACAACAACAAATGATACTTCAGATGACAATACAAGTATGGGAGGAGACAAATTAAAGGAAAAGAAAGTCAAAAAGAAATTATTAAATTGGGGAAAAGGAAATCAAATGTTGGATATTGAATCCGAAGGAATGTCAACACTTGAAGAGACCCGCGCTGCATTGGCAAAGAAATCTCCGTATGACCATTTGCAAATGTACTTTGACTACATCTCTGCAAAATAATAAGATATCTCTGCAAAATAATAACAACGCAATTTTATTACCTGAAATGGACATACAGAAATTTATCGGAATCATCCTATTTAGTGTATATGATGTTCTGCCTTACAAAATTTTTATATATGATTAAGAATTGCAATGATATTTAATAAATGTATATATATTTCTATAAACAATATAGAATACTCGTTTCAGGAGGTTTTAAATGCTTACTTCCTTGAATTTAGCGTAACATACGGATTGGATGTTCTTACGTGGAAGAAAAACAGCATTAACCCCATCAGGCGTCAAGTCTCCCATTTTGGTACCCTATCGTAAATTCTATACGAATGCAGATTTTTAAAAAAGTTAAACTACACATCAATTGAGACAAGTAACGTACTTTAAAAATACGTTAGATTCTATTTAGACGATGCGGTTCATACAGCGGCGCTTAATTGGTTGTTGTCCTGGTGTATTTTCTAATGCTTTTCACTCTCCGTTTTCACTGTGGGGATCTCGGGGCCTTGGGATGTTTTTTGGCTAGACCTACATCCTATTCAGAAAGTTCTGACATGAAGTAACCGATTTGGTTAGGCCTCCTGATGAAGAGACCGGTTGATTGCCTCGTTAATTTTTGGATTCTTAATTTTTTTTTGGTTCTTTCAGTTTTTGAATTTTATACTTTGATTTCTATTATTGCTACAGAATCTTACACTTATACTGCGTAGAGCGCTAATTGCAGATTTCTGTGATTTTTTTTTTTCAATTATCAGTGTCTTCTTTTTGTAATTTGATTTTTATAGAGTTATGCTATTTTGTATAAATTATTAAAATCATAAAAAAAACATGGTCTACTTACGAAAATAAAAACTTCTTTAATAAAGATACCATAAAACAGGTGAGGCCACAGTAAAAAACAATGTCGAAATGCTGCCACGGTCAGAAAAAGGTGGAGAAACTCGGATTCATCCGAAAGTTGAAAAGACGGGAACTTTGTCATGCGGGGAAAATAATGGGCCCTTTAAGACAGTATTATTGATGAAAAGCGGGAAATACTTCCTGGTACGTTTGTATCACGTTTTATGGACTGCAAAATTCTTTAAATGAGAAAGTGAGTTTTATCGAAGGTAAGATTAAAGAGTTCTAACAAACTTACATTATATTGGATTATTTCTGGACGGAGTGACATAACTTGGGTATTTCTTTTCCGGTAAAGTGTTGAATTAGCAATTTGTAAAGATTTATATTTGTGCTTTAGCACTTAATAACAGATTAGTGTGTTCTGTTATGTAAAATTATTTTGAAATTTCTTTAAAATATCAATTTTATATACTTGAATAGCTTATACATATTTTTCAGGGAAAACATGTCCTATTCAAAGTATTTAAATTCGTGTTTGGTAGAAATTGCTCGTTCTTTTCATTTGTCATTAGTCACGCGTTTTTAACTGCCTCGATTTTTTCTTCATCGATGTGGATATCCTCATTTTTAAATTATACTCCAAGATATTTGATTACCGGTTTTACAAAATGACATTCAGAAAGCTCTCTTATCGATCCAGCATACCTGAACAATTGAAAGACGCTGCGCAATATTTCCTTAAAAAGTTTTCTAAACAATTGTTAAATTAACCAAGATGAGCATACATGGAAAGTTATAACACTGCCTTAAATTTAGCATCCATAGGGGATTTCGCCATTTTGGATAAGAAGATTGGTTATACGAAATACATATTCATGAATTCTTTCAGTTGATAAATTTTATAGCAATAAGACCTAATCAACTCGAACGGTTCTTGAAAGCTCACTGAATAAGAATTTCACGAAAGGTTACTCTGTAATCATATCTCAGCCAGCACAATGTTATTTGAAGATCATTGTTTAAAACTTAGATCAAATTTATGCTCCCTCGCCAGAAAAGGCCGCCTAACTAAGTGTGCGCTCCCGGGAGCTATTTCCTCCTTGGCTGGTTACCTTGACAACCGTCACACGCTGCTCTAGCGCGTCCATTTTAATAAACCAAAAAAAGGCATTATATTGTTGTTCTAAATATATAGAGACTGATATTGTATTTTCTGTTCTGTTATACAAATAAACTGTTAACACAGTGTGCATGCGTATATTCGTTCCTGAGAATGACGATTGCCCTGCAGTCCTATTTTTTTTTTGTATAAATAAGAACTTTATACAGCCCTACGGCATTTTAGTACTATTATTTTACAGTCCACTGCTTGTGTAGCTCGACATTTGGTCCGTCGAGCCGGAGCATCCATGAATATAACATCGTTAAATCGCCAAAGACGCGTTTTAAAAGATATAATAAACAATCTATCAACTAATCAACAGTTTATTGAGTAATAAGTTTATTGAGTAATTTAAACTGGGAGTTCAGGATGCTAGGGAAGCAGCGCGTGACGGTTGTCAAGGCAACTAGCCAAGGAGGAAACATCTCCTGGGAGTGCATACTAAGTCCATAGGAGGCGGTAAGATGAAGAGGCGATGAAGAGTTCCGAGGAGAAATATTCGTCTCAACAAATTATGAAGCGGTGTAAAAATCGCGGTTATGACATTTCAAAAAAAGGTATTTATAATATATTAAATATGAATGGGAATAAAAGTCTAACTGAAAGTAAAAATGAAAACATGACCACGAAACCTAATCCTAAGATTATTCGAACGCAGGTAAATATCAATAAAGTAAAGTCTCTGATCTTAAAAGAAAATTCCCCGACTCAAAGATCATTTGCATCGAAACTAGGAATATCTTCCCGCACTGTAAGTAAAATCATTCATAAAGATTTGAAGTTAAAAAAGATGTTTAAATCTAAAGATCATCTGCTTTTTGCCAAAGCATAAAGCTGAGAGAAAAACAAATCGTAGGAAATTATATGAAAAGCACCTAGCTGCTGAAAAATGGAAATTTGTGGTAACACTCGATAAGGAATGGGTGTATTTAAGTGACTGTAATAAAAAAAGATCAATTTTCTATTGCTCAACTGACGGGAATGTCCGTACGAAATGGCCTCGTAAGTGTACAGAAAAGTTCCCAAAGGGATTCATGATAGTTGCAGGATTTTGTTACAACGGCAAATTAAAAATCAAAAAAGTCTCAAGTAAAGCCAACATAGAGAAAAAATGTCGTTCGCTGAACCCACTTCTCTGAGTTTAAATCCACTGCACAGGGGAACTCGCTTTTGATGAGTCGTATAACCCATGTGGGAAAGTGGGTTCTAGAACCAGGTCCCAAGCGGGTCGATTTACCCACCACCAACTCATTAAAATTGGTTATACAACTCACTTTAAAGTGTGTCGAAAATCACACCAACATGAGCAGACGAAGTCTTCTTTAGAGTTCAATATCTCACTTTATTTCGAGTTATAAAACCCATATCTAATTAGTTATTTTAAGTAAATGAGTTTACGCTATATTATTCGAAAGGTTGCCTATTTTCCCTGTAATTCATTATTCATTGTTTATGTATTTATTATCTCAATTCCCTCATTCTTTCTCGTGGAAAGAAGAAACACCCTGCGATATACACCCAATTTGGAATATAATTGATATTAAAACTTAAGGATATTTTTTCAAAGTCTCATAAAAACAGAGCTAAATATCTGTTATAAAATCTTGCAAACTTATATCATAAGTGATGAAAGGCTGTCTAAAAGTTGTAAGGATATCAGAAATTTTAAATGTTAATCAAGCATCCATTATTTTTTTAAAATCTGTTTCCTTCACAGGAGTAACAGAGAGGAACAAAAATCTCCCAAATTTAAAAACAACAACTTTTAACTGAATTTTATGCTGATATTTAGTGGTGGGGTTTCTATATACCAGTGAAATAAAATTTACAGGCAACTTATCAATATTATAATGTATAAATCTTTAAAATCTCGTAGGGTAAAAAGCTTTTCCTTACAACTTTTAGTTTGATTAAACTGAGATTCAAATATTTGATCAAAAAAGTTTCAGATCTTAGCTTTAACACAGGAGAGATATTAAATTTTTTTTAAATGAAACAAAAAATTAATTACATTGATTTCAGTAATAAATATTTCTAATTGGTACAGATACCATAATCCCACTTAACTAGTTCAGAAACAATTACATTATCTCAAACTGCAACAACAAAGATTTCAGAAAATATAGATAATTATTTTCTAAGACACAAGTTTTTCACAAGTATAAACTAGCTCTATTCGATAAATCGCCTATTTATACTTACATGCTTTGTAAACTTCATAATGTGTTAATATATTTACCTAGTTGCTCTAAACAAAATAGCTCCAGGCACATGGTCTGAAAACTTTATAATGTGCTAATAGATATTTACTATAAATATACTTTTCTACATAGAAATGAAATAACTCCTGCAAAATGCATTTATCCTCCCTGCTAAATCTTATGGTTTCAAATGTGCACTTTAATGAGAAAGAATATAAACTCATATTTAAATTTTTAAAAAAAACATCCCAGCAAACAAAATTACAAATACAGAGAAACTTTATTAACATATAATATACATATCTTTGTGTTTAAACTAGGACAATTTTATAAAAAAAATTATTCTGAAATCAAAATCTTCAAAACCCTTCAGATATTCAACCTTTCTTTCGAATGTGGAGGATTATTCACCTGAAATATAAAATAAACTTCATAAATGTTATGCATTTCAGCATCAAAGTTGATTTTAATGTTCACGTAGTTAAACTTTTAAAGTTCCCACTGACAGCTTTTACATT
Organism: Dolomedes plantarius; assembly: GCA_907164885.2. NCBI lineage: Eukaryota > Metazoa > Arthropoda > Arachnida > Araneae > Dolomedidae > Dolomedes > Dolomedes plantarius. The sequence continues at coordinate 220,076,055 of OU015493.1, forward strand.
AATGGACATTGGTTTACACAATTCTTACTGCAATGTTTGAAAAATCATAACATCAGGATCTTAAATTTTGAAATAGCAGCTGGCAAGAAATGACACACAGGAACAAACAGTTTTTTTCCATATTAAGCAAAAAAGGTTCATAAGAGTGAATGGCTATTAGGGTGGGTCGAAAAAAAAATTTTTTTTTCAAAACGCTTTAGTGCGGAAAAGTTGCCTATTGTAATAAGAAGAAAAACGGTATAAAAAATTAAAATCGTTTAACATCTTCCATCCGCGCATAGTAATTGAAATTTATGAAAAATTGAAAAAATCATAATATTTTTGCAATTTTTTTATGTTAGTTAAAACTTGGAAAATAAACATACTTTAGCTTTTTATGCTTGTTGTATGGTTTAAATGACCTAAATAAATTAAATTCTGATCATAAATCTAATTTTTTCTGTTCGCGCAACGTCTTTGAAAAAACAGAAATTTAGCAATTTTTCGCAATTTTCACAGTGCAACTCTTCGCACGATTTGCTAGAACAAAACGACCCAGAACTGACCACGCGGAGATGGTTGCACGTCGAGTTTCACCCACAACCTTCCCAACCAACCATCCAATTGTTGGGTGTGGTGTTTACATTATATTTACATCTATTTACAAAGATTTTCCATAGAATCGGATTATTTGGCTTACTCTGTTTTTTACTTTTTCTTTTTTATATCTATACATATTTAACGTCTGATTTTTTGTAGAAATGATGCATAACAGATCTAGACTAGTGTTGCTCGGATATAGCCATCTCTAGCTTCATGTCCACATACTTTATTCGAGGCCTTTGTCACAATTTTGACGCACCTCTCCACAGCCTGGGTGTGACCGGGAAACTTTAGTATTTCTCTCATTGGCATAGTATCAGAATTGATGAATGATTTAATATCATCTTCACTTAGGTTCCGCACCATTGGTGGAGGATACACCACACAAGAATCCCAATTAATAATTTCAATGTAATCGGAAGCTTGAAAGTTTATCTTTTGTGGTACGAAATTTCTATCAGTCTTCTTATTTGGGACTTTTGTCTTGCTTTTAAGATCCTTCTGTAACCAAGCACCCGAATATGTTCTCTTCAACATATTCAGAATATGTTTCCTCAACAAGCATTGCCAACAGAACATTCTCTGGGTGCGCACAGAATGCATTTCGTTGAATTAATGGATCGACAACTTGAAGTAATTGGTCGGATAAAAACCATGATGTTTGGATTGCTTGAAAGACATGTTTTTGTCGGTCAGTAAAATATTTGTTCTTTTTATTGTAAACAACATAGCCATATATTATTTCAAGTAGAAGCCAACTATTTCTTTTAAGTTTCCGGAGGGATCTGATGAACTTATATAAAACCCAAGGACTCGGTTGGCCGCAGTTAGCCGTATGGGACAAAGGACAGGATGCCTTTTTGCCAAGTCTTCTGGACATTGTCCCAAGGTGAATGCATTTGAAATATCAAACAAATACTGTTCGTCTTTGCTCAACAAATTCATGTCTATATCAGGAATCGAACAATCTATGGGTTCATAATGAACCACAGGGAGTTTTTCACAGCAAGTGAGCTGCTGCCCGATCTGCCCACTAAAAGAATTAGGTCCTGCAGTTTGACCGTCAATATGTTGGAAAATGTGGCGAAAAGGAATCTCATTAAAATGCAGGAGGCATATGCACCACTGTAGCGGGCGTCCTACATAATTTTCTAGTCGGTGGATGACACCGTTCTTCCATCCAGAGTTGGTTACATTGCCATTACACCCTACTGCTTGTAGTTTTTCTAGTGATATTGATAGTTCAGACAAACGAGAAATAATGCTTTGAGTTATATCATTTGATAGACTCGAGGAAGGAGATACATGCTCAATATAAGATGATCCAGGTTCCTGAATAAGAGAATAGTGTTCTTCTTTCCCATTCCTGCGAAATTACTTGGCATTCTATTTTTCAACAAACAAAGTATCATCTTATTATCCGTCAAAGAAAAGACCCCAACTTTCCTCAGTAGGGGTGAATTGACTTCAATTGAGTTTAAACCAGTTCAACCAATTTCAATTGAGTTCTGCTGCGTTTTGTTCCAGCAAAACGAACGAAGAGTTGCACAGTGAAAATTGCAAAATATTGATAAATTTCTGTTTTTTCTAAGACGTTGCGCGAACGGAAAATAATAGATTATTGATCAGAATTTAATTTATTTAGGTTATTTAACCCATAAAACAAGCATAAAAACTAAAACATGTTTATTTTAAAAGTTTTAACAAACAGAAAAAAATTGCAAAATAATCGTGATTTTTGCACTTTTTCCTAAACTTCAAGTATGATGCGTGAATGGAAGATGTTAACCGATTTTAATTTTTTAAGCCGTTTTTCTTCTTTTTAAAATAGGCAACTTTTGCGCACTAAAGTAACTATAGTTTTCAAGTAGAAATAATTTAAGGACAATGAAAGAAACAACCAAATTTCCTTCTTCTGTTCGTAAATAATGAGAGAAAATTCTAACATTTGGAAAAATACCTCTAAAACTCTTTTTTTTTCTATTTAAATATGTAGCGGTTTCAGAGCGAAACCGGCGCGCAATAAGGGGGGAGGGGGTCACTTTTCCTCTATTCCTTCAACGTGACTTGAGACCGCGTCTGCTTGCTTGCAACAGCGTAGGGAGAGCCCTTTCACGATAACTCAGCTGTGTTGGGGGAAGGAGTTTAGGGGGAATGTTTATGTTAAAGGGGGAGTTTGGATGATAAGAATCACGTGCATTCACACTCATCGAATATCATTGGGTTCCAATCCTAAAAACTGCAATCCTTTTCATTTTCCATTTGTTCTGATTCAGAGTGCGCCGCTTTGTTCCAGTAGATTTTGTTTTGGTCGATCTAATATTTTGTATATAATTTTGTCAAATCTTTTTGCGTATGAGTAGTGCTGTTTTTATATATTGTGGATGTAAATTTGCGTTATAGTTTTTCGATAGAGAATTAAAATGCCACGTAAAATACTTAGCACAATCAAGGACTACAACAAAATATGGGCTATCTAGATAATTTCGACCAAATGAAGAGCACCTATGAAATTGACCGAAAGAGTAGGAAATGGTGGCACAGGATATTTTTCCATTTTCTTGATGTGACGGTAATAAACTCTTTTCTCTTATATCGTATGCATCCTGATAGCCAGCCAGAACTGAAAATTCTAAAATCTTTTCGAACGGATTTAGTTCGAGGACTGATTACAATGGGAAATAAGCAAGTTACTCCCGAAAAACAAACTCCAAGGTTTCCAATTAAAAAACACAAACTTTGTGTGCTCAAGGAAAAAAGACTAAAAAATGTGGCACACATTCCTGTAAAAGGAAAATCAAGTCGATGTGCATACTGTAGCACTACTGCTAGACCTTTCAGTCTACCAAAGTAAAAGCTACATTCGCTTAGAATTTTGAGGCTGTTTTGCAGGATAAAGCAGGTGGGCCACTTATTGTGCAAGAGAGGGGTTTTGTAAGAAGGCATAAAAGCACAGGAAACAGTTTGTATGAGAATCCAGAATTTTGAAAGTAATATTTTAAGGAAGGCGAATTTCATATATAGCCATAAAAGTTATACAGGGCAGTTAAATATAAATAAGAATATACAAGCGGAAAGAGAGAATAACATTTTTACGTGAAGGAATAGTTGGTATAGAAGTGGCCCTCCCGTAAAGAAAAGGGGTTCGGAAGCCGCCGTCAGGTAAAGGGAATTAAAATCATATTTATGAAAACGGTGGGTTTAAAAGGAAGGTGTTGTAAACAAGTGTAGAAAAGGATTTTGTGGTATTGAGCTCACGCAACATTGAAAACAAATTGAAAAACATTATTACATGGCCAGAAGAAGTATTGAAAAGATTTTAGCTTTGGGAATAAAGTGTTAGATGTTTTGAGGGAAGATATTGTTAATTTCCGTCCAGATGTTTCAGGGTCAGATGGGCCCTGGTCAGGTGATACGGCGGGGGTAGAAATAAATGCATACAGCAGATAGATCCAATTGGAAATGAGAAAATATAATAAAGAAGAATTCTGGACCACTAGAGATCGGAGTTTGGAGAAAGGCGGTCTGATATTAGATTCAGAAGGAGGGAAAATGATTTTATTGGAAAACTGAAATGTGGTATAGAAAATTAAAAGTTATAAAAAGTTATGCAGGGCAGAAAAACGGAGAGAGACGATTTTTTTTCGTAGCTGAGTTTTTCTATCCAGTTTAAAAGATGGAAAACCACTGCTCATCAGCCCAGCTGAAATGGGGTAAGTCCGTCTTTTAATTTAACGTTGAGTGATACGGAAAGGGACCCAAATAATGTTTATTTAATTTTTGGCTAATTTAATGAAAGTGTTTTGTCATTCATGGTTGTATATAAGTGTTTTAATATGTATCTATAAAGTGTATCAAATATTTATATGTAAATTTTAGTGAAAACTTATATACAAATAAATTCCATTCCTTTAAGCTTAATTATTTCTCATTATTTAAAATTCTAGTTGTGTCTCTTTCCTACCAAGTAATAATTTTTTGCATGCTGGGTAACGAACCTGGGTAAATTTATTATGGATAGTTAAGGTTACTGCGGATAAGGAAACTTAATACGATCATGTTTAAAGCTTTTAAGCTAAATCTTCTAAATCCAGTAAACGGCGAGATTAGAGCCGAGAACCACCCAGCACTACTACAAAACCATGCCGTTCAAGATAGATGTGTGAAACATGTAATGTAGGACTATGCATGTTTCAAAAAGATGTATCATGTTTTAAAAAATTCCATTATAAGTAAATGGCATATAAATTTTGTAAATATTTAACAAAATAAACCAAAATTATAGTATTCAATCAAGAATTATTAGAAAATGTATTCCCATATTTTGATGCAAATTTTACAGGCCTGTTTTTCTATTTTAACCTGCATTTTTTAAAAATGCTACATAGAAATAATCTGGAAGAATCTAACAAGCTGGTGCTTTTTGTTTACAATTTCTCTCCAGAAAATTTTGAAGTACAGGTAAGTTTTTTTCTCCTTCTGACACAATACGCAGAGACCGTAGACGCGAACTGGTTTCGCTCTGAAACCGGTTCCCCCCAGGTACTAGGCTAATTTTTTTTAAGCACATTTTATCAGTCCATGGCATCAATGCATAAAATTTTATACGTTATTTCATTAAAATTTGTGACGAATAAATCTTGTGCCGGAAAGGGTGTAGGGTTCGCGTGTTGCTCAGATGCAAATTTCGGGTAGCAGCGCTGTACATGCCAGCCAAAGTGAGTTCGGCGCAGATGTTTGATCTATTTAAAGGGCACACGCTGAGTTGGCAAAAGCCCAAGACTGGAGTAGCGACGGGAGAGAGCGAGGCAAGCTTGATGGAAGGTGATAGCGGTGTTTAACTGATAGAGCGTGTATTGGTATTTAGCCGAGGTGGCTGCACGACTTCGAGAATTAGCTCAGAGCCGAGGTTTACGGGTACTCTGCCTGAAGGATTCATTGCGACCTTTAGTTTCTTAGTACCGCGGGTTGCGGTACTGTTGTGTATTATTTTGGAAGCCCCAAGTCTGTATATGTTAGTCTGCCTCTACGTAGAGAATAAAGGAGTTATTCTAGAGTTATCCCTCGTACTTTATAATGTGCCTGGACCGTTAGAGATATAAAAAAAGAAAGGAAGAACCACATAAGGGATGAACTGATTCTCCCTGTTTCAGGAAAGTAACTGCTATATTAAGAGGCTAGTCCCTCCAAAGTATAAATCTTATTGTGTGCACTATTAGTATTATTAATATTTTAAGGATGAATCTCATACAGGTACTACTAATACATTAATTTCAAAATGCGCATAACAAAAACTTTATAATTCATGATGTTGAAGATAAATTTACTTTAATGCATGAATTAGAATTAGAAACAGGTGTAAAATGCATATACTGTAACATATGTTTCAAATAGAGCAAAAGACAATTTTGAAATAAAATATCTTTAAATATAAAATATCCTTATTGTTACTATTTCAAGTTCCTTTTGAGTCAATAGTTTTGGAATCTGATGGAATATGAAAAGTCAGGCAGGACTATGGAGCTATTAATATCTGAAAATAGAGATCAAGACTTAAAGAAGTGCAGGTGTTACTAAGAAATTGTTTCCCTACACTAATTGACTTTAGACTAAGTAGCTAAATCAACAGAAAAAATATTTTCATTAATTCTAAAAACTAGTGACTATTTAAAAACATTTTATACATGTTCACATCTATTCAGCGCTTATAATAAAGTATTTTTTAAATTGTTTAAAAAAGGATGTTAAAGTGCATAATACATTTAAAAAATTATTAAGGAACTTAAAATTATTAAAATACTACAGAAATATGTGAACAACAAAAATTAACAAATGAAAACAAAATAGGAGGTTTTAACACAGGAAATTCAGTTTTATTTTTAATTAAAAAAAAACTATGTATGTAACCAATTACAGAACTTGAAGTGTAAAAAAACAATCAAACACGCACACACACACACATATATATATGATATGTGTGTGTGTGTGTGTTTGTGCTTCCAGTTAATATTTCAGCTAAAACAAAAGAAACTGAAGAGAAAGAGGGAACCTCTCATTTTGTATTTAAAAATTACTACTTTATGTATGCCTGAAACACAATATCCTGTATTTTTTTTCTTTTCAGCATTCTCAGATTATAATAAAATTACTGATAAATCCTTTGGAATAGTTACTTCAAAAGAAAAAGTTAACTATAATTTTTACATAGGTATAAAATAAAATTTAGAGCAGAATATAAATGTTTCATAAGCTGAATACAAAAACTGCATACATATGGATATAAATAGATATAGATGTACTATATATAGCAGTAGATATAGATAATGATAAGTAGAAAGATAGAAAGGACTTAAAATTGCAATGACTTATTTGAATAAAATATATTAACATAAAAAAAGTTATTGCACTGTCACTTTCCTTAATTGCTTAGGTTCAATAATAACGTTCCGAAGCTCTTATTTCATAGCATGCCTAGTTAATTTAATTAACAGACAGAAAAATTATCTGGGTACTTTATACAAGATTAAAATGTTAAAATAACACTATGGAAACAAAATATGCAAAATCAGACACCACAAATATATATCTGAGCCAAATAAAATATAACAAATCGATATCAGAGATAGCACTGACTTATTAAATTTATAGGTCTCAGGAGCATTTGTCTTTAAGACTTGGACCTTTATGATCATCTATAATATATTTTTTAAACAGAGAAAATACACCAATTTTATACATTTACACATATAGTATGTGTGAAAACATTAGCTTTTCCGTACAATTTCTACTATTACATATTTCTGATAAATTTTAAAAAGTAAAATAGATAAGGTTTGAAATCTTTGACATAGAATTAGTCTCAATAATAAAAGTATTAGATAACGAAATTTTACTCACCTTAGCTAACTCATAAAAGGGATCATTTTGAAGCCGCAATCTATACTGGCAGCCATTGTCAACTTGCAGCTAACTGGTACTGAAGTACGAGCTGACAGTGCCCTGAAAACTTAATCCTCCTTCCCCGTAGAAATACACATATATGTGTCAGGCACTTCTTAGCAATTATGCTACCAATTTAGCCCTTTTTAGGTGGTACATCTGTGAATACGACATCTTAGACGGAATATTTAAGACTTCGTTCCTTCAATTCCTAAACAGGTTCCCGGCATGATTACTGGCACGTACTATACACATGGCGGACATGGCCCATGTATATATATATATATATATATATATATATATATATATATATATATATACCGGGTGACCATAATTAAACTGACAGTGCTCACAGTGTTCTGTAGCGCGATCTATTTGCGAGAATGACGCCACATTTTGTAGGAAGATTAAACAAGACGGGGGCGAAGGATTCCGCAAAAGAATAAATTAGTTCCAAAAGTCACCGCTAGGGGAATATTTGGCGCTGGGTAATAGAAAATAGAGTGTTAACAAATGCAAATCAATACGGAAATGAAGGTGAGAGTAACAAAGCTGAGAGTAACTCCTGTACACGGCTGATCTTCTACGGATAGAATTTGATAATCTTTCGTAAGATTTTCCATACCGTACTGTAAGGCATATCCATATCCCGAGCTAATCCACGAGCGCTAGAGGTGGCAGCAATATTGTCTGGTCCTCTGTCGACAATCGCCGTGGCAACTGCTTCGATTGTAACCTGTGGTACAGGTTTTCGTCCTCTGCCTGACTGAACCTTCAGAGAACCTCTTTTCTCAAACGTCGCAACGATTGCTTTTAGCCCATTAACTGACACAAGACCGTTACTTTTACGCATTTTATTGTGCGCTCTAAAAGCACGAAGAGCGGCTGACGCGTTGCACTGGTTGAGGTAAAAGAATTTGACCAGTAACGCACGCTCGACTAAAGAAGGAGACATTGCACATAAACTTTCAATCCGATTGATTCGAAACGTAACACATTGCCTTTTAAAACCCAAGCAGCTGGCACTGTGCCAATGGATGTAATGTGAAATTTGAATAAAGAACTTCTTCTTCTGCTCAGCGTACGTGATATTGCAGATCACAAGACTTTATCGGTGTTTATGTAGATTTTACGCTTTTTTAAAAGTGTTGCCATATTGCACTTGAACTAAATAAGAAAATGTGCATAATAAAAGGTAATTTTATTCCGTATTAATTTGCATTTGTTAACACTCTATTTTCTATTACACAGCGCCAAATATTCCCCTAGCGGTGACTTTTGGAACTAATTTATTTTTTCGCGGAATCCTTCGTCCAGCGTCTTGTTTAATCTTCCTACAAAATGTGGCGCCATTCTCGCAAATAGATCGCGCTACAGAACACTGTGAGCACTGTCAGTTTAATTATCATATATATAATTATCATATAATTATCATATATATTATTATTATATATATATAATTATTGTCAGTTTAATATATATATATATATATATATATATATATATATATATATATATATATATATATATATATATATATATATATATATATATATATATATATATATATATATATATATACACATGGCGGATACTTTTAGACCCTAATTGTAAAAACTTCGGCGGAAGGAAAAATACCGATTTCCTGTCCTCTGGCGAGCGCATGTAAAAAACGTTTCCCACGAATAACTCGGACGATGGAATGCAAAAAGAGGAGATGACCTCGATTTGCTAAAGACAATTCTTAATAGCTGTAAAAATAATCATTTTCAGCATTGTAAATTTCATATTTTAAAATTTATGAAACCGAGATATACATTTTAAACTATTTTAAAATATTAACGATAAACGAACGTTTTAAAATATTAACGATAAATGTCAATCTTCTGTGAATGTAAGAGGCTAGATTTTGGCCGGAAAATTATAATAAAAAAGGTGTGAAATAAACATATTGGAGAAAAATATAGTATAGAGTTAAAATTGTAAACATTTTAAAATCAGAAGATTCAGTGTCGCAAAGTCTGTAAAATGAAAATAATTAGTCTTTTTTTGGGTTATATATATATATATATATATATATATATATATATATATATATATATATATATATTTATTTATATAACGTAACCGATATATGCGTGTGTAAGGGTGGATAAATATAACTTTTTGGTAGCTGTGCGATGGAGGTTTATTCTATACCGATAAATTTTACGTGATTTTTAGTAAGAGAAGTCCCATAATAATGCCTTCATTTATTTAATATTGTCCCAAGTACTCCTTGTGACGCGTGCAAATCGTAAGTAAGCTAACCATTCGAAAATTTAGGAGCAAATTATGAAAACGCAAACCTGCGAATACCAACCTTTTATTAACGACCCCTAAACGTCTACCTTACAGATCAAGACGCAAGATATTAACAACATACGCATAAGAACTTCAGCTTCTTTTCGTAAAAGAATGTTAATTTTGTTACAAAATTTATCTGAAACCGATAGTTACTTTGTACATTTTTTACGTTGTAGAAAAAAATCTACAAAATTTTCAATAACTTGGATTTAAAAGATACTCTTATAAATGAAACATTTCTACATAAAGAATATAATTTCCATGTTGACAAAAATAGTCATTAGGCAAAAATTAAATATAAACAAAAAATTGATTTGGAATAACAAAAAAGAATTTTTACTAATCTCGTCTAAAAAGTAGACATCGTATTCCAAAAATTAAATTCCTTATAAAAAATAAGGGATAAAAATTTAAAAATATTCGAAAATTTTTATCCCGAATACTTCATTTCAGCCTTTCATGACATTTACGGTCTAGTACTTAAAGTTGGTTTTTCAGCTCAGCAAACTCACATAACAGAAGTTATTTAGCACACTTGCATCGATAACACAGTTGCGATAACTCACAAGTAGTTTGCATCCGCGTTCAAAAACACAGGTAGTGGTTATCTCACCTCTCACAATAACCCACGCGAAGTGGGTTGCAGGACCCACTTATTCCGGTGACTGACCGAATTTTTTTTCTCCGTGAAATTTAATTCATTCTATTATCAGCGGAATATTTTAGAAACAATTTTTGAAGGCAAAATTCCAGTATTATATCGAAAGGACATTGATAAAGATCAGCTTCATATGCGTAAAACCTCTAGTCACACCCTTAAATAAACTGAAGCTTATTTAGCAAAGAAAGAATCAGAAATAGGAATAAAATATATCTCATTTAATGAAATACCTGTAAAATCAGACTCTTCTACAAGGGACTTTTGTGCTTTCAGTTTATTAAAGCGAGCCTATTTATGCCAATACATGGCTGCCTCGCACGGTTTTCTTAACTTCTTTGCTTGCTCCCCTAATTTTTTTGAGCAGTGTATATATATATATATATATATATATATATATATATATACGCATACATACATACACATATACATACAAAGAATGAAAGAACAATACAAGCTAACTAGCTGCACAGTGCTTTCGTGTGCAAAATTGCTACTCTGAAAATGATTAGTGTTTTTAGAACATTTTATTAAAATGCATGAATTACTTTTATGTGTAATTTATGGCAGTAAAGGAAACACAAGCTATAAACATAATTTTAGGAAATGTAAACTAAGCAAATATTTTTCATATCTACAAACCATGAAATAAAACAAAATTCTGCAAAAACATAAAATAGTTGCATGCAGATTAAAACGAATAATTATTTAAGGCTGTAGTTTTATAACAAAAATATCAATGCACAATTATGTTTATATATATACTGTAATATACTAGTATAGATCAGTAATATACTAGTATTTACTAGTATATCACTGATCAGTTACTAGTATGATTACTTACTAGTATACTACGATACAGTAATATACTAGTATTTAGATCATTTGGAGTGCACAAGGAGCATTTGGAAGAATGCTAGCATTTTTGAAAATGTTTTTGAAAAATAGCATTATTCTCTCAAAAAATCCTTTTTTGAATTCTAAGGGTCTTCAGAGTAATAAAGAAGAAAACAAATTAATCCCTTTTTGTATATAGAGTTGAAAATTGATAATTAAAAAAATCGAGATTGAAGGTCCCTCATCCGCTTGCTGCAAAATAGATTTATTTTGTCATTCAAAGAACATTTATAGTATACTTATCTTTGATCTTCACCATATGTATTCCCTTCGCTCTTCTGAGCCATTTTCAATCCCCAATCTCTTTTTCAATCCCCAGTCTCCATGGGGACAGAGAGCGTTGGAGTGAGAGAGTACATGCAATCCACATTATTAGGGTGTTTTTTTCCGTGGGGTGGGGGTATTCCCGATGCAGACATATCAAGGTATCCTACTACGTTTAAAAAGTCGATTTTGATGAAAATTCCCAAATTTATTTTATTCCTCTTTCTCAAAGAATGTGAATTTCTGTTTCAAAATCTGATTTTGATTTTTCCGCACCGTCATTAGAAACGAAATGAGAGCGATTGAAAGAGCGGCTGCAGTCAATTTCAACACAAGCGAAGTTTTAACTGTGTATTCTGAAGAAATTAATTTTCATAGAAACATTTTTTGTGCTTTTAAATAATTCAAAAGTTTATAAACATTCTTTCCTGAACACAAATTAATTTCAAACCATCTTTGCGCAAAAGGAAAAAAGAAAATAATTACAAGATAAAAAGAACTTTTTATATAACCCGTTTTTAAATTTTCTGTTGAATCATATAAACTTGACAATTCTATGTATTAATAAATACTTTTTTAAAATTGTTTGATGAATTATCACATCCACTTGAAAGAAAATGATCAAATGCGTAATAAAGAGAGCAATTATAAGAAATTTTCAAACATTTATCAATTGAATTACATATATGAGATTTTTACAAACATTAATACCAGAGCCTACTTGGTTTCCAATGTTTTTTGAAATGCCAGGACAACCCCGTGGAGGTGAGGCTTGGCATATTGGGTATGAGAGGCTAAGTGTAGTGTAAACTACATATATGACGTGTCATACCGTTACTGGCCGTTACGCATAAGTGAAAACATTAAAGTCGATCGAAGCGCCACCTTGCGGGGGTTTTCTGAACTAATTTTCCATACAAAACAAAATTAACTGAAAATGAATTCAATCCTACTTAAAGATAGTTAAAAGTATTAAAAGAATGCATTGTTATCGTGTTCTAAGCTATTCTAAAAGTTTCAAATGTCTAGCTAGTCGAGAAGTTAGTTAAAAATTGATTGCAAGATTCGTACTGGACAAACAAGAAAACGAGTTAATAAAAACGTGGTAATTATCTGAACACAGTTAGTGGTTCAGCGAATGTATGAACAATTCAACATACTTTAAATTTTAGTTTTTAATTTTTAACAAATTTTTTGAAAACATTAATTACTCTGAATATATTTTTAAACTAAAAGGATATTCTTGTCTATTAAAGTGATTCAAATGTTTATAAAAAATATTTTTATGTCCTAAACAAAAATTATTGGAAACCTTTAATTTTTTGTCCTTTAAAGTGATTGAGAAGTTTATGAAACTTCTTTATTGTATCCCAAAGAAAAACTATTTTAAAATTGTTGTGCATAAAGAGAAAAAAATCAATGAAGTAGTGTTTTTAGATCAGTGCATATATCAAATAGACGTGCTCTAAATTTCACATGTTGATTTTTTAACAAAATTTGAAAAAAAGATTAGTTTGATGGTTCCCTGATGGATTACTTTTTTTGTCCTTTGAAGTAATTCATAGTTTAAGAGAATTCTTTATATCCCGAACACAAATTATATAGAAACCCCTTATTTACATAAAATTGAAAATCACAGGTCATCACAAATCATCATAACAGTTTTGGTGTTCAGTGGTTATATGAACTGAACATTCGCTAAATTTTGTTTTTGAAATTTTTACTAAAATTTTGAAATGTCTTAGCATTTTCCGTATAAGTAATAATTTCTGTATAAAACAAATTTGGAAGAAAAAATCTTTAGCATAGTTGTTAAAATAAATAAAAAATAAAATAAAATTTTTTCTTTACCAACCCTCTTGACCACCAAAATTCCCTATATGAGATTTATTTTAAAACCAGGTGCGTAAATTCTGTTCAAAATATTTTACATTTATTAATTATAACACCGTTTTTAAACGGTAAATGCAGAATGAAATATCTCCTATTAAAGCAACCGTTTTAATAGGTTTCACTAAGTTTTCAGCTATTGGATTCCGCAGTAAATCTTATGTCAGCAAAGCTTCGCCGTCTTCAAAGCTGGAACTTACTACCAGGAACTGTGTATATATAAGGAATTTTAGGCCCAAACCTGACCACCTTCCTTCCTACATCGAGTCAAATGTAAATTTTATGTTCCAGGAGAGGGTGATTCCACCTTTCGGAGAAATCAAATACAGTTGATGAAAGCAAATACAGTTACCACGATTCACGGAAAAGCTCAATAAGTTGTCATAGAATACATCGACTTAAAACTTAGGATCTGTTTGTCTATTTAACACCGCCCGCCGCATATTTCAAATAAAATATTGATCTTTACTGGACAGTCCTAGAACTTAAAACTTTCTGGGTAAATAAGCCACAAATATTTCCTGAGGCACAGTTTCTAGAAATAGTAATTTCCCTATCATAAACATTTGAACAGTCGAGTAGATATTCATATAATTATGTATGAATGCTCGTTATGTATAATAAGCGGTCGTCAACAACAATAAACTAAATCTATCGCAATGTATTTTAAGCCTCATAAGCGGACGGAAAGTTTACTAACAGCACTATGGAAGGGTGCTTACATTTTAACAAGTCAAGATGCAGTCGCAAGGATTAATTTGATCTATCTGCCCTAACAGACTTTACCGCCACAAATCGATGGGAATTCTGTGTCGTTTGCATTACTTAACACGGGAGCTCCTAATCTTATTTCCGACTCCGGATGCTTAAGGTCGGGTTTGAGGCTTATGGGTAGCCTCACTACTGTGGAAAGCTTATATATATATATATATATATATATATATATATATATATATATATACACACACACACACACACACACACACACGATTCTCTTTTTGTACGGGTTTGAAATAACAAGGTCTAAGAAAAAGAACCGATTAATTTTTTTGCACTGTTTTTCTTTTACTTTAACACGGTTTAAAAATCTAAAAAGAAAACAAATATTGATAGAAGTGTTATCAGAGAGTATTTCAGAGAATGGAGGTGTTTCCTCGTTAGTTTATAGTAGTGATGACAAAGGAGTGGTTCCCAAACACAATTTTAGAATGTCTCCAGCTATCAATAAACTTGGAAATCATTTTCTTACAACTAATTTTAATGTCGAACGAGCTGCACCATTCCGACGTGATTTAAAAATGATTGAGTCACGTTATCAATAATCATATAAAGAACTAACACCAATAAAATCACAGCGTCTGTCAACCGAATTCGTATTCAAACCAATGAAAAAGAAACACATGCTGTCCATTTTATTCAAGATACACTTGTAGATATATCGCCTTTCAATATTTCCAGTGACGAGAGAGGTTTTTCGCCACCAAAAAACGACACAAAACGGACACGTTTATGATCTAGTAGTGACACTGTATGACTGAATGATTATGTTATATAAATGTATGTATAAATAAAAAAATAAATTCAATTTATTTTTAACCTATTAGGACTGCCGCACTTTTTCAATTTGAAAAATTACCCGTATGACATAATTAAAATGAGATCGAGGATTTGTGGATTTCATCTCACATATTTATTCTAGTTCAGTCGAAATTACAATCGAAATTTCATATGAAGATTAACATTTTCTTACTAAGTATATTTGCATGGAACCTATCTCCAATTTCTATATGTTCACTGTATCAATTTTTTACACTTTTTTTTTCATGGTATTCTCTGGAACGCATATATTTTAACTTGTTGACTTACTTTTACCTGCAAGCCACAAAGTCTTTCCTTTCACAGCGTTGTAGCGTCACGGTGAATAGTTAAGGCGATTCTCTGAGGCGCTGCTAAGAATTACTACTATGGGATCCATAACACAGCAAAGACAGAGTCCTAATTAAAATGCAAAGCCAATTTTTAAAACAGAAACTTAACAAGTAGATTTATTTACAAAAAATTAACAATTAACCAGTGCAACATATTCAATTAAATCCCGTGTAGATTTACAACGTACGGAGCCTAAAAAACACACGTCCACACAGCGCGGATTCTATGAAGCGTCTCTCCCTGAGAGAGGGGTCGGAAATCGTTGGTGACAGCTTCTTCGTAACTTTATTGCATTCCAAAATTGTTAGGACGACAGCTTTATTGGCTGCATCTGTGGGAAAACGTTTTTTAATCCCCCACGTGTTCAGAACCTATGGAAACTCGAAAAACTTTTCCCCGATAAAACGCAGCTGTGTTTCAAGCACTCTGGGGGTCTTGGGAAAAAATAAGACCATATTTCCAGTACGCTACAGCGTCCTCCACCTCAACCCACTTTCCTCCACGTAACTTTCCCCTATAATGGGAAAGAAAAAATTGTAAATGACGCACGCGAATGACTGAGACAACACTGAAGGAACGAATAAAGTATTCGACATGTAGAGTCCTCCTCCAACACACCTATCCGTCACCGAGACGATAGACAGTACTGAAACCTGCATAGATAAATTACAGTATAATTATGAATTATGTGTATTTATTTTTTGTTTACGATTATTATATGTATATATATATACAGTGGTACCCCGACTTACGAGTGTCTCGACTTACGAGTTTTTCCAGATACGAGCATTTTCGCGGCAGATTTTTTTGCTTTGAGTTACGAGCTATAATTCGAGTTACGAGCAAGCCTCAGATACCTCACCGCTAGTTTGCGCAGTGAACGCCATGTTACGTGCTCATCAAAGGAGAACACGAGAAGTATATAATATTTACAACCTTTATGTACAATTTTATTTTACAACTGTATACACATTATTCTAAGACTACTATCCAGTTTTAAACCGAGAGATTAACACTCAACAATTATAACCCAGGGCAGCTTGCTCTGCAAACACTTGAGTCGCCACCCGAAACCGAACAGCTTCCAACCTCTCTCACAGAGAAATAGCTTCAATTCCCTCCCCCACACTCGAACCCCCATGGGGTCTAGGGGATGGGATGACCTTGGTCAAAAATCAAAGAATAAGATTTAATTATTCAGTTCAGCCTTTCTCCTCCTATTCCATCAACATCTTCAAGTCTGATCTGCAAGGTAAATATTGTACATTACACTTAACAAGTTTGTTGCAGATCATTCTATTGTATTCGTTTTTATACAATGTTCATCATTTATAAGCAAATTTTTCTTATTTAAACACATGTAACAAACAATTGCTGTGTTTGGGGCAGCCCGAGATGAATTAATGATACTTCCATTCATTTCAATGGGGAAAATTGATTCTAGATACTAGTATTTCGAGTAACGAGCACCGTCATTGGACGAATTAAACTCGTAAGTCGAGGCACCACAGTACTAGCTGAATACCCGTGCTTCTCTACGGAGTACATTCAAATTAAATACAACGGTCAATGTATGCAAGTAATTTGTATATTTAATATCCATAAAACATACTAATTTGAATTAAATTCTTAAAAAACTTCCATCTAAATTTGTCTAGTAGTTAAATTTTATCTTTTACCATACTTTAATATTTTTTGTCAATTTATTTTGTTGTTATGCACATGACGAAAAATTAATTTAAAGTATCACAAAAAGAAAAGAAACCACGTGATCAGCATATAATAAATTAAATTCTAAAAATGAATTTTAAAAATTCATCAAAAATCAGAAAAGGAAGGTAAAGATTTGAAAAATATTTCATGTTAAAGGAATTTTTATGATCTTTATCGTGATATAAATTTTATAAAGATCAAATTAATATTTTAAATGCAAACTTGAAAAAAGCTACAAAAACAGCTAAAAAATGTATTTAAAAAAACTAAGAATAGTTTTTGAAAAATCTTTCTTAGTGCACCCCTACACTATACGAAGAATCGCCATGCAAAGTTTCACTCCTTTTGGTCCAGTGGTTTGGTCTGTGCGTCATATGTCAGTCAATCAGTTAGTTACGTAACTCTTATATACACACACACACACATATATATATACGGTAACTCTAGAAGAGATGGCCAGTCTAAATATTTCCAAACTTGATCATAAATGGTAGTTTAAACTTTTTTCGTAGGAAGTGTTCAACGAGTTCATTCATTGCGAGGTACAGCTGTGTTTTTCTTTTATAAAAAGTAAGTGAAATTTTAATGTTTATTTAATTTAGTGGTTGAATATTTTTGTTGAGTTAGGTATCTGAATGTTTTGAAATACGTACGTCACATTTTTTATTTACTTTATGGACTTTTAAGGCAAGTATATAATCCAATCTTTGCTTCTAAGCCTAAAACAAAGACGTACAATGTCGGAGTGACGCTTTAAATTGGGTGGCCATCTGTCCTTGAATTTCAGGATAGATGGCCACATAAAATCGAGGAGAGATGACCAACTTTAATCAATATTTAAAAATTATACGGAGTGAGGATTTTAACTAAATATAATTATATTTAAAATAATTATATAACTTTTATGTTTATAATTATATTATATGCTCCAGTTCCTAATGTAACCATGACAAAAACAGTTAGAATATGTACCAAACAGGTAGCTATGCTTTTGACATAACCGGAAAATATTGACAAACGTCGTAAATTTTCATCTCAGAAATATATAAAGTTGATAAATAAGCTTAAAACCAGCAAAAAGCCTAAAATAAACGCGAGAAAGAACCAAAAACACGAGACATCCAGTAGCGAAGAAGATGGAAAACATTTAAAATTATCAGATTCTACAGATTCGGAGGGAATAGAATTTGATGAGGATTACTGTGTTGGTTGGGGAGAAGAATACAATGCCATAACCAAAAAGGATGAGTGGATAAAATGTATAAGGTGCCTGAAGTGGTTCCATTAACCGTGTACAAACTTTTAAGACCTTTACCCAAAATGTGGTAAAATTTTACGAAAATTGAAGGGTTGAAATTATACTTCAAATTTGGTTTATTCGAATTTTATTCACCAATTTTCCGTGATATAACTGCATCTTTACAAACTGCTATAAGTTTTTCATGATTAACTATATGAAATGTGTTGTTTTTTGCTATTTTAACTTTACTTTTTCTTTCTTGTATTGGATGGCCATCTCTCCTCCGCTTGAAGGAGATATGGTCATCTGCCATTTTAATTTCATACTATTTTTCCCACTTTTTGTTCGCAATGTTTAATTATTTTTTGCCCAAAATATGATGAGTGCATGTATAAGAATTTTAAATATGCATAAATATGTCTTGTGTTTGCATTCTAAGAATTTTTATTTCAATCTTTAAAAACTATGGCCATCTATCCTAGAGTTACCCTATGAATTTTTAACACTTCTTGCATATCACTGTTTTTAATGATAGTCTTTTCAACTTTTACATGTCGCTGCTTTCATTGTCTTATACATATTACCATTTTTGTCATCTTTTGCACATAGTTTTTGCCACCGTTTTATATATGATTGTTTTTACCTTCATGGTTCTTATTACCGTCTTTACAACTGATATCTACTATGGTATATACTACAATGGTTTATGTATGCGTTGATACATTTTCATAATAAACTAATCTGTATGAAAATTTTTTTCATAAAAATTAACTATTTCAAATGCCAAGTAAACAATTATCTTTAGTAAAATGAGAGGGGGGAGAAAAAACTCCGCTTTTAAATGGTTTAGCGATATCTAAGTTGGAAAACAAAAACTTCTCGTTTTGCACAATATTTACATCAGCATTGCTAATAACAGCAAAAGAATGACACCATCAGAGACAATCAGTTAGATTTTTGCATGTCCATAGTATGTGTCCACTAGCTTTTTGTGTAAAAATTTGAATGCCGACAAAAGAAAGGAAAGTATGCAACTGAGCTTCAAATATAAAGCTTCTAAACCTGAGGAATATTGCAAGGCCCATAAAATAAAAAATACAGTTTCCCTGTTGTTTCTATTGCCCAACTGTTTAATGGGCAGTAAGTAACATAAAAAAAACCAACCAAATATTTGTATTATTAAATCATCGTTATTGTTGTATAAGGTGGCCGGGGGGCATTAGGCCGGGGGGTTCCTAATGCCCCCCGGCCGAAGTTCCAGATCAGGTCCATATAGGCTTCGGGTTGAGTAGTGCGGCGCCGAATTTTAATAGCACCACAAGGATCAGGTTAGGTTCTTGGCTAGTTGCCACCAGAATTGTGAAAAAGCACTCCCAAGGGTGACGTCTGGGGGGAGGGGATCGTACCTTCCCTACCCACTGACCTCATAGAAGGACGTTCCGGGTTACGTATTGAACTTACCCTTATCCGGACTATGCACGAACGGCGCTTGTCAGGATTCAATCCGAGCAACCTCAGTACCGAAATCCCACGCGCTACCACTAGGCTACTTCGGACTCATTATTAAATCCTCCAACAGTTTTGCGGATAGCTTCCGTACTTCAAAAATATCTTCGTGTATCTGAACAACGTTAATTTTTAATATGATCATTTTTCCGTACTTATTATTATTCTTCGAGTATGCATGTGATCTCTCAACTTCAGGGTAGGACGTGCATATTGAATTCGAGTAAATATATATACATACATACATATGTATGTATTTTAGCGTCCCTGGTTGAAAATAATCAGACGAGAGACAGACTTACAACACAGAGCTTGTATTATCAAATAATTCTGTACAGTATGTACAAAGGCAGAGAGACAATGCTCGTCTGCATATGAGAGATATCGCAGAAACAAAAAATCTTTGTCAAGACTCTCCCAGTCTTTCAACAGAGAGGTATCAAGCAGGGCGTTCGACCTGCAACGCCAAACTAAAAAAAAACAAAATATGTTTCAGTTAAAAAAAATAAACATTTCTATGTTTAATTAGCATAAAACTGTAAAATTAGCATCTCAGGGCGATAGTACGCAAAAATGGCAACCGTTACTCAGCAACACCGCTATTTTCCAAACCGTACAATCATAGAAAACTAGCGATTGTCGCCTAGTGGCTGAGTGGTCAAGACATGAACCTTACACCCCGTGGGCGCGAGTTCGATTCCCGCAAAAGTCTTTTTTTCCTTATGGCAAATTTTTAATTATTTTGTATATGTGTGCCCGTATTTGTTTGTTTGTTTTATATGTTGGTATAAAATATTAAGGATTGAATTCAAATAATAAGGATTAATTATTATTCATATTTCACTTTTTGCTACAACCACGTGGGTTTGCAAATTAGAGAAATATTAATTTCTGAATAAAATATACATATACGTATACAAAATATACATATAGCAAATTATTAATCTATATATATAAAAGAGAATGTTTGTGTGTGTGTCCTTTATGCGTTTCCGAACGGTCCATCCAATTGATATGAAATTTTGTACAGATGTTGTTCTCACTCCCGTGGGAAACACTGGTGGGGGGAAGACACCCCTAGCATCCCTAGGGGGGCAGGGGGCACATATAAAAATAATCGAAAACGACTAATATTAGTGTCGAATCCATAGTTTTCGGGGTCGCTGAGATTAATAGTGATACTTCCGACGCCGCTTAAGTGCAAGATCAGCCCCCTCAGCATTGGTGGGGGAGGCGGAGGGGAGGAAAGGGTGAATATAAAATGTCCAAAATGACCGAGAGTAGTGTCGAATCCGTAGTTTTCGGGGTCACTGAGATGAATAAGGACACTCCCGATGCCGTTTAAGTGAGAGTTCAGCCCTCCCCAGTATTGGGGGGAGGCGAGGGAAGAAAAGGTGAATATAAAATGTCCAAAATTACCGAGAGTATTGTCGAATCCATAGTTTCGGAGTCACTGAGGGAAATATAGGAAATAAAAAATGTTGTTTATAATCAAGTTTTGATTTGAATTAATAATAGAGTGAATTTGTAATTTTACTTTATTATTTGTATACTGTATTTACTTTTAAATACCTGTAAATTAAATTACTTAAATTTTATGCTATTTGTAGAATACATTCCTTTTCCTGTGCAATAAAAAAAAAAAAAATTGAGATAAATAAATACCCGGGCAACGCCGGGCAAACAGCTAGTTATCTATAAACAGTGTTTAGTACGATATTTCCCATTGTGTTTATACAGATTGACTAGAATAGAAAAATGCCATCCGAATTACAATTAAAACGAAAAAAACAACCGGGCCTATTACAGAGATTCGAAAAACAAAAAGTTCTCCAATTAAGTTCAAAAAGTGACACATTTTTAACTGATGATGAGACTTCAGGTATCAGGCAATTGTTTGCTTATAAAAGCCCAGTTTGTGAATGGTTATTTACCTAATTTAAAAAAATAACTGATATTCACTAAAAAAACTTTTAAAAAGTAAAAAAAAAACGCCAAGCTTCAAAACAAAAGATATGACTAAAAAATGGTGTGATATCAAATATCCAAGCTTATTAAGTTCTGATATTTAATTTCCTAATCACAAATTTTTCACATCTAAGTGAAATGGTTAAGCATGACTTGTTGATAGAAACCCTTCTTCCCTAGACCAAACTCATCATAACCTGCATCTGAAAATTTAAGTTTTAAATATTTATACATACCAGGCTTGGCGGCCGTCTTAAAAATAAATCATTAAAATAACAGAAAACTTAATAAATAGTTAATGTGAATTTAAAACATCAATTTCAGATTTTAACTGCGCACTTCGGTGCTCTGTTAGACAGTATGTTTATAATATTCAACAGCCTCATTCCAACATAA
Source organism: Dolomedes plantarius (assembly GCA_907164885.2). Taxonomy (NCBI): domain Eukaryota; kingdom Metazoa; phylum Arthropoda; class Arachnida; order Araneae; family Dolomedidae; genus Dolomedes; species Dolomedes plantarius. Next base: position 220,098,383 of record OU015493.1, read on the forward strand.
GGTACTACAAAAAAAGGTGTTATATCCGATTTTATTAAGCACTGGGACTCAATTGCATTTCTTAACAGAATTTTAATGGGATATTAGTCGTTTTAATCAGTCTTCTATTTGAAGTTAATGCATGATGTCAAACAAAACAAACCGTTATCTAGGAAGAAAAATAATAAATAATGTTGACAATCCCCAAAAGAAAAAATTTTGCATTAAACAGCAAAAAATATGAATACCATGCTTTTGAATTACGTTGCCCAAATGTAATGTGAAAAGAAATTTGAAATTTATACAATAATTCGTGACAATCTTAAAATTTCTGCTACATTCATTTTAAAAGTAACCAAATATTAGGACACACATATTTTGCATAAATAACTAAAATGAATAATTTATACAATTAAATAACATACTTTCGACGTTTCAACAGACAAAATTTATTTATTCCAAATATGAAAAGACGGCCAACAAGCTTGGTATGTATAAATATTTAAAACTTAAATCTTCAGATACAGGTTATGATGAGTTTGGTCTAGGGAAGAAGGGTTTCTATCAACAAGTCATGCTTAACCATTTCACTTAGATTTGAAAAATTCGTGATTAGGAAATTAAGTACCAGAACTTAATAAGCTTGGATATTTGATATAACACCATTTTTTAGTCATATCTTTTGTTTTGAAGCTTGGCGTTTTTTCTACTTTTTAAAAGTTTTTTTAGTGGATCTCTCTAACAGTCACTAGGACTCGTAAACTTGGAGCCGAGAGAGGAAAAAAACCCGGTCAGCACCTGGGACTCTACTGAGCTCCCTATGCATTCACTCTCGTCTCTCTGGGGGTCTCTGCCGGCACTGCAGCTCTGAGGGCTGACCGAGGCTCAACACAATCTCTCGGGGTTCGCGGGCCCTGGGTCTAGCTATCGTCACAAACGAGAGAGTCCAAATCAAATGTTTGATCAGTTCAGATCCCATTTGTTAATTTAGTTTTGATAGTGCGGAAAATAGTAAGTAAAGAGAATAATCTTGGTAGGAGTTTATATTAAGTTAGGTTATTTTGTTCGCTCCCTAAATCTAAAAAAAAAGAATTTGAGTAAGCAGCTGTTTTTCTTAAATACAAAAGAGTTGTACTAATATAGTATGCGGTATCATAAGTATAATATTGATTTTTGATTGATTGAGTTTGCAAATATATAATTTGTAAATAAATAAGTTTTTTTTGTTATTTTAAATTTGAGACAGTTTTCCTTATAAGTTTGTTGTTGAGAATTTATATTTTAGGTAGCCCACGTCATTATTTGTTCGGATGCCAAATAAATGTCTAGAATCTAGGATTGAATTCAAAAAAATATTTATACACAACTAACCCAACTACCCCTTTACTTATACATAAAAATTACTAACCACTTATTATACGAATTCACGCCCAATTAAATAAATCTAGGATAGGCATCACAACACATATCTTTTAAACGGATTTGTGGCGAAGAAAGATCTGTGAATTCAAATGAAGTAACAGATTAGATTGGAAAGCTTAAATCTTTGTGCAAAGGATATGATGACAGAGACATTTTCATTGCCGATGAGACTGGCTTCTTTTACTACGTCCTTCCGGGCAAGACCTTATGTTTTAAGGGTGAAAATGTAGTGACGAGATAATTTCAAAAGAGCGGATCACTCTTTTCCTGTGTTGCAACATGCTGGGAGACTAAGGGCCTGTTCACATAGGTGTCCGTTGCGTTGCGTTAAGGAAAAGATGACGTTGAGACGAAAATAAACCAATCATATGCCTCCAAACGATTAGCAATGAAATTTTTAACGCCTATGATTGGTTTATTTTCGCCTCAACGTCATCTTTTAATTAACGCAACGCAACGGACTCCTATGTGAACAGGCCCTTAGAAACTTCAGTTGTTATTGGAAAAGCTAAGAAGCCTAGATATTTCAAAACATTGATGTACGAAAACTTAGTGTTTCGTGGAAGTCAGATAAGAAAGCCTGGATGACCACTGAGATAATGAGCGATTGGTTGATGGAGTTAGACAACAAAATGAAAAAACAAAAGAGAAAAATCTTTCTGTTCATGGATAATGCTACTTCCCATACTAATGACTTAAAGCTCAAAAACTTTAATTTACTTTCCTTGCCTCCTAACTCGACTTCGATGCTACAGCTACTTAATCAGTGAATTATCCGCAGCTTTAATGTACGATACAGAAAGCTGCTTCTGAAACATGTGTTTTCACAGATTATCTCCATCAAATCCAGCGAAGAGTTGGCAAAATCGGTATCCGTTTTGGATGAAAATTCCTATACTACGTCAGCCCTTAAAAAAGTGGAGCCTGGGTGCGTTCTAAAATGTTTTAAGAAGGCGGGATTTTGGAGTACAAGCGAAGTGGCAACTCACAGTTCTACTGAAAACAGCGAAAAAGAACTTGCGGATCTAGTTGCCAATTTGGATTCAAATGCCAGTGTTGAAGAGTATGTCAAGATCGACGACGATTTATCCATTGAGGAAGAAAACCTGCATGTCTTCAATTTCATTCATCGGGACACCACTGAAGCACTGGCCATTACTAAGGATGATGATGAGGAATCGCCAATGCAAGACTGCAAAATCAAAGATTATTCGGAAGCACTGAAATACAGCGAACAATTTAAAAAAGTCTTTCTGAACAACGAAGATACGGAGGGACTAGCAATGATAAATCCTATCAAGATTCAAGTTGAAAAACAAGTTTGCTGTGTAAAAAACGGAATTCAAACTTGGTAAACAGATTTTTTTCAGTAGTAATTAAAATAATTTAGCTCCTATACATTGCATTTTGGGTTTATTTAATGCAAGATAAAAGGATCAGCACACAGTTAAAAGGCAAAGTAGTAAATAGTTATTCTTTTCTTACCTAATTAATTTTTCTTTTTTAGTTAATATTGCAGCCAGAATTTTCAATCAAATATCAAAGAGAAGTACAAAAAATATTTATAAAAATGTTGTCCTCCCCAACAGGGAACACCTTCTAATAGCGGACAAAACTTTTGGTCCCGTGACTCTCCGCTTTTTGGAGATATATATATATATATATATATATATATGGTCACGCCTGTGACGCAGCTGCAGATAAAATTAATATAAGTCCACTGTGCTTGAGAAATATATAAAATAAAAGACGCAGGGATTACAGGAATCCCATGTCGTGGCGAGTCGTTTATTCAAATATTAATTATCCAGTCCGATCCGCCAAATTCAATTCAACCCCACCCAGCCGGAAAACGCGCGTCCTGACTCTATCAAAGATCTCCCTAAACTGCGTATTTTTGTTTCTCGCACGTTATACAACAGCGTGGGCGATCATCCCGAGCCCCTCTCTCGAACATTCGATGCATTGTGTCAGACAGTGCGTGCGAGCAATTCAGTGATCCTGAAATCTCCGCGAAAACAACAACACCCCACCAACGGGAGTTCAGTATTCGTTAGTGAATCTTTTCCTTTTTTAATAATAATTTCTAGATCTGGCATATATATATATATATATATATATATATATATATATATATATATATATATATATATATATATATATATATATATTAATATTATATATATATATATACATATATATACAACCTCTGACAATAAAGTTCGGTGAATGAAGTCAGAACGGCCGATCTGGCAACATTTGAGAAACAAAACGGTGCACCTGAGTAGCGGTAGGTGTTGACCATCTGCCCCACCGTTGTTCAGTTGAGCTTCGTTTGTGTCCCGTGTAAGACTTGTTTTACAAAGTGCTTGTTTAGTGCGTTTGTTCCGTGCGACAAATCGTTACCCAGAATTTAGGGATGAGAAAAACGTGTTGTCGTATTGTGCCACATCCCTTGGATGACGATCACAAGCAGACACGTTGAGAGGCTTCACAGGATTTTGTCGAAACGGCGGATGCGACACCAAACTTCTAGAACTGTTTTGTCACTGAGGATGAGTCCTGGTGTCTCATGTACGACCCTGAAACGAAACGGCAAAGCATGGAATGGCGTTCTCCTGCATCACCTCGTCGGAAAAAGTTCAGAGCAGAAAAATTACGCATCAAAACGATGGTCATCGCCTTTTTTGGTAGTCAAGGCATTATCCACAAGGAATTTATACCTGAGGGAACGACGATGAATGCTGAAGGGTCATCCCAAAATTCTGGGTAACGATTTGTCTCATGGAACAAACGCACTAAACAAGCACTTTGAAAATAAGTCTTACACGGGACGCAAACGACGCTCAACTGAACAACGGTGGGGGCAGATGGTCAAGACCTACCGCTACGCAGGTGCACTGTTTTGTTCCTCCAATGTTGCCTGATCGGCCGTTCTGACTTCATTCACAGAACTTTATTGTCAGAGGTTGTGTATGACACGTTCGCTACTTACACCCTTCCCAGTACGTCATCCTAAATCCAAACTTACTCTTTCTTAATCTATCTCTACATAATTATTAAAGTTATAGAAGTCAGTTAAAAGGCCGGTAGCAAAGAACTACAATTAATACAACTAACATAGTTTATTTTCCCAGTAATTTCCGACCTGATTCAATCTGTTAATTTTAATCAAGAACTCATCAAGCTCCCCGCGTGACGCGTGAGTGTCTCAGTCAAGATTTTCACCTCCCACTGATTAAAACGCTATTGTTTTTTACCATCTAAAGCCATCGCGCATGTCCACAAGAGCTTCGTTACGTAAGCACCGAAGATGAGGCAGAGGCGTTTACCACGAACTGTCCTTCAAATCCAAAAGGAATTTTCCCGATTTCTCTCGATGCATTTCGAACCAGGATATGAGAATAGTGGCGAATTACGCCACGACAATAAATTAATTACTAAGCCCCCTTTACATTTAGAGTAATCATTCTTTCCCCACTAACTTGACAACTTCCCCCCCCCCCACCGTCCCCCTGAAGGCACGCACAGAAATGGAGTAGCTAATTCCATTTGGTAAGTCTTCAGAAGAGAAAACACTAGGATAAAATTTCAAAATCTCAATTAACTATCAACCGAAAAAGATTGCTGAGTAGTGACGTCTCCCCAGTCAAAACAAATTAAATTAAACCTAACCTAAAATTTTATCTATTCACGCCTAGCCATATTGAATCAAGGTACTGATACATTTTGCACAAGTCTCCATTTGAGACACAATTGTCATTGGCGGGCTATTAATCATCACAATATAAATTTCCAAAATTACAAAAATCACTAAAAAACACAATTATCATCAAATCTTATTAAAGAAAACACGATAATACCTCAATCACAAGTAAATATAGTAAACACTATGTTCTTTTAATAAATGTAGAAGTCCAAATCTGTACAACCAAAAATGAAATATTAACTCTGTAAATCGGACGCTATACATCACTCTTCATCTGTACACAAAACCCAAAAAACATATTTTTCGAAATTACACCATAATATTACACTTGTTTTATGAGATCCAAATTGATAAATAAACACAAAGTAGCTTAAAAAGAGAGTTTAAACACCTGTGGCGCCACTTCAAATCGCTATTTAAGGCTTGGAGATTTCGACGATTTCAAGTTCGGCAATTGTGTTTTTCTTGTGGTTTTTTCAAAAAAATGATCAATTATGCCTCGTCGAAAACAGTGATCATCTTTTGATCAAGTATCCGAGTTCGACAGAGGAAGGATAGTGGCCTACCGAGATTGTGGATTATCTTACAGGGAAATCGGTAGTCGTGTTGGACGAAACCAAACAACTGTAATGCGGATATGTGATCGTTGGATTCAGGAGGGTACGACGGACCGGCGTGTTCGATCGCATCCACCTCAGCGCACCACTTCACGTGATGACAGGCAAATTGTGCGAATGGCAGTGACGGATCGCTCAGTCACATCACGAACCATAGCACAGCACATGCAGTCTGTAACGCATCATCCAGTGTCTGCGCGTACCATTCGACGCCGTTTACAGCAGAGTGGTCTGTCCGCAAGACGTCCATTGCTTTGTCTACCCTTGACGCAGAACCACAGACGTCTCCGCCGCCAATGGTGCGATGACAGAAGGATGTGGACGGCAGAATGGAATGAAATTGTCTTTACTGACGAGTCACGCTTCTGTCTGCAACACCACGATGGTCGCATTCGAGTCTGGAGACACCGTGAAGAGAGGATGCTGAACAGCTGCGTTATGCACCGCCACACTGGTCCTGCACCGGGTATTATGGTATGGGGCGGTATTGGATATCACTCTCGAACACCTCTAGTACGCATTGCCGGTACTTTAAACAGCCAGCACTACATCTCCGAGGTGTTGGAGCCAGTTGTCCTTCCTTACCTTCAGGGCTTGCCCACAGCCATATTTCAACAGGATAATGCGCGACCACACGTGGCACGCATTGTCCAACGGTTCTTCGTCAATCGCCAGATTGAATTACTTCCCAGGCCGCCTCGCTCTCCGGATCTTTCGCCGATAGAAAACATGTGGTCCATGGTTGCTCTACGATTGACCCAGATTCCATCCCCAGCTGCCACAGCAGATCAACTTTGGCAACGTGTGGAAGCTGCTTGGTCTGCTGTACCCCAAGAACTCATCCAAAGTCTCTTTGAATCAATGCCGAGGCGTGTGGCAGCGGTGATCTCCAACGATGGCGGCTACTCTGGCTACTGATTTTGGCAGGAACCACACTTCACAGAAGTCTATAAATTTAATCATTTGATACTTGGTCAACATGTTATCTACAAAATAAATTTTGTTGTGATATCTCTTGTCTTTCTTGGTGTTGCAATTTGGGTGGTCAGCAGTGTAAATTACTCGAAACAGTTTCCTTTCTCAATTCTTATTACGTACTTTTTATGATCACTCAATGACTTACTTAAAACTAATACTAATGACATGAGGAGGCATGTGAAACAGCTCATGCCCGGTCAAAACATTAATCATTTTATTATTTATTGACAAAACATGTTAAAACTCACATTTTTCAATATGCTATCCAAATCTCTCCAATTTGAAGGCCAAAATATTTCGTAAACTTTCACATTTTACATTACTGCAAATTCCACACCTCATTTTTTTTATTATTATTTCTATATAGTAAAATACATCTAAATATGTCTTCTTCATTAATTTACTTGTAATCAAAAATGCACTACAAAAACACTTATAAAAGTTGTAAAATCAATATAAATCAAAGTAATATACCTGTGAAGGAATTGCAAATCAAAATAACACACTTAAAAATTGTAAGATAACTGTAAACTGAAAAACACTTTATGAAACTCAAAATAATATTTACCAAAATGTAACTTAAAATAGTACTTTATGACACTCAAATAAACACAAAAATATATACAAGGAATAAAATGATCATAATCGCACCAGGAAACCAGAATCTGCAAAAATTTTAAAATTGCTCCTAATTTAGTACATTACTTTGCTTCCCCCCCCCCTCCTCAAGAATAGGATGGATACATAATTTAATTTCATCTATATATATAAAAGAGCTTGTCTGTTTGTTTGTCCGCTATAGAATCATAGACTGTTTCACTCACAGGGACCAAATTCGGCACAGTTAATGTTTAGGACCCGAGAAACTTAAATCAGCAAAAACGAAGTTTGGGTCTCAATTAGTTTTTTTTAAATTAATTTTTTAATGATTTTTTGTGCCCGTAAGAGGTGCGAGGTACCCCCTGTGGATACGTTCAGTGAAATCCGAACCTATCCCTCTTCCCCCGCGCGGGAGAAGAGGGGTGCGCGGGGGGGGAAGCTTCATGGTAATAACTTTGGCCTTGCCTAACTGATTGACTAACTGACAGATAACGCACAGTCCAAACCGTTGGACATAAAGAGCTGAAATTTTGCATGGTGATTCTTCTATAGTGGAGTTTATAGTGGAGGGGTGAACTGAGAAAGATTTTTTAAAAATTCTTCTTCGATTTTTTAAAATTAAATTTTTAAGCTATTTTTCTAATTTTTTTAAGTTTGCATTTAAAATGATAATCCAAGGGTTATAAAATTTATATCACAAGAAATATCATAAAAATTCCTTTAAAACGAAATCTTTTTCGAATCTTTACCTAACTCCCTTTTCTGATTTTTGGTGAATTTTTAAAGATTAATTTTTAGAATATAATTTATGAAATGCTGATGACGTGGTTTCTTTTCTTTTTGTGATACTTTAAAATAATTTTGCGTTACGTGCATAACAACGAAATAAATTGACAAAAGAAATATTAAAATACGGTAAAAGATAAAATTTAACCACTAGACTAACTGAGATGGGAGTTTTTTAAGAATGCAGTTCAAATTAGAATGTTTTAACACAACTTTCCCGGCTCTGCTTTGTGTCCTTTGTTATTTGCAGTTTTTCTCATCGCTTGAACCGATTTACAATTTGCTTTTTCTACGGTTTTTGGCTTTAGGAAAATTAAAAACCGAATTACAATTCCCTTTTTCAACGGTTTTTGGCCTTATTAAAATTAAAAACCGATACGGTTTTTGTGAATAGGCTTCATGTGAAATCGCGCCTTACTTTGAATAAATAAAGGGGATAATGCATCTTGCACTTTACCTCTTGGGTGATGTGGAAAAAAGTGCGTCCCTTGGGTGTTGTGAAACAAACTGAGCTTTTAAGGGAAAAATAAATAATAAAGGCAAATGTAAATTATAAAACTTATTTCTAATTAAACAGTGGATCAAACAAATCTAATTAAATCTAATTTAACAGTATCTAACAAATATATTTAAGCAGTAAACTTATTCAATCTAAACATGCGAATCACGCAACACTGTGTTATTAATTCTCATTAAAATCAGACGTATAATCAGACGAAGGTCCGCAAGCTCAAAGTTTCTTTTTTTCTTATTGTTTGTATATCATTTCAGTAGAAACGCGCTAAGCGCAATTTGTCTAGCCAGATGAACATGAAGAGCGGGGGGTGAAGACCAGTATTTTTTTGATGGAATGCATCAAAATTTTTATATCTATATATCTACCCGGGCGTCGCCGGGCAATACTAGTCATATTATAAATTTAAAACATTCCGAATTGTTGAAATATCAATTAATTTTTCTTGAAAACATGAAATAAGTCTTTCAAACTCCAAATCCTTATCAAATCAACAAAACCTTTACAAAAACGACAATTTTTCAGCAGTCATTAAATCCACTGAGAAAAATATGAAAATAATACATATCTTATCACAGATCTTTTTAAAATGTGTCAGTTAATATTCATCATTTAACTCCATACGCAAGTGTTAACCGAAGTGACATACTCTTCAGTGAAACTGGGTGGGGAAGCTCTATGCTTATAAAATTGTATGGGTTTCAAAAATCCAAAAATACTCATCAACATAAAACTAATCTCATCAAAAATTATATTCCTCAAAAAACCCATATCGTATTTAACATTCTGACACAGTTATTTAAACATCATCATTAAAATTATTTTCATTTCCAACATTACCCTTCAAACACAATCTTTTCACATATAAAACCCATTTCACATTTAAAAATTTAATAAGTATCGCTTACCCTTTTTTAATATCCCGTGAGACAAAATTTTAATTTTTCTGCACGCTGAATTTTTTATTTACACAAAATCTTCTTCTGTTCTCCGGATGATGCTCGATAAACATTCATTTTTACTGTATCTGACCAGAAAACCTGGCGTTATCTTTTATTAAAGGGCAGATCTGATAGAACTCCTGTTGCTTGGCAAACTCACAAACCAGGCACCGTTGTTTTTTAAAAGCATAAATTTACGCTGGTTGTAGATTCGGGAGAAAAAAAACATTATTTCCTCGTTTCAAGGTTTTGTGGCACTGCTGCACATCTAGTTGATTCTCCGGGAATTGTATCCAGCCCGAAGAAAACTTTTAGATGAACATATTTCGATGTTTCACGGCACCGGAAAACACCCTTTGATGAAACGCACGATGTCCGCGATAATTTGTAGACTAAAGAAAATCAACACTGTAGCACAATTTGGACACTCTGAAGACACATTGCAGCAAACAGCAGGCAAAGAGTTGTAAATCCACAAGTTGACGTCGACGAACATCATTGGAGCCCAATGGTATCCCGACTGGAACTCTGAGATGGCAATCGTTGTCACTGGTTTCAGCACGAAGAATCAGCACGAAATTTGCAGCTCCAAAACTAAAATTTTACTTCTACTCCAACGCAGTCAACGCAGTCACGAGGTAACATGATGAGAACTTGGATAAAATTTTTAATTTTTTACTTAAATTTTAAAGGCTGTGCGGTTCAATTTATTTTCCCTCACGCGATCCCCAAAATCCTACGCGGCTATTGACACGTTCGCTACTTATACCCTTCCCAGTACGTCATCCTAAATCCAAACTTACTCTTTCTTAATCTATCTCTACATAATTATTAAAGTTATAGCAGTCAATGAGTTAAATGGCCGGTGGCAAAGAACTACAATTAATACATCTAACATAGTTTATTTTCCCAGTAATTTCCTACCTGATTGAATCTGTTAATTTTAATCAAGAACTCATCAAGCTCTCAGCGCGACGCGTGACTGTCTCAATCAAAAATTTCCCGCTGACTGATTAAAACGCTATTGTTTTTTACCATCTAAAGCCATCACGCATGTCCACAAGAGCTTCGTTACGTAGGCACCGAAGACGAGGCAGAGGCGTTTACCACGAACTGTCATTCAAATCCAAAAGGAATTTCCCCGATTTCTCTCGATACATTTCGAACCAAGATATGAGAATAGTGGCGAATAACGCCACGACAATAAATTAATTACTAAGCCCTATTTAAATTTAGAGTAATCATTTTTTTCCCACTAAATCCTTGACATATATATATATATATATGCATATATATATATATATATATATATATATATATATATATATATATATATATATATATATATATATATATATATATATATATATATATATATATATATATATACTAGCTGTACCCGTCCCGGCGTTGCTCGGGTAATGTAATTACCAATTTTTTAGTAGCCTTAACCCTTTGTTAATAGGCGTCGCTGTCATCCTTTTCCTCACCACGATACATTATTTTACCCATATAAATTTAATCCTTTCTGGCACATTTTGGCAAAATTTTTGACATAGGATTACTAATCGAATATCACTGCAATAGTAATCGATTTCCTTGAAAGCGAATATATCACATCCTCCACATGCTGAAATTCTTTGAAATCTTCATAGATTTTTCCACAAATACACCACAAATTATATGATATTAACTAAGTGCTGGCCAAAAAAATTACGGCATTACTAAATGTGATTTTTTAATCGATTATCACTGCAATAGTAATCGATTTTCTTTAACCACTCAATCCCTCATAGAAAACAAACGCCCCAACACATCACGTGCATTAAGTCGAAAAACTGGTTTTTCTCCTATTTTCACTCGCTGTACCTTCGTCCGGAAATGAAGAACGAAATCTCCAAAATGAGATTTCTCACAAGAGTTTCCGAATCATAAAATAAATTATTAAAAAATAACTACAATTTGTAAATTAATTTTGGTTCTGGCTTTCGAAACTGTGATGTCTAGGGTCTCTGAGATAAAAATTTCGTAAAAATGTAACGATATTTACGTATCGATTCGACAATTTAGAAAAAAGGGTCACGGACAAAATCCCGATTTTTTCCGAAAAACGGGTGCGTACAGGCGATCGAAAAAAAATCACAATTAATCGATAAATTAAGACAGACAATTTTAATTGTGATTTCCGTATAGTGTCATCTTTCCCGTATAGGCTCGTCCGAAAAAAAAAATTCTTGGACGGATACGTTAGGATTTACGGAGCTTTTACTCGTCCGGGAGCTCCAAATCGTGACGAAATATTTAATTACGGAAAATCTAATTAAAAAATCGAAAAAAGGGCTTCGAGGTGCATAATGAGACCTCGGGAGGCTTCTTCGTGTCGAATCTCAAGACTGTCCGACCTACCGTCTTTGCGCTGCGCCGCGAGCAGACAAAAACTCGGTCACACACACACAGACTTTGCCTTTTATATATAAAGATATATATATATATATATATATATATATATATATATATATATATATATATATATATATATATATATATATATATATATATATATATATGTGTGTGTGTGTGTGTGTGTGTGTTAGTTATTGGATGAGAGCTGTGGCAACAGCATCCACAGCATGCGAGACGAATCAGAGACGTTCCCGTCCAACGAAGATCCCCGCAATTCTACGGGGAACGCACGACTGGACAGAGAAGAAAATGCCGCCACGAGAGTAAGGCGTTAAGAGATAATGTGGTAGCAAACGGCTACCGTAAAGACGTAAAATGATGTTCCATAAATGTTAAGTGTAACTGTTGTTGTCCTGTGACTCGTCGATAATATATTAATGTTAGTGCAAACAGGTGTGTTCCATATTCAACGAAGGACAACATTATTTTAGATGTGGACTCGGCCGCTGCATTTTTCTCAAAGTGCGTTCTGGGCCACTATTCCCTATCCCCTAGCAAACCATCCTACGAAGTTATTAACGTTCTGGATTACTTCTGGATTACTCCGGATTACTCCGATTTATCCTTGCTGATCTACTAGGAACCGGTGAGTTTAATTTAATTTGTCAAATGAAGATATTTTTACGATCATCTATTTGTTGTTACTGAGGATGAACAATTGAATTTAAATCTCCAAGAAGTATTTAATTTTATTTTTGAAGATATATGAACATATTTAAGAAATATTTAAGAAAAGAAAGTATATTTTTCTCACAAATATCTGCATTTTTAATTCCCATACAAGAAGTGTTTAATTTTATTTTGAAGATATATGAACATATTTAAGAAATATTTAAGAAAAGAAAGTATATTTTCCTCACAAATGTTTGCATTTTTAATTCCCATACAAGAAGTGTTTAATTTTATTTTTTGAAGATATATGAACATATTTAAGAAATATTTAAGAAAAGAAAGTACATTTTTCTAACAAATGTCTGCATTTTTCATTCCGATACAAGAAGTGTTTTGTTTTTCTTTTTGAAGATATATTTGAATATTTATATTTTGTGCTGTTTACTTTCAATATGAGTACTCTAAATGGTATTCCGCATATTTCAAAAGCCCTTAAATCATGGTCAACAAAGGCAATTAGATTATTACATCCGTTTATATTTGAAAATGATGCTGGGAAGGACAACCGTAAAGAACTCCGCATTTTTTCTGGTTTACCTAAAACTTTTCATGTCAATGACAACCGGGATAAAAGACTTAAAACATTCTCCAGCACCGATTTAATTTGTATTACGAATTTGCTACATCTTGATTGTTCAACAGACCCAGCTCAGAGCTGTGAAACTATTTTAAATGTTTTAAATAACTTTGCATTATTTCCCCCCCCTGTGCTCTCGGATACGAGTGAAACCGAAAATGATTCCCACGACGCCAACAGAAGCTCTACGGTTTCGGCGACTAGCCAGGTGCCAGTTCAAAGTTCATTTCCAACCGCAGCTTCACATTCTAACATAAACAACTCTTTCGAGCACAGACAGATAAATCCTTTTTTATGTGATGTTGATTCGCAGTGTTTTCCAGCCTCTAATAGTGGAATACATTTATCGTTACGTGACCTTGTTGAGTGCATTAAGAATTTTAACGGTTCATCCGATTCTTACAGCGTTAAAATTTTCATACAGGATTTAGAAGAACTTTTTGATCTTAATGACAAATGATGTCCACAAAATTGTCTTTGCGAAAAAATGTTTAGTTGGTTCCGCAAAAACATTTATTAATTCTCTTCATGGCATACCCACTTGGAATTCTCTCAAAGAAAACTCACTAGAAAAATTTTCCTCCAAATTAAATAGAGCCGATCTTCATACGATGTTGCTGCAAAGACGATTACAACCTAATGAATCCTTACACGACTACTTCATAGCTATGCGAGAAATCGGTTCAAGAGGCCAAATTGACATTTCTTCCATTTTTGATTATGTTATCAACGGTATTCCTGATTCTACATCTACGAAAATTTTGTTATATGGTGCTAAATCTGTTTCAGAATTCAAAGAAAAATTCACAGTTTATCAGGAATTTCTTTCAACGTCCAAATTAAGCAAACCTTCTAACGATATTTAATTCACATATGATAATCGTCAACGAAATTACACCTTCGACAGAAAACTCTCTAATAATTCTCCAAAACCCCCGTTTGCTATAATTGCGGTTCCAAGGGCAACAAAAGCCCCAGTTGCCAGCATACGACTCCAAAATGTTTTACGTGCAATTCTTTTGGACATTTATCCTCAACCTGTTCGCAGCGCGTTGGACAGACAATTCCAGAAAATTCTTCGGACACTACTCCACCTAATGACGCCTTACATGTTCCTACACCAACCAATTATAGGTGTTATCCAATAATGATAAACAATGTTGATCTTCATGAGCTTCACGATTCAGGTAGCGAAGCTACAATGATTACTGACCAACCCCACCAACTCAAAAAATTGCAGTGTGAGTTGAAAGATTTTCAGCGAGAAGTGGAAGAATCTCGGTTAGTTAAAGATGAACTGATTGCTCAAGCGAAAAAAGCTAAAAAGAAACAAAAAGCTTTGGAATCTAAACTGATTCACTTAAAAGAAGATTTAGCAATGTCTGAAATGCAGAACAGAAACTTAAATGAGGAGTTAGAAGATTTGAGGAATACACTTATTGATTATATAGATTCAACAGCTACACAACAAGATTTGCGAACTAAAATGGAGGAAGAACTCCATATTTTAAAGAGAAACTTGAAAGACGAAACTGCTGCACACAAAAACCAAATTCGTAATTTGAAGCAGAAACATACAGTTGACACTGAAAAATTAAATGAACAGTTAGATTCAGTGCAAAAAGCTAAAGTTGCTTTAGAGAAGACTAAGCGCAAACTTGAACGTGAACGTAAAAGTTTAAAAGGGCAAGTATTTGAAGAAGTAGAAGCAAGGAAAAAAATTAGAGAAAAAAATAGCTTTTGTCAAAATACAGATTGCAGAATATAAAAAGAAAGCTGAAGAGGAAGCAGATGCTTCCGCTTTGTTAAAAGAACAAAAGAAGACGATGTAGAAAGATATTGATATACTGCACCACAAATTAGATGATATGCAAATGGTTCATGAAAAACTGAATAAATCGAAGAAAACATTACAATCAAAGTTTGAAGATCTTAACATCGAATTAGACAACCAAATTGAAGAATTTGAAGGTGAATTACAGTTAACTGACGATTCCAAATTACGTTTAGAAGTGAATATGCAAGAACTAAAGACTCAATTAGGAAAAGACTTGCCAGCTCGAGATGAACAAAATGAAGAAACACGACTAGCTTTGATAAAGCAAGTTTCTGACCTAGAAGATGAGTTTATCAACATGACATTTCACGCAACAAATCATTTTCGCAACGACGTAAAAAACAACATTTTGAAATTACAAGAGCAGAACAAGCGACAGTATAACAAACGTCGTAAACATCCACCGACCTATCATGTTGGTGACAAAGTAGCAATTCAACGTACCCAATTTGGGTCTGGGCTCAAATTGCGCCCCGAATTCTTTGGTCCTTACGAAATCATAAAAGTTCGATCACATGACCGATATGACGTCCGAAAAGTTGTTCTGCACGATGGTCCCATCTTGACATCTGCAGCCGCTTATCAACTCGAAAGTTGGCCAAACACCTAGTGACTATACCTCCAGTTCCTTTACGATGACGACTTGGACTTGAACAATGGACATTCTATCATGATCCTGAACTATTATTGTTAATGACTTTTTTTTTCTTTTCTTTTTTCTTTGTTTTGTATAATGTTTCAGTGACTGCAAAGACTATGGCACCTATGACGAACAATTGCTCTACAACGACGATGATGTAGCTTTAAAACGACCATGCCATGTTTTTGTTTTGCTTGTTTTCTCCCCTTTCTTGTTATTTTTAGGTTTGGTTCCTTTGGTTTTCTTGGGCGACAGGAGGACCTGTCGAGCCTGGATGCCCGAGTGTGTTATTGGATGAGAGCTGTGGCAACAGCATCCACAGCATCCGAGACGAATCAGAGACGTTTCCGCCGAACGAAGGTCCCCCGCCATTCTACGGGGAACGCACGACTGGACAGAGAGGAAAAAGTCGCCGCGAGAGTAAGACGTTAAGAGATAACGTGGTAGCAAACGGCTACCGTAAAGACGTAAAATGATGTTCCATAAATGTTAATTCTAACTGTTGTTGTCCTGTGACTCGTCGATGATAATTAATGTTAGTGTAAACAGGTGAGTTCCATATTCAACAAAGGACAACATTATTATATATATATATATATATATATATATATATATATATATATATATATATATATATATATATATCTTTATATATATATATATATATAAATTAGTGACATCATCCATTTCAACCAACGATTCAGAACTTTTTCACGTGGGGGATTAAAAAACACAATAGAGCCCGGCAGCCCTTTAGCCACGAATGTTCCGAAAGCTCAGTGGGATATACGTTGCATCGACAACACCCACCTCCGTCTTTACCAGCGAACAACGGTCAAATCCTCCCAATCCTTTGAAGTCTCGATCAGTCACAGGACTGATAATGGGCTGTCAAACAGCATTGCTCCGAATTTTGTTGCATAGTCATTTCAGTTCTAGTGTATCTAAAATCCCTTAAAACATCTTAACTAGGCCCCCTGCTTTGAACAATTTTTATTCTCACAGCTCCCCCACCCGTAAAGTATAGTTTTTTTAGGGGGGAGACTAACAGAGTGGTACACATGTAATTTTTCCACCTCTACACTTAAGTTCTGAGGCAAGCAACATTCACACGCATAATTCGTATCAATTCAACAATTTCATTAACATAAATAACGGCACACACAGACATAAAAAATACACAATTTAAAGTTCAATTAAATTAGGAGTCAAATTTATATACAACTTTATTCGCAAGTCATAAGGCTAAGCGTATCTGCATTCTGGTTGAACTTCCCAGCTCTGAGTTTGATCGTAATATTATATGGCTAGAGTATTAAGGACCAGCGAAGGATCTTGGAAATTATGCCTGTGTGAATTTTTAACCTCTTCAACGGTTTGTGGTTCGTTGTGATTTTGAAACTTGCCTCGTCTTAATAAAAGTGTAGCTTCGGTACCTCGGAAAATATTGACACACACTCGCTTTCTACAGTTGAATAATTTTTCTCGGCTAGACAAAATTCTGTACTGAAATATAAGATAGGATGTTCTTCTGCTCTAAACATTTCTGTCAGCACTTCCCCAATCGGAATGAATGACATTGTATTATAAATTCCCGCTTAAAATCAGGCGCATAAAGTACTGGACATTTTTTCAGGTTGTCCTTTAGTGTGGAATAGGCATATTCGCAGGCTGGGGATCATTTTATTTATCCTGTTTTCTCCTATCCTTTTAGTGTGTCCGTTAGTGAGGTCGCGACAGTCGCATAATGTTTAACATAGCTTCTACAATACCTCGTTAATCCCAGGAAATCTCATATTTGTTTCTTTGGTTTTGGTTGGGAAAATTCTTTTATGCACTGCATTTTCGTTTCTGCGGACGTCCTAATACCACTGCCGACGATGTGTCCTAAATATTGAACTTGGTTTTGTGCAAATATGCATTTGGTGGGTTTTATATTCATGTTAGCTTTCTCTAACCTAATGAGTACTTCTCTCAAATTAACTTGGATGTGTGTTTCCCAATCCACCGATCCATGGCGATATCGTCGAGGTATGGTACCGCAAACTCGTCGCAGCATTGAAGAATTTTCGACATTAATTTGCTAAAGAAGTACGATACATTTTTGAGCACATTGGGCAATCTTAGTGGTCTATAGTGCCAAAAAAAGTTACAATGGCGGCGATTCGCTGCTCCTATATATATTGTATATATATATATATATATATATATTTATATGTATGTATTACAATGAAGTGCCACTGAATTAGGGATAGCAAAGCCTATGCAAATTGTGTAGCTCTGCGCATCATGTATGCGCAAGTAGGGGCGCTGTGGTAACTGCATATATAGCGCGTACTGTGGTTGTTCTGAATTAGTTGTTGGAATTGCCAGTATGGGTAAACTGCCTGATTTAGACGCCTTCGATCGCGGACAAATCTTAGGTGCGCGACGCATGGGCCATTAAATTTCCGAAATCGTCAGACAGCTAGGATTTTCAAGGTCGACAGTGTCAAGAGTATACCAAGAATACATGGATGGTGGAAAAAAACTAGCGATCGGGCAAACTGCAAAGGACAATTAGCCTTGACAGTGCGTCGTGAGAGACGGCTCAGGCGTATTGTACGTAGCCAGCGAAGCCAAAC
Source organism: Dolomedes plantarius (assembly GCA_907164885.2). Lineage (NCBI taxonomy): Eukaryota > Metazoa > Arthropoda > Arachnida > Araneae > Dolomedidae > Dolomedes > Dolomedes plantarius. The sequence continues at coordinate 220,116,742 of OU015493.1, forward strand.
ATTAGATCAAATTACCACCCAGTTTAATGACGGTGCCAGTCGTACAGTCATTAAACGGACTGTGCAACGCTCGCTTCACCGTATGGGTTTCGGGAGCCGTCGACTTACGAGAGTACGATTTTTCTATACTCGCCATGGGGCTGCACGTCTTGCCTGGACAAGAGAGCATAGAGAATGGAGTGTAGAGGACTGGAAACGAGTAGCATGGAGTGATGAGTCTCGATTCCGACTACTTAACGCCGACGGGAGGCTGAGAATATGACGTCAGGCTCATGAAGCCATGGATCCTGCATGCCTGGCTGGAACAAGGGCATGGTGGCTCAATCATGGTCTGGGGTGTTTTTTCGTGGCACAGTTTGGGATCTTCGGTGCGTGCACCAACCTCCCTCAATGCAATTCGGTACGTGGAGTTGCTGGGTGATCACCTCCATCCGTTTATGCTATTCTGTTATCCGCACGGTAATGGAGTTTTCCAGCAAGACAACTGTACCTCTCACAAGTCCCGGTTGACTACTGGCTGGTTGGATGAACATTCCTCTGACTTCTCTGTCATGAATTAGCCACCTAGAAGCTCAGACTTAAATCCTATTGAGCATCTTTGGGATGTTTTGGAACAAGGCGTGAAAGGCCATCACACAGCACCAATGAACCTTACTGAATTATAGACAGCTTTAGCCAATATTTGGCAAGCCATTCCCGTGGAACGTTTCCAGAAACTTGTTGAATCTATGCCTCGTCGTATGGCAGCCGTTATCAAGGCCAGAGGAGGCCCAACTGGTTACTAGGTAGGTATCCCTAATTCAGTGGCACTTCAGTGTATATATATATATATATATATATATATATATATATATTTATATATGTATATATATATATATATATATATATGTATATATATATATATATATATATATATATATATATATATATATATATATCTATATATATATATATATATATATATATATATATATACACATATATATATATATATGAATATATATATATATATATATATATATATATATATATATATATATATATATATATATATATATATATATATATATATATATATACATATACATACATATATATATATACCGGGTGGCCATAATTAAACTGACAGTGCTCACAGTGTTCTGTAGCGCGATCTATTTGCGAGAATGAAGCCACATTTTGTAGGAAGATTAAACAAGACGGGGGACGAAGGATTCCGCGAAAAAATAAATTAGTTCCAAAAGTCACCGCTAGGGGAATATTTGGCGCTGTGTAATAGAAAATAGAGTGTTAACAAATGCAAATTAATACGGAATAAAATTACCTTTTATTATGCACATTTTCTTATTTAGTTCAAGTGCAATATGGCAACACTTTTAAAAAAGCGTAAAATCGACATAAACACCGATAAAGTCTCGTGATCTGCAACATCACGTACGCTGAGCAGAAGAAGAAGTTCTTTATTCAAATTTCACGTTACATCCATTGGCACAGTGCCAGCTGCTTGGGTTTTAAAAGGCAATGTGTTACGTTTCGAATCAATCGGATTGAAAGTTTATGTGCAATGTCTCCTTCTTTAGTCGAGCGTGCGTTACTGGTCAAATTCTTTTACCTCAACCAGTGCAACGCGTCAGCCGCTCTTCGTGCTTTTAGAACGCACAAAAAAATGCGTAAAGGTAACGGTCCTGTGTCAGTTAATTGGCTAAAAGCAATGGTTGCGACGTTTGAGAAAACAGGTTCTCTGAAGGTTCAGTCAGGCAGAGGACGAAAAACCTGTACCACAGGATACAATCGAAGCAGTTGCCACGGCGATTGTCGACAGAGGACCGCCGACAGAGGAAATTTGAATAAAGAACTTCTTCTTCTGCTCAGCGTACGTGATATTGCAGATCACGAGACTTTATCGGTGTTTATGTAGATTTTACGTTTTTTTTAAAGTGTTGCCATATTGCACTTGAACTAAATAAGAAAATGTGCATAATAAAAGGTAATTTTATTCCGTATTCATTTGCATTTGTTAACACTCTATTTTCCATTACACAGTGCTAAATATTCCCCTAGCGGTGACTTTTGGAATTAATTTATTTTTTCGCGGAATCCTTCGTCCCCCGTCTTGTTTAATCTTCCTACAAAATGTGGCGTCATTCTCGCAAATAGATCTCGCTACAGAACACTGTGAGCACTGTCAGTTTAATTATGTCCACCCGGTATATATGTAAAAGCTCGAAGTCTGGTAAATCCTAGGTTTTACTGGTAAGACCTTGCTTCTACCAAAGTGGATTGCTAAAGTCCGACGTATGCTTTAATATGATTCCATTTCGGCCTTTTACCAAGCCTTTGCGGTAAAACCTAGGAGTTACCAACGTCTTGCGGTATAAGCTTGAAAGGAGGGATTTAAATCGACCTTGTAACGGCTCCCTGTAGTACAGCTGAACACTGCTCGCTCAAGAACGGTGCCCTCTGGTGGCAAGCCAGAAAGAAACTTCAGTAGAAGCCAAGATGGCGACCTTAGTGCTTGGTCTTGAGTTATTGTCCCGTGTTTTTCCTAAAATTTTTGTGTGTGCCGTGTGTAACGTACTTTATTAGTTAATAAATAATTGTTACACTATGTGACACTCCTTCTGAACCATTAACACTCCACACAATTGGCGCCCAACGTTTTAATGTTACTAAATTTTGGGAATGTTCTCTTGGCTTTTGCTCGTTTTTTTTCCCAGCGAATTTTAGCATATCCGCACCTATCGGCTCAGTATTTTTTTAGCTTCTACTCAACCTAGTGAAGCCAAAGTCTGCACTTATTGTCTGGTTCGTCCCGACAACAGCTCGTTTCGTCAAAAATAAGTATCTTTTGTATTTTATAAATGTATTTTGTAGTATATATGTATAATCATTCAAATCGGTGTTCTAAAGGTAGCCCTAGCTGGTATTTGAAACCGATAGTAAAGCAATCCTTGCTATATGAGAACCAACAGCGTTCTAACATTAATTCTGACTGTGTAATATAGAATTTTGTTTATTTTATAACATTTTGATTATTGTTGTATTTTCTTGTTAAAACCCATGTTTTCAAATAATATAGGGCTGGATTTTTTTTTATTTCGTTTTGATTTTGATTTTTGGTTGAATCTATCTTAATGTAAATTCTGTTTCGTTTTCAATACTTAAATTTAAAATTGATTTTGGTTTTGAATTCTTTAATTCTAATTTGGTTTTTTGTTTGAATTCTTTAATTCTACTTGGTTCTGGTTTTAAATTTAATTTTGGTTTAAATTTTCCTTTTGTTTAAATTTAAGCTTGGTTTGAAATTCTTAAGTGTAAACTTTGTTTTGGATTTGAATTTTGAATTTTGATTTTTTTTTTTTTTAGAAATTGAATTTTGTTTTAATTCTTAGTTACAAACTTTTGAATTAAATTTTGTTAGGTATTTTGTTTAAAATTCTGTTTTTGAAATTCATTTAGAATTTTAGTTGATTCATCGCTATTATTGTTTCGATTTTGTAAGAATTCTATTATTACAGGATTGGCATGATACTCTGTTCAAAACTTAATTGATTTAATTGTGTAAACCTTTCATTGCTGAATAATTCAAAAGAAAATTTTTAAATTTTTAGAATATTTAGTAACTTTTGATTTTGTTTTGATTAAGAGAGAAAGTAGGCATATTGTTTTGTATTCACTCCCTATGTTCTGTTTATGTTCTACTGATCTTGTATTACTAATATTTTATTTCAGCTTACATACTTTATACACCAGTTTAATAGGATATTGTTTAGGACTGTTGCACCCAATTAGGACCTAATTTTGTTAGGACTCTATACCATAAGAGTTGTCATAGATTTCTCAGTGCCACACTGTTAGGACGGTATTTTCTCATCCACAAAATTTCGTTGGAACTCTCCTTCTCCCCTACCACCCTCAGACAACAACGGCTTTCCTCGCTCGTGGAAAGAATGAGGATCTGAGGAACCTGGCTCAAAATTTTGGAGTCGATGTCGCTTCTGACATAACGGTCATCGAATTGAAGAATCTCATCGTCAAATCTGACCAGTATGATGAAGACTTTGCTAAAGAAATATTGGCTACTATCATTGAGGATAGAAAAGCTGAAGAAGCCGAAAGGGAACGACAAGCAACCCTTGGCCGTGCTGAAAAGAAAAACGAAAGAGAACAAGATCAACGCTTTGAATCGGAAACTTTCAGACTACAGTTAGAACTTGACCAAATGAAGAAACGTGTTCCTCCAGACGTTAAAGATCAATTTTTAGAAGTATGGTGTGACTGGATCACACCTGATAACCTAGTAGAAAAACTGGACACCTATGAAAATTTGCGACCAAGCAAAAAAGAAGTAAAAACACCATTCACTGATGCCAGAAAAAACTTTCAGCCAAAACAAAGGGAACAGCAAACAACAACTTTTACAAGGAAAGGTCTCCCTACACAAAGTTCTAAATTTGGGAATGACCAACACCCTCTGTCCAGGGTCCCGAGTCACAATAGGCGAGATCCCAGTGTCCCCAGTCAAAGTAGGCGGGATCCCAGTTCCAATGACAGAGCTCTTGATAAAAACTCTGAAGGACTTTCAGACAACAGAACCTCTTTGTACTGTTATGGCTGTGGCGCTCCAGGCGTCATAAAGTCCAAATGTCGCACATGCACTCCTGTTGCGGAAAAAGACGATGCAATTGCGTTAAGCCTAAACAATTCAAATTTTTACAGTTTTTCAATGGAAAGTAACCCTACAAGCCTCATTGAAGTTTTCATTTGTAAAGAACGAGCGGCTGTGTGTGCTGATACAGGTGCTACACATTCTGTAGCCGGAGAAAAGTTGTACCATCTTCTCAAAAGTAAAAGCATGAAGTTTGAAGATAAAATAATTAATATGACATTAGCCGATGGACATGTTCAAAAAACAGAAATACTTACAACAATAGTAGACATCAGCGTTAAAGGAAAAGTAATCTCGACTGAAGTTATAGTGCTTAAAAATGCAAGGAATAACCGTACTCTTCTCGGTATAAACTTTTTTAAAGCTTCAGGATCGTCCTAGCTCTACAGCAAAACACTGGTATTTTTCTGAATCTCCCCAGAAACGTTATAGCTTCATTGAAACGCCACCAAACATCAATGATCTTCTAGCAGTACACATTGAATCACATCACTGTAGACTTCGTGAAAATGAAGGTCCGCATCTTTCTTCTTGCCAACGAGACGAAATGAATATTCTTCTTGAAAAATATTAAAAATGCTATCAGCCAGGGGGAGAGCCAACACCTTTCATTGAGCACTGCATAAAAACTGGAAACCATCTTCCTGTGGCAGTACCCCCTTATCGAATGAATCCTGCTAAAAAAGAAATATTGAAGAAAGAAATTGATAAACTCTTGGCTGACAGAATTATCGAAGAATGCGAGTCGCCATATGCCTCGCCAGTGGTTTTAATACCAAAACCTAATGGAACCGTACGTTTGTCTATAGACTATAGAAAACTAAATGCAGTCACCGTTGCAGATTCCTATCCACTTCCTCGGATGGATGACTTGCTATACGAAGCAAAACCTACTGCTTTCATGTCAATCATTGATCTTCGTGCAGGATATCATTAAGTGAAAGTTCATCCTGCTGATCAAGACGAAACAGCTTTTGTATGTCCCTTTGGTACTTATAAATTTTTACTAATGCCTTTTGGACTTAGGAATGACCCTGCAACATTCCAGAGATTGATAGACCGTTTCCGTAGTGGTCTTGAAGATATAATAACCCTCACCTATATCGACGATATAATTGTTTTGTCGGAATTATTTGAGAAACACATCTCTGATCTTCAAGCTGTTTTCGAAAGACTGTTGTTATTTAAGCTTCATGCAAACAGAGAAAAGTGTCACTTCGTTTCTTCTCGTGTTAAATATTTGGGATTCTGGATTACAAAACATGGTATCGAAGCTGATCCCGAAAAAGTTTCTTCAATCCAAAGAATACCACTACCCAAAAACGTTAAAGAGGTACAATCCTTCCTTCAAACCTGTTCATGGTTTCGAAGATACATACAGAATTTTGCAGAAATATCACGGCCCCTTAGTGATCTAACAAAGAAGAAAGTCCAGTGGACATGGGGATCCGATCAGTAAAATGCATTTAAAACGTTAAAGAAATGCCTCATAACACCTCCCGTGTTGAAACAAGCTGATGGAATAAAACCTTACATCATTCGCACAGATGCCAGCAATTATGGTCTTGGTGCTGTTTTACTTCAAGGAGAGACGTCAGACGAACATGTGATCCAGTACGCTAGTCGATTACTTACTCAGGCAGAGCGAAACTACTCTACGACGGAGAGGGAAGCCCTTGCTGTTGTATGGACACTGAAGAAATTTCATGGTTATGTAGAAGGATCAGAAATAACTGTGGCATCCGATCACCAACCTCTGAAGTGGCTTCTCAGCCTCAAGTCTCCAACCTGACGACTTGCTCGATGGGCACTCGAAATTCAATATTTCAACCTGAAAGAACAAACGTCTCTGGGAAAGAAAATGTCCTTGCCGACATGCTCTCACGTCCAGTTTGCGACGAAGGAAATTCTCCTTGTGAAGTATTGAACATTGCTGTTGCCGACATGCCTACAAGAAGTGTGAAGGATATGCGAGAATCGCAACTTTAAGATGATAATCTGAAGAAAATCATCGAAAGCTTTGAATCTACTCAAAAAATGAAGACTATGCTAACTGGACCGAACGGGGATTTCTGATGAACAACGGAGTCCTGTACCGATACGTCCCAGAGTCCGACGGAGAAGAGGCTCAACTTGTGATTCCCGCAGCTGAACGTGAATCCATAACGCAAAAATACCATTATGGTCCAATGGCAGGACATTATGGGGGATGAAGGAACATTCCAAATAATCGCCAAACGTTATTATTGGACTGGTATGAAAAAATACATCTCTGACTATGTTAAGCATTGTCCTGAATGTACTCGTTATAAAGCTTGAAACCAAAAGCCAGCTGGTGTACTCAGAACCCCTGTCTATTCACAACGATTTTAGATACTTTCCATAGACCTATTTGGACCATTGCCAAAAACCGATACTGGTAAACAGTGAATTTTCATAGTTGAAGATTGTGCTACTCGATGGATTGAGTTATTCCCTCTAGCTCAAGCTAAGGCACGCGATTGTGCAACGACTCTGATCTAAGAAGTCTTCATGCGGCATGGTATACCGCGAAGAATTATTAGCGACAATGGACCGCAATTCATTAGCTCGGTTCTTAAACAAGTTTGTTTTACCCTAAACATAAGCCAAAACTTAATCCCAGTTTATTACCCTCAATCTAATCCTGTAGAACGTAAAAATAGAGACCTAAAACCTCGTCTTGCAATCCTTGTAGGTGATAACCATGACAACTGGCATTCGAAAATACCAGTCATTCGTTTTGCCATGAAAACAGCTGTGTATGACACAACAGGCCAAACACCAGCTTTCCTTCATTTTGGTAGAGAACTGCGTACTGTGGACGACGTTGTACATAATTTCAAGGCTGTGGTCGAAAACGACAACTTTGTACCGGAAATCACTCCTTACCTTAAAAAATTTGCAAGTCTCAATCAGGATATAAGAGAAAGAATAGAACGAAAACAAGGTGAACGCAAAAAAAGTACGACAAAAAGCGAAGACAAGTTTTGTATTCGCCTGGTGACAAAGTTTGGGTCAATTTACATCCTCTTAAAAATGCGCAACACAAGAAGACCTCGAAGTTCATGCCAAAGCGTGACGGTCCATACCTGGTCCTCAGCAAGAAATCACCTACTTCTTATGTTATCGCAAGTCTTGATAATCAGTCTGAACCGATTGCAACGTATCATACGTTCGCCCTCACACCTTCCACAGATATTGACACTTCTCCAGTAGCTCCAATCAGCAAGAGAGGTCGCCCACCAAAGGTCACATCGGACTCGCGCAATCCCCTTGCCCAGAAAACCCAAACGCCTCCTCGGAGAGCAAAGACTGCAAGAACTCCCACGTTTCCCAGTTCTGTCTGCTTGTCGGGACGTCGGCGGAGCCAGAGAGGGAGATTGTAACGGCTCCCTGTAGTACAGCTGAACACTGCTCGCCCAAGAACAGTGCCCTCTGGTGGCAAGCCAGAAAGAAACTTCAGTAGAAGTCAAGATGGCGACCTTAATGCTTGGTCTTGCGTTGTTGTCCCATGTTTTTCCTAAAATTTTTGTGTGTACCGTGTGTAACGTACTTTGTTAGTTAATAAATAATTGTTACACTATGTGACACTCCTTCTGAACCATTAACACTCCCCACAACCTTGAATAAGCCTGCTCGCGCAAATTCCGACGCGACACTTTTCTCTTCCTGTTCTTCCTTTTTTGGCGCCATTTGCAGTCTATCTTCGAGCGAATTCAAACACGTGTAAGCGGCTACGATCTAAAATAGAAGCAGTTTGTTTCCATTTTAACATATTTCGCGTTTTTTATTTTGCTGAAAGTAAATGAGTGATGTTATGCGGAAAAAGTTTTACGACATTTTGTCTGAATCTGTAAAAAATAAGCACGATAACAGCTTTTATTTAACAAATGGGAAATACACTTCTTTAATAAATGAAGAAGCAAGATGTGTGGAGAAAAAACAAACAGTTCATTTCAGAAGGTTGAAACGCTATGATATTCTAAATCCAGTGTCACGAATCTGAATCTATCGTCACGTATTTGAGACTATGTGAACTATGTCAGAAAAAACAAAAAACTGTGAAAAAGGGGATTGTAATCAAACCAATTGTGCATTCCTTTTAGTGTGAAATTCCTTTTAATGTATCAAGATCATCTTACAAAATTCGTCCTACTCCGAAGTTTACACAGTAAAAGAGCTGATGAAGTAGCATATCACCTTCTGGATATTTTCACAACTTTTGGAGCCCCGAACATTCTCAAATCCGACAGTGGGAGGGAATTTTGCAACCAATTCATAAGCAATTTACGTGAAATGTGGAGTGATATAAACATAGTTCACGGTAAACCGAGACATAGTCAATCGCAAGGTTCTGTCGAATGGGCGAACCAAGACGTTGAGAAGATGTTGGCAACATGGATGGAAACAAATAAGACAGAAAAGTGGTCGGAAGGATTAAAATTTGTTCAAGTAATGAAAAACAAAGCATATCACGAGGGAATCAAATGCTCACCTTACGAAGCTATGTTTGAGTGTCCTATGAAGCTGGGACTTGCTAACTAAGTTTTGCCACGCAATTTGATTAGTAACATTGTTACTGAAGAGGACTTAGAAAAAAATTATAAATATTAATAATAAATGCATGGTCAAGACAGAAGATGAAGGCACTTATCTCGCATCAACAGTTGATTTAGAATCGCAAGATAATAATAATACATGTGAAAAAGAACCATGCATAGCGATGGAAGTAGATACTGAAGTTCAAATTGAAAAAAAGAACCAGATATATGTTCCGACACAACGGGTGCGATTATCAACAAAGTTCAAAATGTGAAAGTGATTCGAGAGACAGTTAAGGAAATACTTGAGAAGCAGGCATAGAACATGAAGATTGCGTCTACTAAAAACTTTCCGAAACATACTCTCGGACAAAATGTTCGAATAAAAGTACCTGATATTGATAGATCGAAAATGGATCCAAAATCAGTAATAGCCATTATTACTGATATTAAAACTGACAAGTTTTATGTTCTTGGTACTAAGTTTGGTAAATTAAAATCGTTGTACACAAGAAACCAATTTACCTTTTGAAAGAAAATTTTTTTTAATCGAAGAAGTTGGTACAGAAGAAATAAGTGTACATGAAGTCGTAATAAAACTCTCATTAGTTGGGGGACAAGGACTGAGAAAATGCAACTGTTCAAAGAAGAGTACTACGAAGAAGTGTTTGTGCAAATCAGCTGATCTACTTTGTAATTCAAAATGCCATAGCAGTCAACCTTGTTGTAACAAGTAGTAAGAAATATTAATGTAGTAGTATAAAAGAAAATCATACATTTTTCTTATTTTTTAAATTTCATAATTTTTATTGTTATTTTTTTCTGAACTACCAATTTAATTTTTTTAACTATTGCAAAAATTATTTTTTAAATTATTGAAATCTATTCAGTAGTTATCGGGAGAATTGTGCATTAGCTCAGCTTTTTCAAATGGGATCTTATTTGTGAAATGGCATAAATATTGCATTTTTCTATTTTTATTTCTTGTAACTCTTTGAAAAAGAATTCTAAGACAGTTCCATCGACATATTCTTAAATCATAACTTATTCTTATCACTTTTACAATTTATATTATCAATGAAAAAATTAAAGTGTGTTTTAACGTTTTTGAAACACACTGTATACAATATATCTGCAAATGGAAAATCCTATCATAAGTAATTTCGGGCTTATTTCGGGCTCATTTCGGGCTTTTACCGGACGCGTTGGTAACTCCTAGGTCTTACTACAAAGGCTTGGTAAAAGGCCGAAATGGAATCATATTAAAGCATACTTCAGACTTTTACCAAGCCACTTTGGCAAATCCTAGGTTTTACCGGTAAAAGCTAGCTTTGACTTTGGGCTTTTACAGTAACACACACACACACACACACACACACACACACACATATATATATATATATATATATATATATATATATATATATATATATATATATATATATATATATATATATATATATATATGTATATATATGTATATATATATATATACACACACATATATATATATATTTATATATATATGTATATATATGTATATATATATATACACACACATATATATATATTTATATATATATATATGTACATTCACTCATGGACAAAAAAATTAGCGCACCAAGAAATAATTGCGGGATCGTAACGAAACTTGCAATGAAGGTACATGTCGGCGAGATATGCAAATGATTAGAAATGCAGCGTGATTGCTCATTAAGTATAGCCGGTAGAGGGCGTTGAACATCGTACTCTGTGGAGTATAAAACAGGTAACCAAAGCTTGTTTGAGTGTGCTGAATCATTTACAAAAGAAGAGCTGAGATAGACATGCCATTACGCCGTGTTCGAAGACAATCTAAGCAGTTGTCGCAGTTTGACAGGGGGAGAATCGTCGGGATGATGGAAGCTGTGTGGTCAGCTAGGCGAGTAGATTGTCAATTAGGCCGCTCTGATTGTGTTGTGAGGAGGTATTGGGACCAATGGACCCGAAGAATGTCATGTACACGAAGACCAGGCTCAGGACGCCCTCGACAGACCAGTCGTCGAGAAGACCGCCACATCGTAAGAAATGCACGCTTACAGCCAACCGCTTCATCGGCCGCCATCCAGGCACAGGTAGCATCTTCACTAGGGGCCTCTGTGTCTTCTCGAACCATACGAAGGCGCCTGGCTGAAGGACAGTTGGTATCGTGGTGCCCATTACGTGTGCTGCCCTTGTCGCCCACCCATCGACGCCTCCGTTTGGAGTTTTGCCGCGCACGATGAAACTGGACTGCAGCGAAATGGAACAAAGGTCGTCTTTAGCGACGAATCCAGATTCAATCTCGGCAGTGATGACAATCGTGTTCGTGTGTGGAGAGCCCGTGGTGAACGCTTCAATCCTGCCTTTGCTGTACAGCGACACATCGCTCCCACAGCTGGTGTGATGGTATGGGGTGCCATTGCCTACAATATACTTTCACCCCTAGTATTGTTCCGTGGCACCATGACAGCCCAGTGGTATGTTCATGAAATCCTGCAACCACATGTGTTGTCTTTCATGCAACGGCTCCCAGGAGCCATTTTTCAACAAGACAATGCTCGGCCTCATACGGCAAGGGTATCACAAGACTGTCTCCGCACTGTTACTACCCTTCCTTGGCTTGCCCGATCCCCAGATTTGTCTCCAATCGAGCATATCTGGGATCATTTGGGACGACGAGTTGGGCATCCCACGACTTTGAACGAACTAGAACCAAGGTTACAGCAAATATGGAGCGAAATGTCTCAAGACATCATACAGAACTTGTAAGACTCAATGCCCGATCGTATCGCATCCTGCATTCGCGCTAGAGGGGGTCCAACAGAGTATTAACTCCTCCGTTCTTTTGCCTTTTTCTCTGAAATAAATTATCCTTTTTCTTTGATTTTCTTATCATTTACTTATATCAAAGTAGTCATTACGTATGTAGAATTTCGTTTCATTTTGACGACTCCTTCTTGGTGCGCTAATTTTTTTGTCCATGAGTGTATATATATATATATATATATATATATATATATATATATATATATATATATATATATATATACCCTACTGGCCACCCAAATTGCAACACCAAGAAAGACAAGAGATATCACAACAAAATTTATTTTGTAGATAACATGTTGACCAAGTATCAAATGATTAATTTTATAGACTTCTGTGAAGTGTGGTTCCTGCCAAAATCAGTAGCCAAAGTAGCCTCCATTGTTGGAGATGACCGCTGCCACATGCCTCGGCATGGATTCAAAGAGACTTTGGATGAGTTATTGGGGTACAGCAGACTAAGCAGCTTCCAGACGTTACAAAAGTTGATCTGCTGTGGCAGCTGGGGATGGAATCTGGGTCAATCGTAGAGCAACCATGGACCACATGTTTTCTATCGGCGAAAGATCCGGAGAGTGAATCGGCTAGGGAAATTTCAATCTGACGATTCACGAAGAACCGTTGGACAATGCGTGCCACGTGTGGTCGCGCATTATCCTGTTGAAATAAGGCTGTGGGCAAGCCCTGAAGGTAAGGAAGGACAACTGGCTCCAACACCTCGGAGATGTAGCGCTGGCTGTTTAAAGTTCCGGCAATGCGCACTAGAGGTGTGCGAGAGTGATATCCAATACCGCCCCATACCATAATACCCGGTGCAGGACCAGTGTGGCGGTGCATAACGCAGCTGTTCAGCATCCTCTCTTCACGGTGTCTCCAGACTCGAATGCGACCATCGTGGTGTTGCAGACAGAAGCGTGACTCGTCAGTAAAGACAATTTCATTCCATTCTGCCGTCCACATCCTTCTGTCATCGCACCATTGGCGGTGGAGAAGTCTGTGGTTCTGCGTCAAGGGTAGACAAAGCAATGGACGTCTTGCGGACAGACCACTCTGCTGTAAACGGCGTCGAATGGTACGCTCAGACACTGGATGATGCGTTACAGACTGTATGTGCTGTGCTATGGTTCGTGGTGTGACTGAGCGATCCGTCACTGCCATGCGCTCATTTTGCCTGTCATCACGTGAAGTGGTGCGCTGAGGTGGATGCGATCGAACACGCCGATCCGTCGTACCCTCCTGCATCCAACGATCACATATCCGCATTACAGTTGTTTGGTTTCGTCCAACACGACTATCGATTTCCCTGAAAGATAATCCACAATCTCGGTAGGCCACTATCCTTCCTCTGTCGAACTCGTATACTTGATCAAAAGATGATCGCTGTTTTCGACGAGGCATAATTGATCGTTTTTTATTAAAAACCACAAGAAAAACACAATTGCCGAACTTGAAATCGTCGAAATCTCCAAGCCTTAAATAGCGCTTTGAAGTGGCGCCACAGGCGCATGTGATGTGCGTCTGGGCTGAAATTCTAATCATTTGCATATCCCACCTCCGCTAATGCATGTTGTAAATTTGATGCTATTTGCTTGTTTCCTTCAGGGTGTTGCATTTACAGGGGCCAGCAGTGTGTGCATATAAATTAAGAATCAAAATTGGCAGTTTCCATCAAAATCGACGCACACCTATACAAACATACACACACACAGATATATATATATATATGTATATATATATATATATATATATATAAATATATATATATATATATATATATATATATATAAATATATATATATATATATATATATATATATATAAATATATATATATATATATATATATATATATATATAAATATATATATATATATATATATATATATATATATATATATATATATATATATATATGTGTGTGTTGTTTGTTTGTTTGTGTTTGTATAGGTGTGCGTCGATTTTGATGGAAACTCCCAATTTTGTTTCTTAATTTCTGTATCATGGTCTGAATTTCTGTTTCAAAATCTGGTTTTATTTTTCCTGTATGATAATTGAAATGAAATTAGAGCACTTTAAAGAAGATCAGCAGCACTCAATTTCAAGACATTGAAAACGATTTTTTTGTTGTTGTTGTTCTGAAGAATTATTTTTCATGAAAAACATTGTAACCAGTATTTGAATAACTCGAAATATAATCATAATGCGCCTGTGGACTCTTCGTAATTGTAAGGTATTTCATGCATCTCTTTTTACTGTAGGATGTTTTGCTGGGAGAGAAATGGTGAAAAGATTCATTTAGAGAAAAAGCTCCTTCCGGTTGCCTTGACAACTGTCTTTAAAATGGCTGTGACTCGGCGCTCATTGAAGAGGCTTTGATATTATTGTATAGGTGGAAAATCAATTTTTAAATCGGAAAGGCCGTTTCAAAGGTGTCCATTATGGGACAAATGTTAAATGTTATGATTTACAACAAAATTATATCATTGGAGTTACACCATTCCTATTTACGCTGATTTAAAATGAGTCCACCTCGTGTAAAACGTGCATTAAAACATTTCTCCTTCTAATTAAAGTAGAAAACTATAATAAAAATAAATAAATATTCCAAAATTTTGACAGTATGCGTCATCTTTTCCTTAAATATTTTCTGGTAGCAAACCAGATTTCCCTGAGTACGACGATTTACACCTGTGAATCTTTCTTCATTTGGATCCATTGCTTTTAATTGTTGTAGTCCTTCATTAATTTAGTGAAAGTTGAAGCCATTTCTGAAGCCAATGAAGGTTTATTTGATTGCTCGTGTGGATATCGAAACGATTGCATCATTCATTTTTATTATTGCGTCATAAATTTTTCTCGCATTGCAGAATATTGCATCATATATTTTAATAATTATGTAATACATATAGGTATGTACTGTACAATCGAGGAACGGTATTTTTGAGAAAATATATATATATTTTTTAATTTAAAAACTTCGGTCGTATGTCGAGGAACACCTCATTATATATATATATATATATATATATATATATATATATATATATATATATATATATATATATATCTATATATATATATATATATATATATATATATATATATATATATATATATATATATATATATACTATGTTACTTAAAAAAGTCGACACAAATAGATTTTTTTATTTACCTATTTCCGTCTACCGTTATTGAAAATTTCGAGAGGGAGATGCAATACCTCTTAAGGATTGCTTTACACCATCTGTGGGCTCAATATAAATTCCCACCTTGAGTACAGAGCCTATATTTGACATATATAATGGCATTTTGAGGGTACGTTTCATCGAAATACACGAAACTCTTTTTGTAAACGTGTAAGAGAATCATAGCTGTAAGATTCTTTACATTTCTCGTTCACGAAAAAATGCGGTTCCGAGGAACCAACGGGAAGTAGATTAGGAACTTATATTTGATTTGTTCCCGCATTCAACAAGATTAGTCGGTGTGCGGAATTCATAGTCGAGTGCCTTATAAACAGAGTCTAAGAATGTATTTCACAGAATGTTTTTCTCCTATTGGAAAAATGCGAGGGAATGCGTTACGAACCTCGAAATTGTACTGGATTATGTGTGGTGATATACTGACGCTAAGAAAAATTTTGGTATGATATAGATATGCAAATAAGGCTCCCTTTAAAATAAATGTCTGGGAATTTCAAAGATATTTGAGCACAACTTAGAATTATCTTAAAAGTAAAAATAAAATATTCTTGTTGCCGGCGAAATTTGCTAAACTAAGTCCGCTAAACTAAGTTTAACATTTTAAACTTAAATTGCAGGTCGGATTAAAATAAATGTTGATCCTGATTTCATCATTTCCACTTATGGACATTAAAATAAACTAATTTTCTTTTTAAACATGGACTTATTTCGGATTAACGGAAATTTCGGCCGTGATAATTGTGATACAACGAATTCTTGCTGGCTAATTTCGATAATTCCACTTAAGGGGTTTTAACTGAAAATAAATTAAACATTTTAAGCTTTGTTTGTTGTTCAAACCAAAAGCAATTTCGGCTCTGATATTTCAGTGTGGCACAGAGCACTTTTGCGGACGAATTTTGCCTATTCCATGTTAGATTTAAACGAAGACAAGTTTTACAATTTAAACACTGAATTACACTTCATACATAACTTTAATTTAAATCCTTAACCGTATAAGTTTTAATATAATACAACAACTACTGATACAATTTTTAATAAATGATATAAAAACTATAACTATACAATAAAATACCTTTTAATGCATACTGTTCTTCTTCAGTTTGATTGTAACATAAAAATGTGGTACATTGCACAGGAGTTTTAAATTTATAGAAACTATTTAATGATATATAACAGATGCGCACGTAGCCTTTGATGCAAGTCGTAAAACAACCCGACACATAATTTATGAACCTCTTTACGCTATTATTTCTGGCAAAATATTATACTTTAAAAAAAGCCGTACAAATCCGAAATTAAGATTTTTGTGTGTATTCTTTTCCATTACTGCATAATAGTTGTCCATGTACATCGATACGGCATATTAGTTTTAGAAAACTCGTGAAATCTGTTAAGTTTCTGACTTTTTCTAGAATGTACAGAATCTGAACAAAATAGGAAAATAATTATATGATAAGTTGTACACCGCGATAACCGAAATGCAACAATATTTTAACAATATTTCGAGATTCATGCAAATTTTTCATTCTTATTAATCTAATATCCATTTCTTATCTCTAGAGATTTTTTATTTTGTATAAACCAAAAGACTAACACTAGACAAATTTAAACAGCTAAAAACTGTATATATTTCAAATTAATTAAAGGGTAATGACCGGACGGCTAAGGCTTTGGCATTGCATGCAGATCCTGTGTGTTTGAATCTCACTGTTAGCATGGATGCTTGTAGCTGTTCAGAATTGGCTTTAAACTGTAGGTCCCGGTCTAATGAGACCGTGTGCAGAAAAAGTAGACCTTAGCTGTGTCAACCAGCCAACACCTTATGATTGGTGGGCTGGATTTTTGTGAGGGGTATATCCCCTTTTAAAATAATCTTAAATTTTTTAGGATATCTGGTTGATCGGATCTCACAACAAAAAATAAAATTTTATTTATTTTTCATTTTTCAAAAAACATTTGGTTATTCCTGTTAAGCATGGGTTTTATTTTAATTTACTTTGAAGAGTTGAGGCATTCAAAGTTAGACAGAAATATTATTAAAGACAACTTTAAAAAGAAATTAATAACTAATTTTACTAACTTTTTTTACAAACGTGCACTCGCAACGAAATGGTACTGTGTCAGAAACTATTCACACTGGAAAAAAAGACTAATCATGTGTTGACACAAAAACGATGGCAGTAACTTTTGTACAAGAACTATATTTTTGAATCTAGAAGGTTCACTGTAAAAAATGAAATGCTGCATAATTCATAAATAGAACTAGAATGAAGGGATGACAAAACCGGGTACCCTAGAACTGGGTACATGGGGAAATTATTGTAACCGAAAAACTCGGTCTCAATAGTTCTAGAGTTGGGTTTTCGAAAGTAGTAAATATTTGTCTCGTGTAATCAAATATTACCATAATTTTGAAACGAAAACGTTAACCGGAGTCTAAACGTCAAACTAAAAGTTTTGCTAATTTCCAAGGGTCTTTGTATACTGGATGTGTCTATATTTGTAAACTTCTATCTTCTTATGCACAAAAATAAAATCAAAAATATGCATTTAATAATCTGTAAGTAGAAAACTACAGAGTGTAATTTTTTTTCTATATTTTTCCGTATATATATATATATATATATATATATATATATATATATATATATATATATATATATATATATATATATATATAGATATATATATATGTATGTATGTATGTCAGGTCTTTATTAGTAAGAATAGGTTAATTAGGCTTAATTAGGCTAATTTGTATAATTTTAAGGAGATTAGCTGGGAATTACCGTTACAATTTAATAATAATAGGCAAAAGGGGTTTTAGTTCTTAAATTTATCAATAGATGACGTTATTTGTCCGTAAAGGGAAATAAAATAGCACAGAAAGAGAGTAAAAATCGTCAGAGATGACGTAAAAGATATTAATAGAATTTGAGTAGATGTTCAAGCGGAGGCGACGCAGGTTTTTTACCGCTGTGTCAGCGGAGAGAAGATTGGAAAATGTTCTATATACATTAAGCAGATTTCTTCTAGGCGTGTTAAATAGACAAGAACAAAGTTAGAGACATGTAGCCTTTTAAAGAGTGAAGATATGGCACTGGGAGGGTTGAGATAAATTGAGCAGGGGCGAATTGAATTGAGATGAGCGATGAAGTTATTTAAATTAAATAGAATTTTAGGCTTTCGGAATAAAATGGAAACTATTGATATTAAATGATGGAGCTAGAGACATTTATGTTGGATAATAAGGAGGCTTAAAGTTTCAAGATTTGTATTTGTGTTACTCGAGCTACTATGACTGTACTGTGTGGGATTCTCCAAGAGTGAATATTCCGGTCTTCAACTGCAACATTTTGGATAAAACCACTGAACTGATCAAGTTTGTAAGTGCGTGATATACACTACGACATATACATATACATACATATATATATATATATATATATATATATATATATATATATATATATATATATATATATATATATATATATATATATATATATATATATATATGTGTGATAATAATCACATTTGGTAAATTTAGAACAAGTTGAATTGATGCGCACAACTTGGAGAGATGCAGTCGGCACGAGGAGTCATGCATACAGTAAATCGCTGCGCACAATTTGGAGAGATGCAGTCGGGCTGAGTGTGGTTCAGGGAAACACTTACTAAATTTAGTAGAAACAAACATGGAGGCATTGACGAGAAACACACATTTCCGACGATATCCAGGAAAACACCTTTATTTACTTATGAAGCATCGCGAAGGTATTAGCTGCAGTGGCCACATGACTTGTCCCGCGCCTTTGCCAGGACGGGACGCGGATTACATACAGGAGCGGACCGCAGGTCCGACAGCAACAAAAGTTAGACACGAAGAGAAAGAAAAGTCTTGCGTTCATGCAATATTAAATGGGTGTTTTGCGATATTTTCGCCAGAGGGCCTAAACTACTTAATTTTTTAATTGGGCGACTTCAGATTCGTGGAGTTCACGTGTCCACTTGAGTTTATCGGGGACTTTACTGCTAGTTCCCGCGCTTGTTAAAACTGCGACCTATGGCCTGGGCATAGGATAAGTGACCCATAAAGTTCTTGCAAAGTGGATTTTTGACGTTAAAAAAGATATAATTTCAGAGTGATTCGAGGGCTCTTCAAGAATTTTGACACTATACGGACATTCGGAATCTCATAAACTTCGAACACTTATATCTGGGGATGTTATTGAGTTCCGATACTTCACATGCCTGCTTAATGATCTGCAGGGCTGCGATAAATTATACTTACTTTACTTTTAGGTCGCAATTTTTGGAAAAGGGGTCGTGCTTTATTAAAAAGAGAATTTAGAATACGCTTTAAAGTAAAGTAATTTAGGAAGACGCGTTGTCTTGTTACATATATATATATATATATATATATATATATATATGTGTGTGTGTGTGTGTGTGTGTGTAAGTAAGTAAGTAATATCCCCATTACATCACGTCTTTAAATTATAACCTGAAAGGGAAAACTAGCTCATATTTACATGACTGGAGCTAGACTCACCCTGAAAGGAATAAAAGTTAGATTTAAATGCAATCGGGCCATATTCCAGCCATGTTTTCCGTAGTGAAAAAAGTGGATCATCGTTCTATCTTGCGGTGTTTTGTCAAACAGCGTGATCATCTTTTCTTTTTTTTTAAAATTTTATTTTGTGTGTCTCTCCAAGGGTGCTTCAGAGAAGAGGAAAAATGTTCCTGCATCAGCAACTTATTCCAGCTTTTGGATTTGTAGAAAAATATGTAATAATCTGCTGTAAATCTTCACTAAAGTAAATTTATTTTGTGCCATATAATAAAATTCGGTCTTAAATCAACAAAAATTAAAGGTAAGACAGATTGTCAATGAAATTTTAAAAGTTCTTAGAATGTTATATGAAAAATTGTATGTAATGTTTAAATATTGGGATTTTAATGATAATGATACTCTGATACAATTAGAACACATTTTAACGAAATTTAATAATGATTTTGCTTAATATAAATTTGATATGGTTAGTTATTTGGCCTATGTAAACATGAATCGTATATATTTTTAAAATGTTTTCAGTTATTTCTAATCATGATGTACTTCTGTTTTCTCGTCCGTTATAAATTTGGTTTTTATTTCGGGGTTTGATTTCAAGTGAAGAATTATAATTTAAGTTTTGTGTATTTAAATTTCAGTTCTAGCCACATGAATATTTACTATATATAGAAATTATAATTGTTTAAAAAAATTAATTAAGTATTTTTATTTATTGTTGAAATATAGCGAGGATTCATACCAAAATGTGATATAAGAAAAATTAATTTTGGTTTATTAGTTTCGTGGTTAACTTAAGAAAACTGAGATGGGTATTGGTAAAAGAATTTTGGTTATTTATGTTAATTGATAGAATAACATTTTGGAAATTGAATTTTGAACATTAACATTAAAGTATGGCAATTAATAGAGAATAGTAAGGTATTATTATTATTATTATTGGTATTAGGAGTATTTTATTATTGTGTGTTTAATAATTTCATATGTTGTGTATTTTTGATTCTATTGAATATGAAATTGATAGGCCAAACTTTCACACCAAACAAAATTCTGAAATTGTCCATGCTTGCAAATTAAGATACTACAATGCACCAGAGAATTTAAAACTACACCACTAATAATGACAAACAATAGATCCATTTTTTCTTTTCTATTTGATGCTTAACATCATTATACTTTTTTATTTGATATAATTAATTATGTGTTGTCCCACTAAAGATAAAAACTGTTGAAAAAAAAACTGTCTTACTTAAACTTTCTTCTTAAGAATACTTTTATATGTGAATTTTTTTGGGGGATCTGAAATTAAACACCGACTATGACATTTCTACTTCTTTTACCTTTCAGTAAATTTTCTCTTCCTTGAATAACCTTTCCTATCACCCCTCTACAAGCGCGCTGGATGTCATCCCAACTGTTTAAGATCTTTTTTAATTTTTTGTTATTTGTTTTTAATTCATCAACTCAGTCACTTAAAATGCTGAAAACCATATGCTTGAGTAATGACTAAAACAGGCTCTGGGATGGCCACTCCTTTGTCCTCCCATTTCTATAATACACTCCTACAGGTATGACATATTCACATTTTTCTTTTTTCTCCATCTGTGTACTATAAAAGATGCTGTTTTTCTAGGCGGTCATATCCTGTCGAGAGAATAACGGTTGGTCCACTGTAGGGCCATTCTTTCCTCCTTATTAGGCTTCGTACAATAGGGAGAAAAGAAAACCCACTTGTTACACAAACATAAACACAACACCAAAACTACTTAGAGGTAAGACTAATAAAGAATTTAAAACTAAGAGTTTGGGTGACACACATACAAATAGGTACCTAAAACAAAGAAAAGAGAGCTCCATTCATCTATAAGTATGTACAAACGACTAGAATGAATACATTGAATATTAAGTGAAAACATTTTGAAAACAGGTAAATGAGATTAGAAGAAAAGTGAATAGAAAAATCATTGAATAGAATTTTTGAATAAATAAATATTGTTGGAATAAAAATGAGTATAGGGAATAAAGAAATGAGAATAATAAGAAATATAAAGATATGAAACTAGACATAATGAATAAGGATTTGATGTTGAAATGATTGAGTTTTTTCTTATAGTATAATAACTGTTCTGTAATTTTTATATACAATTCATATATTAGAAATGTGATTTCTATTAAAACTTGTGATTTTTATTATTCAGTGTCATACAAAATATTGTTTTGTTAAGAGTGAAAATTTTGAGTAATTACATTTAAAAAAGGACTCAGCAATTATAAGAGACTGTGATAAAATACTCCTTCAGGAGTTTGATAAACCTGAAACAATATTTCTTTTCTGTAACCTACTGTCCAAGATGATGATACTTTCTTTAATAAAAATGGACAGACGAGAATGTACGGACAAGTTGTGATGGACAGATATTCCTGTCATCTTTTATTGGACTCACTCCATGATAGTGAATTTTACAGGGGAATGTTAAACAGGTTACATTTTGAACTGTGTCAAGTTCAACTTCAAATACTTATTTTTTTTTATTTTGTTTGATTTTTTTTGTTTTGTTTACTATTCTTACTGCTCAATTTTATTATCTGTATGAGTCGATTCGAGGTTAAATTGAAATTTCAGTGTATATTTGAAGTGAATTTTTGGTAATTTTGTAAATTTTAAGAAAGGTTTCATTTGTTATCTTCTGAGATTTTGTTGTGTGGAGAGGCGCCGCCCTGTTCAACATTGTTTTCAGTTGATGATAAATACAATTTTAAATTCAATTTTTTTCAAAGTAACAATATAAGAAGAAATTAACATAATTTACAATTTTCTATAATTGATCATTAAATACTATAATTTTTTTGCTTTTATTGTGTTCATAAATTAGTAAATCATTAGTGTATTTTTGTGTATTCAATATTGAAATGTGCAATGTCTTGTCATGTGATCATCATGCTAAAATTAACTTAACACATATGTCCCTTTTCAAACTTTTTCCAACTTTGCGGTCGACTCCCCATTTTCCTCACATGGCTGGGTGAGTCTGTCCTCCAATGCAGGCATTGTTGGGCAGCCTCTTCTCGGACGGGGGGGGGGGATATTCTATAACATTGAAAATCCTATTACTCTTTTAAATTCTAATTTATTCTAAATTCCCTGCGGCGTTCGAACTTATTTCGCTTTTGATTCTAAGTTCTAATAACCTCGAGAGAAAATATTAAATGGCGGCCTATTACTCGAAAACTAAACCTTGCGTAGCATGGGTAGAAAATTAAATGCCCTAGCGCATTAGTCACGCTTTTCCCTAAATTTTAACCAATTAAACCCTACTACTATCACATGACGAGATAAGTTTATTTAAGGTTTGGTATACCTTAGAGATGGGCTTTTTCGTTCTGTACACTGCCCCGAGAAGCTGTAATTCCGGGCTTCTTATTAATAAAAATGTAATTCGATATTCTTCTGTGTTGTGGCTTTCTTCGGTCAAGATTACTTCAATTTTTAAATCTTTACGGTGACATGGGGAACCCAAAAACCTTCTTAATTCGTTCTTCCGGGGCAGGGTTCCCATGTCATTACATATGTATATATATATATATATATATATATATATATATATATATATATATATATATATATATATATATATATATATATATATATATATATATCATTAAAAAAAGTGTGAATCAGAAAACTAGTGGAATGCTAATCCAGGGAAACTACATCCAAATCCTGAAACTGAAGTTTCGAATGGCTGGGGGGAGTTGTGACCCCCCTTCTCCGGTTAAACTAGTTTTGTGCCGCGGCAACACTCCCGGAAGCCCGAAACCTCAGTGCGACCTAGACTTTCGTCAAATATTATTAAAAAGTAAAGCAATAATCAAAACAACATTTAAAACATCAAATCTCATAAAACCCATTTAAACACATTGTGTAAATTTCACCTATTATATTCATGTAAAATTATAACCAACCTACTATGTTTCTCACATACCTGTATATTGCTACAATGTCAGGATGTTCCTTATTCAAATATCTTTTATACTGTATCCCAATCTCAAATAATTAACATACCGTTACGGTTAAAGAAAACGGTGTTTATATTCGGTTTTACTGATATTTAAAAAATTTTTTATATTAGACATTAAAAAAGACTTAGGGAAACCCATCTCTAAAGCAAAATTTATAACTGTTTAATTTTAAAATCCATATCTATATTATTAGTATTGAGACGTTTACATCATGTTAAAAAATTAGTGATTACATTTCTTTTGATGTTTAGGTGTATGCATGTTGTCCATGACATAATACGATTTGGTTTAAAACTATAGTCATCTCGTTTATCATACATTTTTGTAAGTATTGAGCCATTGCTAACTATAATACTTAAATCTAAAAAGTTCAAAAAACCTTCCTTATTGCACGAAGTTTCAATTAAATTTAAATTACTAGGGTAAAACTAAAGTCCAATCCTGTGTTATTTACGAAGCATACCAAAATGTCATCAACATACCTAAAAAAACTTAACTTCATTTAATAAACTTGTACCTGTTTCGTAATAATGTAAATAGATATCTGCAAGAATTGAAGAGCATCCCCCCTCCCATAGGGATACCATGTATCTGCTTATATATATCTCTTCCATTGTGTAAATAAGTTTCTTTTAAAACAAGTTGTAACAAAGATTTATATCGGTTATAAGTAATAAACTCTTGTATATCGTATCGTTCATATAGATTTAAAATGATATTATGTAAGTCATCTAAGTTAATAGAGTTAAATAAATCCGAAAAGTCATAACTAGAAATTCCCACAATATCCTCCATGTAACTAATACTTTTTACCACTTCATAACTATTATTAACAATATATGTGCCTTCTTTTTTAATTTTTATCATAACGTTTTTGAGTAATTGTAAAAGACGGTTATTTGCAATAGTAAAATAAGTGTTACAGCCTATTGTTACGGCTCTAAATTTTATAGGCACCTTATGAAACTTGGGGATTAGTACTATGTATGGAAATTTAATATTATTAATGCCTATTTTGAAACCTATACGTAGATATAACGCGTTTATTTTATTCTTAATTTCGTCAGTGGTTATTTCTATATTTTGATATACTGAAGTATCTCTGTAAATAGCAATTAATTTATTACAGTAAAAACGTTTACATAATAAAGCATAGTTGCTGGCCATTTTATCGACATAAGTTATAACATAACTATGCCTTAAATTAATGATACTGTTTTTTAAATTGTTTAAAGAAACACTAGGGTCGTTATGATTATATTTTTGTAAATATTTATTAATAGATAATTGAAATAACTTTTTAATGTTGAAAACCCATTCTGCAAAAGTGGTTGTAGGGTGGCTATATTTTATTGCTAATTTATACACAAAAACATCTATATCTCTGTCAAAAGTATTTACTACTCCGAATCTGGATCCTTCTACACGATAACCAGTGCCCTTATACATTATGAACTTCAACTTCTCATCTTTTACTATTTCGATGTTACCAGTGATGACATGTCCATAATTTCAAACCTACTAATTCAACGGGGAGAGGATACAAAAAAATTGTAAGTGTTTGTCAGAGTAATGTATGTTCTTCAAATGAAGTATATAGTAATAATATATATAGCTTAGAGATAGGAAATTATAACAGTCATTATAATGGTATGGATTGTTTTAAATATAATAAGTGTAAAGATGGTAGATGTAAATCATGTCCTAATGCAAATGAAAAACAAATAGATAATTCTCGTAGTTTAAAAAAATTTTGCAAGGTTTATAATTGCATTTACCTAATAGTTTGTAAAATATGTGGATTGGGATATATAGGTCAAACTAAAAATACCTTAAATAAACGGATAAATTTACATCGAAGTCAGGTATTTAATGCCAAACGACAATCTCAGGTCGAAGTATCTATAGAAATTAACCATTTTGTGGAACATGGTGTCGAAAACATGAAGTTAACCATAATTGATTTAATTATTAATGACAAGATGCGATTATGGTGGGAAAATTACCATATACAAATGTTTAACACTGTTTACCCTTACGGTCTAAATACGCTTTTATTCGGCCAAAATATAGGACCAAGCTATATTTCTAATGTGTCTTCGCCGGGAGTTAATCCATACAATAGCATGACAGTGAATAAAACGTTAAAAAGGAAACAACGTGGTGGTGGTGGTGGTACACGAAAATATAAAGATCTTTTGAAAAAACTAAATACTTTATGCGTAAAGATTAAACAGTTATCCTATATTCCATTCAACTGGATAAAGAACTTTGTTTATGGTGTAAAGCGAAAATGGCTGGGTAATTTTTGGAAATTGTGTAATAGTTCTGATTTTTTAACCAGATTTGGAAAGGACTCGCTTACCCCTTATGCATTTATAGATAACATTAAATCACGTAGTATTTATCTTGGTTTTAATTTGTCTGATCTTGTAACATACCAAAAATTGACTAAGGAATATTGTGTTGTGACATATAACAATAGTATTGTAGACAAGATAACTTTTTCCAAAATCCTTAATTCTTGCAGTAGTTTATTACCCATAAAAGATTTGTATATTAGCCCGTGTTTCAAATATTCACTACCTATAGGTAGATAGATTTTTAATTATAACGAAATATCTAAAAATATATATAAACATATGCCAGAATCTTGTGATTGCAGCACATCATCCCCTTATTACAACGAAAATTATGGACATGTCATCACTGGTAACATCGAAATAGTAAAAGATGAGAAGTTGAAGTTCATAATGTATAAGGGCACTGGTTATCGTGTAGAAGGATCCAGATTCGGAGTAGTAAATACTTTTGACAGAGATATAGATGTTTTTTGTGTATAAATTAGCAATAAAATATAGCCACCCTACAACCACTTTTGCAGAATGGGTTTTCAACATTAAAAGTTATTTCAATTATCTATTAATAAATATTTACAAAAATATAATCATAACGACCCTAGTGTTTCTTTAAACAATTTAAAAAACAGTATCATTAATTTAAGGCATAGTTATGTTATAACTTATGTCGATAAAATGGCCAGCAACTATGCTTTATTATGTAAACGTTTTTACTGTAATAAATTAATTGCTATTTACAGAGATACTTCAGTATATCAAAATATAGAAATAACCACTGACGAAATTAAGAATAAAATAAACGCGTTATATCTACGTATAGGTTT
This sequence comes from Dolomedes plantarius, assembly GCA_907164885.2. NCBI lineage: Eukaryota > Metazoa > Arthropoda > Arachnida > Araneae > Dolomedidae > Dolomedes > Dolomedes plantarius. The sequence continues at coordinate 220,143,805 of OU015493.1, forward strand.
CAAAATAGGCATTAATAATATTAAATTTCCATACATAGTACTAATCCCCAAGTTTCATAAGGTGCCTATAAAATTTAGAGCCGTAACAATAGGCTGTAACACTTATCTTACTATTGCAAATAACCGTCTTTTACAATTACTCAAAAACGTTATGATAAAAATTAAAAAAGAAGGCACATATATTGTTAATAATAGTTATGAAGTGGTAAAAGTATTAGTTACATGGAGGATATTGTGGGAATTTCTAGTTATGACTTTTCGGATTTATTAACTCTATTAACTTAGATGACTTACATAATATCATTTTAAATCTATATGAACGATACGATATACAAGAGTTTATTACTTATAACCGATATAAATCTTTGTTACAACTTGTTTTAAAAGAAACTTATTTACACAATGGAAGAGATATATATAAGCAGATACATGGTATCCCTATGGGAGGGGGGATGCTCTTCAATTCTTGCAGATATCTATTTACATTATTACGAAACAGGTACAAGTTTATTAAATGAAGTTAAGTTTTTTAGGTATGTTGATGACATTTTGGTATGCTTCGTAAATAACACAGGATTGGACTTTAGTTTTTACCCTAGTAATTTAAATTTAATTGAAACTTCGTGCAATAAGGAAGGTTTTTTGAACTTTTTAGATTTAAGTATTATAGTTAGCAATGGCTCAATACTTACAAAAATGTATGATAAACGAGATGACTATAGTTTTAAACCAAATCGTATTATGTCATGGACAACATGCATACACCTAAACATCAAAAGAAATGTAATCACTAATTTTTTAACATGATGTAAACGTCTCAATACTAATAATATAGATATGGATTTTAAAATTAAACAGTTTATAAATTTTGCTTTAGAGATGGGTTTCCCTAAGTCTTTTTTAATGTCTAATATAAAAAATTTTTTAAATATCAGTAAAACCGAATATAAACACCGTTTTCTTTAACCGTAACGGTATGTTAATTATTTGAGATTGGGATACAGTATAAAAGATATTTGAATAAGGAACATCCTGACATTGTAGCAATATACAGGTATGTGAGAAACATAGTAGGTTGGTTATAATTTTACATGAATATAATAGGTGAAATTTACACAATGTGTTTAAATGGGTTTTATGAGATTTGATGTTTTAAATGTTGTTTTGATTATTGCTTTACTTTTTAATAATATTTGACGAAAGTCTAGGTCGCACTGAGGTTTCGGGCTTCCGGGAGTGTTGCCGCGGCACAAAACTAGTTTAACCGGAGAAGGGGGGTCACAACTCCCCCCAGCCATTCGAAACTTCAGTTTCAGGATTTGGATGTAGTTTCCCTGGATTAGCATTCCACTAGTTTTCTGATTCACACTTTTTTTAATGATAGAAATATTTGAAATACTAATGTAGTGCAGCATAGCGCCTGATGGTATTTTAATTGAGTACAGTTATTTAATATATTATTTCTAACTTTTGTATATGTATTTATATATATATATATATATATATATGTGTGTGTGTGTGTATATATATATATATATATATATATATATATATATATATATATATATATACACAAGGGATGGAACATTTTACAGTCCAATGTTCCCATTTTGGAACATCGAATTGAAAATAATTTATTTAAAAATTAAATTTTGTCAGTATGGTCCTTAAAAATTTAGCAAATGTACCAGAAAGATGGTCTTGATTTTTTGAAACAGAAACCACATTCTGAACATAAAAATGGAAATGTACAAAAAATCATAAAATTTAAAAAATGGCCTTTTTCCACAATTTTCACACAGCACAACTTAAAAATTCATATAAATGGGAAAATCAATCCAATGCTTCTAAAAATTTGTAGGCATACTTAAAAAGGCTTACATTATTAAAAGAATATAAAATTTTAAAAAAATTAAAAAGATATGTACTTGGTGTTATTAGATAAATCTTTATGTTCCCAACTGGGAACAACGGACTGTCGCCACTATACAAAATTTCCGGAACTGAGAGTTTTCGTTTGACAGTTGAAATAATGGTTATCCATATAAAATGAAAATTTATACACGAAAGCAGTCAAATGAAATAGCCCCTCTTGGTAATAGGGTTGTAAATAATCTTCTGACAGTTGTTGCAAACCCTCAAGTAGAAATATTTTTTGATAACATTTTTACTACTAATGATTTGATGAAGGATCTTGCAAGTAGAAATATAAAAGCTGTTGGGACCATCCGAGAACTTCCAAATGAAACGTGTCCATTGTTGCTCTTAAAGGAGATGAAAAACTAGAAAGAGGTTCATTTGATTACCAAACTGATGGATCGGTATTTTTATGCCGCTGGAATGACAGTTCTGTAGAGACAGTTTCTTCAAATTATTGCACTCATCTCCCAATGCAGTCGACTAAATACAGTAGATATTCACTTACCCCAATGCAGTCGATATTCACGTAAATATCAGAAGAAAGTGGACATACAACAACCAAATTTCATACATAAATATAATAATGGAATGGGTGGAGTTGACCTGCTAGATAAAATGTTAGGCTAGGTAGTTACCGTCCCACGCTTCGCAATAAGAAATTGTGGTGGAATTTATTTGTTAATGCATTAAATATGGCTGTTGTCGCTGTTTGGCATTTACATTCAGCAACTCATGTAAAAAATACCAAGCTGAGATACAAGCTCGCATCTGGAGTTTCACCGAGAGGTTACAATCGCTCTTCTAAGAATTGTACCAAGAAAGGATGGGCTTCAAACAGGACCCAAAGTTCACGGGCCTATATCACACAGAAAGAGTGATGACCTTGTACAAACAACACAAAGTAGATGTGCACAGTGCACATCTACTTTGTGTTGTGTGCACATGTACTTTGTGTTGTGTGCACATGTACTTTGTGTTGTGTGCACAGTAAATGCCGGATTAGCTTGCAATGAATGTAAGAAAAAATTGCATCTAACATTTTTTCCATTGTACCATGGAATAAAGATATAAACATAAATTTTTGATATTTTGTTTAAGTAAAAGAGATTGTTTTCATATAAATTTATAAATGTTCAACTCAACTCATATCTGCACTTAAATTTCAAAAATAAATTTTTCATTCATTCTTACTACTTTGTTTATTATTTAATCAACTCATCATTATATTCCATTTTCGAATCCAGAGTAAAAGTATAGATTAAAGTGGCCAATGTTCCCGATTGGGAACACCATGAAAATTACATATAAAAATTTTTCCCCATTTAAATTACGAATATCCCGTAACTGAAGAATTAGTAGGCAAAATATTCAAAAAATTCATTTAAAATATATCTGCGTCTGAATTCGGCCTGTAAAGGTTAACAGTGGCAACGCTGTTGTAGATCCCCCCACGCCGCAGGGCCCAGGAAAACAGTTTACACCTCATGTACATCACGTATCTGCCTTACCTCAGAGCAAGTGCGCTCTCCCTACAAACATCACACGACTGTACAGTGACAGGATGAACACAGCCATGTTTTACTTACCGGTCTATTGTACGAAATAATTTGTTGCATCGTACTGGTGGAAGGAAAATGCTTGTGAGCACACTGTGGCTGATATGTTTGCTCGCTGGGGCTGGGAAGCGCTCTAAACCCCCCCCCCTATTCCCCACGATGAAATAACCACTCCGTGGATATCAGCAGAGATTCTGCAGGCTATAGACCGCTCGAAGGATAAACAGATCAGGTGCTGCCACCGGCACTCTTCAGGTCCCAGAACGTTAGCAACGGTTGCTAAACAATGCTGGTTAATACTTTGAATTCTATAAAAATTTCACCTATGTATTTGTTCTGTATACTTTGTACATACTTAGTTACCACTATTAAAGTTCCATCCTATGTATATATATGTGTATGTTTGTGAGTTAGGTATAAAAAACAACATTTAAAGGCGATAAATAATTTTACCGTGCTTCTCAATTTATCTGTATCTAGATCTCCGGAACCCTTTGTCTTAAGCAGACTCACAGTATATTAACAACTAGATGCTCCTCAGGTCAACCCCTCCTGCTGTCAAAAGATACGCCACCAAGTATCATTTACTTTTATTGGTTTAATTTCAGTTTATTGATGGAATTTACAAAAGAAGTTATATTTATCGTTGTTATCAACAGGAAAAAGATACTGTATTTTATATTATTTAAAATCATGAAATCTAGTTTCCAAATTTCTAATCTAGTGTCTAGTTTTTAAAAAAAATCTTGACACAGAGGGAAAAAAAAAAAAAAAAAAACGAGCTAGAATTCGAAGGTTTTGGGTTTTAAAACATATTTCCTTAAATTAACTTAAAACTAAAATAAATGAAAAAGAAATGTGTTTCTTAATTTCGCAATAAATTAAAATCTTATACAATTTAAATACATACCAGTCGGTACCCGTCAAAACAGGACGGCTAGATAGTAAATTAATGTACTAATACACAAATTATGCTCATTACATCATTGCCAAATGTTGAAAATCATAATAATGCTCAGAAAAAAATTAATGTGTTTAAGCGGCATCGTTCTTAGTGAGTATCTAAAGCCAGATTTTAAATGTCACTGAGCATCCGCAGATAGCAATTTTTTTAATTGTAAATTACCGCTAATTAAACAACGCGAAATAAACAATTTCCATGAGGTTTAATCTTATATTTCACAAACATAATTATCATAAAAATAAAAATGGCAGAGAGAGATCTAGAGAGACTCCTCAGAATAAACGTGTTTATCGTTAAAACATGTCACTGAGCATGCGCAGAAACAGTGAGTTTCTAAAGATAGATTTAAACATGCCACGGAGCATGCGCAGAAATCAATTTTTAATTGTAAATTATTGCTAATTAATAGAAATTGCTGTTACAAAATCCAAATTTGACAAATCTACCAATTACATTCTTTTGTTTAAGACCAATATGAAGTAAATGGATGCAGTAGTTTTCTCTCACGGAATGCCCAAATAGTCGACTTAGAAACTTAAATATATATATATAGATATGTCATCAATATTAAGGGCAAATGTTTTGGGGTTCATGCCTTATACAAAACCTAGTAATACCAGGGTATGTGGTTCTGGACAACACTTAAGAATCGCAACCAGGTTCTGCAATCACTACCAGATGGTAAGAAAATGAGTTTCAGATGCAAAAGTGGCACACGCAAAATTAGTAGACCCTCTACCCAAAAAGTTTACACTCTGAAACAGGAGGTTTTTTATTTTATCTGAGGGAGCATATAATTTTTTACCGTGCACAACGTTTGAAATCGCATTTTCAATTTCTATGCCGAGCAGGGAGAATTTTGCTCCCTGAAATTTTCAAATTCCGGATTGGTTAATGCTGATATTCAAATTACGTTTCCTGCATTTGGAATTATAAATAAATAAATAAATAAATAAATAAATAAATATATACATATATATATATATATATATATATATATATATATATATATATATATATATATATATATATATATATATATATATATATATATATATATATATATACCGGGTGGTTATAACTAAACTTCCCTTATAAACGGCATCCTATAGCGCAAACGGATGAACGGAATGCAACGAAATTTTGTATATGGGCTATACACGAGATGCGCTCACGGAATTTTTAAAAGAAAAATTTAGTTCCAAAATGTCCACCAGAGGGCGCCTTTTCGGGAAAAACATGAAATTTAACACAATAAACTACCAAAACGGAATACAGAAACAATATTAACATTTATTGACTAGTTTCTGATCACCTTGCCATCGAACCACATTAAGTAAAGGTAAGGGAGAAACAAAAAACAGTTCTGTTTGCAGAAACAAGAACAGAAGCGCTCTATGCGCATATGAGGTGCGCAGCTGGGAGAGTTTAAAATCATGATTGCTCGTGCCATAGGGTTATTCAAACAAATCTATCTACTTGGAAGGACGGTATTGTGACTAGAGATGCCTCTGAGAAGTAACCGGCGACAGTACGAACAATTGTCGGACTTTGATAGGGGGCGTATAGTAGACCTCAGATGAGCAGGTTGGTCGAACATGTGTATCGGCCGTCACCTCGGTCGGAGCGATTAGGTAATTGCTCGGTGTTGGCAACAATGGATCACGGAAGGGATAGTCTACCGTCGCCGAGGGTCGGGGCGTCCCAGGAACACAAATGCGTGCGAGTATCGCACAATCATAAGAGCGGCTACGTCCGCACCAACAACATCGCTAGAATCGGTTCAACGCCATTTACCACCTTCCGGACATCCGGTGGTATCAAGGGAAACCGTTAGGAGACGACTGGCCGACGCAGGTATAAGGAGCCGACGCAGGTATCTGGAGCCGACGTCCATTAAGACGCCAACCACTGACCCCACATCATAGGCAGTGTCGATTGGACTTTTGCCGACCCCGGGGAAGCTAGGGTGTGACCGACTATAGGCTTGTGATCTTCAGCGATGAATCCCGATTCAGTCTCAATGCTGATGACCAGCGCATACGCGTGTGGAGGCGGCCTGGACACCGGTCCGATCCGGGATTTGTTGTCGAGAGGCATACGGCGATTACACAAGGTGTAATAGTGTAGAGAGTGATCTGTTGGGACCCACGTTTACATCTAGTCGTCCTTTAACGCACTTTGACGGCACGCAGTTACGTGGACGAGATTTTAACTCCAGTTGTACTGCATATGCTATCAAGTCGCCCAGGTGCCATTTATCAGCAAGACAACGCTCGTCCACATACTGTGTGACTCTCCCAACAATGTCTTCAAGGATATGGCGTACTCACATGGCCTGCCAGCTCACCAGACCTCTCGCCAATAGAGGACTTCTGGGACGTGCTTGGAAGGCAACTGCTGCAATCCCGGAATACTGGTAAATTAATTGCCCGGTTGCAAAGATTATGGCATGACCTTCCGCAGGAGGTCACAGGTGACCTCATTGATTCGATGCCATGCCGTGTTTCGGCTTGCATAGCTGCTAGAGGGGGATTTTCTACTTACTGATTTGTAACGTTTTTCAGGCCATATCTTCTTAATAAAACGGTCTGTTCTTCTGAATTTGTAGTCATTTGCTGATCTCCTCATACACTACATACATATGAAGTTTCGTGATAGTAGTCGTTTCCTTCTGGGCGCATATATTTTTTTGTGACAGAGTGTGTGTATGTATATATATATATATATATATGTGTGTGTGTGTGTGTGTATTAGGGCGGAGCGTAAAAAAAAGTTTTCGATTTCGTTTTTGACCTAGTGTGGATAAGTTGCGTACTGGTGGGTAGGTCACGTATGCAAAGTTTTGGGAAAAACAAAAAATGTCTTCCTTCTCTATTTCGGCCGTGATTTTTAGCAGATTTTTACCATACAGTTAAAAATGTGTATTTCCATTGTTTCGTATGCAACTCGTAATTTTGTTCTTAAATAAAATACAGAGGTAATTCGAAACTTAATACAGAAAGGCAGCAGTGGACTCACTGCGTGCAGAAAGGTAAAGAAATATTTTGGCATGTAAACATTGTCAACAACAACTTTAGAAACGATGCTTAAAACCTTCGTGGAAGACTCCCGGAAATTGTTCGACATTTTTTCATGTAAGTTTGTTTCTTTTAACAAATGTTCTTTCCCAAAGCATGAAAAGATCCCTAAAATGGAAAGAACTTTTCTTATAGACCAACGGGCACTTAGGCAAATGTCCATAGGCGCAATTGACTTAAAAGAAACTGAAAGGTGAGGAAACGAGCGGATAGGAAGCAGAAAGAGACAGAAGCAGCAAGTCTTAAAATAAACGTTTCGCCATCCGTTACGCCATCTAGGCTCACATTTCCTGATCCAGATTCTAACGTGAAACCACATAACTTCGATAGTGACACAGATCACTTGAAGCCTTCCCCCATCTACATCCAGGATGACTCAATCTGAAGGGAAAAAGATGTTAACATCAAGCCGATACCCAGCAGTAGCTAGAGCTTGTGACAGAACCGGAGTTTCGGATCGGGCTAGAGCCATCATTGCGAGCACTGTTTTGGAAGATTTGGGGATGATTACCGAAACAGACACTTTAATTGTAATTGATAGACATAAAATAAGAAGAGAGAGGGAAAAAATTCGGAAAGAATATCAGCAAGGAAATGAAAGACAGCTGGAACCACTGCATAGACTTTATTTTGACGGAAGGAAGGACAAAACTCTAATGCAAGAGAGCGTAGGGGGAAAGATGTACCAAAAAAGAACAGTCCTGGAAGAACACGTTACAATGATTAAGGAACCTGGAAGCAAGTACCTTGGAGACATAGCACTAACTTCATCATCAGCTTTGAGTATTTCTCAAATGATGCTGCAATTCATGGAGAATAAGAATGTTGACATTCATCAACTAGTAGCATTAGGGTGCGATGGAACAATAGTTAATCATGGCTATAAAATCGGCGTGATTCGCCTTTCTGGGGAAGCCATTGGGAAACCCTTGCACTGGTTTATCTGCCAGTTACACGCAAATAAGTTGCCACTCCGACATTTAGTGCAGCATTTGGATGGTGGAACGAGTGACCCTAATGCATTTTCTGGTCCTACGGGGAAAGCATTTGCAAATTGTAAAAACCTCTCAGTTGTGAATTTTGTAGATATTTCGAGCGAATTTCCGAAAATCGACATAAATGATCTTAGCACACACAAGCGATAGCTTTGTCACAAAAGCACCCTGGGAAAATGACTCATGCACGTTGGCTAACAACTGCAAATTGAATAAAGTGTTTATACATTAGCTCTTCAGAGCCTTCAAACCAACTTCAAACTCTGGCAGATTTCATCATGAAAATGTGCCCACCTATGTGGTTTACAGTCAAATTAAATCCATATTGCACGTATGGTCCACGAAATTTGTGGCAGACAATAAACGTCTCACGCTATCTTAAAAACGATTTAAAGACTGTGGTCGATCCCATTATCCAGAGAAATGGCTATTTCGGCCACCCGGAAGCAACAATCTTGTCAATGATCACATACGACAGAAGTCCATTGCAGAACTTGGACTACGTAGGATTTTACGAGCAAGAAAGGAAAAAAAAGGAAAGAATCAGACACTACAACATTCCGTCACTCAACTTCGAGACAGTTTCATATTCTGCCTCATTGATTGGCAGAAATGTAATTTGACGGAACCCCCAATTGACAGAAGATGATTCAGAAATTTGATTTCCAGTGGAGAGTCTGTAGCTCAACACCTGGGAAGCCTAAAATTTCCTTGCCACACCCAAAGTGTTGAACGTATCGTGAAACTAGTAACAGAGGTTTCTGCGGCTGTGTGTGGAGAAAATAAGCGTGACGGTTTAGTTAGAATCCGAACAGAGTCGTTAAAAGCTATGCCACCATTTGAAACCAAATGCTAGTACCGAGTAAAACCGGAATAACTGCAAGGGCAAAGGTATGGTTGGGTGGATAGGTGGGTACGGGTGGAACTTGCAATGCAGACACCTCCCCGTGGTGAGTTCTGGGTTTTTTTCTGAATTTTATTTCAGAAAAAGTGAAAAGCTGCATGCAAAACAATGGAAATACACATTTGTAACTGTATGGTAAAATTCTGCTAAAATTTACGGCCGAAATGGAGACGGAAGATATTTTTTGTTTTTTCCCAAAACTTTGCATACGTGACCTACCCACCAGTACACAATTTTCCCGCACTAGGGCAAAAACAAAATCGAAAGCTTTTTTTTTACGCTCCGCCCTAATGTGTATGTATATATATATATCGAAACTTTTAATTAAATGCTTCTGTTTTCTAAAATATTTTTATTCCAATTTAAATTTTTATGTAAATTTTGTTGCGATAGACACCAAAAATTTAATGCCCTGTGAAAACTGAGGAAAATTTTAAATTTTGAAAAGAAAACGTCTACCTAAATCTAATTGTCAGACTAAAGGTCGTGTTACACTCAAAGGTTGTTGGTACACTGGAGATGAATCCATTTGTAAACGTCTATCTTTATATGCACAAAATATGCATCAAAAATATGTATTTACTAATTTTAGTTAGAAAAAATACTCAGTAAAAAACTCCATTGACGTTGGGATGTAAAAACCCAATGTTTCAAAGGGAATATTTTTTGAATTCAACGGTAAATTTTTAATTTTGGGAAGGAAACGTCTAGCTGAGTCTAAACGTGAAACTATAGGTCTTTACTCCAAGGGTCTTGGTGCATTGGAAATGTTTATATTTGTAAACGTCGATTTTCATATGCACAAAATAGACATAAAAAATATGTATTTACTAATCTGTAATTAGAATAATCTGTAAGTGTAGGGCAGTCTGTAGGGTAATCTGTAATTAGAATAATACAGAGTGGAAAATTCCATTGACACTAAAATCGAAGATCCCACTGATAAAAACGGATAAATTTTTAATGCAATCGAATATTTTTAATGTAAAAAAAAGTCTACTTGAGTCTTTTGCTACTCTTCAAGGCTATTGGTACATTGCAGGTGTATTTGTAAATGTTTACCTTCATATGCACAGAAAGAAATCAGACATATAAATTTGGTATTCTATAATTAATCGAAGATCTGTGAGATCAGCTGATATACCACTATAAATGCAATTACAGCTCAAGATGCAAGGAATATCAAATTCTGGCTGCAGCTAAATAAATATTTTCCTACACTATTTTACTCCATGTGAGAGATAAATTTAGTAATTCCCTTTACATAACTTAACCCGCGAGAACTCGCACCGGGTATGACATACCCAATCCATTTTCATTCAATGTTTTTGTTATCTTCTTCTTATCGGATTAGGCCGAAATTTCGTGTAGCTGTATTCAAGGTCACATTCTTTCAGCGGGGTAAAAACTAAGTCTGCTCAATAAATAGATTTTGAGAAAAATATTTCGACGGGTATGTCATACCCGAGCGAGTCCTCGCGTCAGTCAGATCTTTCCTTTTTTTCTGTTAGTTTAGTGCATCATAGCGTGATTTTGGAATTACGACGAGGAAATAAAACAATTGCGACACCTTTTAGAGACTGTTTCTAGTGATAATGAAGCTTTATCCCAAGATAATGATGCCTCTGATGTTGGAGAATACTGTAGCAATCATGATTCTTCTACTGAAATTGAGGCAGAAACCGAAGATAAAGGTTCACTGTCAACAGCCGATTTTTATATTGGTAAAGATAAAATTACAAAATGGCTGAAGAAAAAATACCGGCAAAATGTAAGAAAGCCTTCAAGGAACGTAAGTATTAAGCTTCCAGGTAATACAAATTATTCAAGAGATGTCGCTTCTCCCGTAGATGCATGGAATGTTCTCTTCAATAGCAACATGCTAAATATGATGGTGCCTCAAACAAAACAACTTATTCAAGCCCTTCAATGGAACTGGAAATCACTAATAATGAACCGCCTGCAAAAAAAACTCAAGACAAAATATAAACGATGTTAAATTTGCCCAAGTAATAATGACTGAAAAACAAGTTTATGTGCCAAAAATGGGAAAAATGTCTGTGTTGAACATCAGTATGTAGTTTGTAAAAATTGTCTATAAAAATGTAAGTATTATTAAAATTCACTAAAAATCTTTAATTTGTTATCTTATGTTCTTTAGTTACGTAAGGTTTGCATATAAACAATATTAATTGATATTTAAATAGCAGAAATGAACTAGGGTATGAGATACCCGGCGCGAGTACTTGTGTTCGAAATTGGGCGCGAGTGCTCTCGGGTTAAACACCCATTACATCCGCCATGGACTGGAATATCGTAGGATTTCAACAAGTAATTTTGCACAAGTAAAGCTACTCGGGTAAATTCCCTTTGGAAAAAAAAAGTCACATCTTTTAAAATTCCCACAATGGGAGCGACCCCTCACTCAGAACCCGCTCTATGCACGCCTCCCATCCCCGCGCCCTCCAGAGATCATTATTATTAGAGGCCGAAATGGAAAGCAGGGTGCACCAGCACTCAGTGAACCTCCCCGTTTTGTATTTTGTTTTGAGTCCCCCGCTATTATGCGACACGGGAAATTGCTCTTGGGTAGTGTTACCATACTTTGGAGGTACGTACAGATAACGCAAGAGGATGGGGTATGGAAATAGGCAAACACAAACACACACGCGTGTGTATATATCTCCTTATATTATTTTATTCTATATATATACAGAGGCTGTTCGCACATTTTTTAGACGATTTTAGTAAGCGATAATAAAAATTCGTTTGCTGCAAAAGAAGTAATTGCAGTTGTACTATGTTTTTAAAAGTCAAAATTATCGTCTGCGGCTTGAAAATTTTGTTTTTATTCCAAATGGCGTTTTTAACAAAGCAGCGGTTCGAAGGATACATTTATGCTCTTTCCGAAGAGAAATATGCATACTCTGTTATCCAAAACGATGTGAGAGTCATGGTTTTGTGATATCTAAAGCGTCGATATGTAATATCATCAACAAGAAAGGGAAAAAAAAAAACGTCAAATTGGAGCCTCAAGTGGGACAAAAATTCCAAACAAGTATCCAAGGAAAAAATGGAAATCTTCGACTATTGCAAAGGTACGTTGTTTAATGTTAAAAGAAAATCCCCCTAGTCAAAGGTCAGTTGCAAAATCCTTAAAATACTCGGTGTCCACTCTAAACAAAATGATAAACGTTGATTTAAATCTTAAGAATGCGAAAAAACGCAATGTGCATCGTCTTCTTCCAAATCATAAAGCTGAACGCAGGACACGCTGCAGAATTCTATATGAGAAACACTTATCCAAAGAAAAATGGAAAACAGTTGTCACAATAATTGAATCATGGGTGTATTTAAATGATTGCAACAAAATAAGAGCCAACTATTATCATAAAAGGGGAGAAAAAAATTTAAGTACATGGCTCAAAGAAACGAAAGAAGTTTTTCTAAGGGATTCATGATTGTTGCTGGTTTTTCTTATAATGGCAAGTTAAAAATAAAGAGAGTGGAATAAAATGTCACGATTAACTCCAAATACTATCAGGAATATATTTTATCGCCAATTTTTCTGAATGAAATACCATCGCTTTACCCACAGTGCCATCAATCTGTGAGACTCCATCAGGACAAAGCTAGCAGTCACACATCAAAATCCACTGTAAATTTCCTGAAAGAAATGGAACAAAAAACTGGTATCAAGGCCATACCCTTCACTGATATCCCTACTAAATCTCCCGATGTATCACCTATGGATTTTTGTGCTTTCGGACTTTTAAAATCTGCATTATCCAAACGTCGTCCCAAAACCCTTACAGGACTCTGGAAAGCTGTTCAGGAGGAATGGGATAGAATACCTCTTCTGACACTTCAAAAGGCATTATTATCCTGGAAATTGCGGTGTCGAAAGATAGTTCAGAATAAGGGATGTCAAATAGAGCATTTAAATCACAAGAATTTTATGTAATTTAGTTTTGTGAATACAATATACATCGTATAAAAATGTGTGAACAGCCACTGTAAAAGAGCTTGTCTGTTTGTTTGTCCGCTATAGAATCATAGACTTACCGGGACCAAATTCGGCACAGTTAATGTTTTGGACCCTAGAAACTTAAATAAAGAAAAACGAAATTTGGGGCTCAATTGGTTTTTTAAAATTAATTTTTTAATGATTTTTGTGCCCCTAAGCGCACCTCTTAAATGTGGATACAGTCCCTTCACCACAACCCTTAAAATTCGATACGCGGAAGAAAATCGGTTTATTCTGAGACGTGATCTGGGGTGGTTTGAGAGTTGGTCTGGGGGAAACGGGGGGACGACGAGGTGTTTATTTTTCTTTCGTTTAGTTGAATCGTGTGTCTAAAAAGGTTGAGAACCGCTGCTTTAGACAATTTTAGACAATGCCGTTCAAACTAATAGAAGTTAATAAAATTTGGAAAAAAAGGAAGAAAAAAAAAGAAAAATTAAGTTTGTCCCATGGCCAGTTTTTGAAAGCCTTCTGTTGATCTAAATATATTAATTGTTTGAGGATCATAATATGGGAAGAAGTTTAAGAGTTCTACTTTTTTTCCCCTAAGTTCGCGAAACAGAGTTAACATACGCTATGTATTTGAATTACTTATTTTGTGAAATCATATAAGATAAATCTATTAGAGTTTTGGGGTTTTTTAAGCAGTAGTAGGAAAATCTCTTTAAACAGAGCAACATAACGACACATAACTTTCATTCCGAACTATTAGTCCATTAGTTATATTAAGGCATAAGAAAATTAATGAAATTATTTTTAAAGAATGATTGCCAAAACTAAAGTTGTAAATAAATCTGATTTCGACTTCAGTTTTTACCCTAGTAATTTAAGTTTAGTTGAAACTACGTGCAGTAAAGAAGGTTTTTTGTACTTTTTAGATTTAAGTATTAAAGTTAGCAATGGCTCAATAATTACAAAAATGTATGATAAACTAGATGAATATAGTTTTAAACCAAATCGTATTATGTCAATATCAACATGCTTACACCTAAACATCAAAAAAAAAATTTACTAATTTTTTAATAAGATGTAAACGTCTCAACACTTATAAAATGGAAATGGATTTTAAAATTAAACAATTTATAAATTTTGCTTTAGAGATGGGTTTCCCTAAGTCTTTTTTAATGTATAATAAAAAAAATTTCTTAAAAATCAGTAAAAACGAATATAAACACCGTTTTCTTTGACCGTAACAGTATGTTAGTTTACAACTTATTTGAGATCTGGACACAGTATAAAAGACGATTGATTCTTACATTATTACGTTATACAGGTATGTAAGCTACAAAGTTAGTTAGTTTTAGTTATATATGATTAAAACTGTTGTAATTATCGTAAACACTGTGTTTAATTAAGATTTTCCAGTTTTGAGTTTTAAAATTTTGTTTTAATTATTGATCTAACTTTTTTAACTACTACTTGACGAAAGTCTAGGTTGTACTGAGGTTTCGGGCTTCCGGGAGTGTTGCCGAGGCATAAAACTAGTTTAACCGGAGTAGGGGGGTCAAAACTCCCCCCAGCCATTAAAAACTTCAGTTTCAGGATTTGGTTGTTGTTTCCCTGGATTGGCTTTCCACCAGTTTTCTGTTTTACACTTATTTTAAAGATTAACATACATAGAAATATTAATATAGTGCAGCATAGCGCCTAAAGGTATTCTTATTGAGTATAATTAATGATTATTTAATATATCTAACATTTGTGTATATATATATATATACACTGCTGGCCACTGTAAATGCAACACCCTGAAGGAAACATGCAAATAACATGAAATTTACAACATGCATTAGCGGAGGTGAGATATGCAAATGATTAGAATTTCAGCGCAGACGCACATCACGCGCGCCTGTGGCGCCACTTCAAAACGCTATTTAAGGCTTCGAGATTTGGACGATTTCAAGTTCGGCAATTGTGTTTTTCTTGTGGTTTTTTTAACAAAACGATCAATTATGCCTCGTCGAAAACAGCGATCATCTTTTGATCAAGTATCAGAGTTCGACAGAGGAAGGATAGTGGCCTACCGAGATTGTGGATTATCTTTCAGGGAAATCGGTAGTCGTGTTGGACGAAACCAAACAAAGGTAATGCGGATCTGTGATCGTTGGATGCAGGAGGGTACGACGGACCGGCGTGTTCGATCGCATCCACCTCAGCACACTACTTCACGTGATGACAGGCAAATTGTGCGCATGGCAGTGACGGATCACTTAGTCACATCACGAACCATAGCACAGCACATGCAGTCTGTAACGCATCATCCAGTGTCTGCGCGTACCATTCGACGCCGTTTACAGCAGAGTGGTCTGTCCGCAAGACGTCCATTGCTTTGTCTACCCTTGACGCAGAACCACAGACGTCTCCGCCGCCAATGGTGCGATGACAGAAGGATGTGGACGGCAGAATGGAATGAAATTGTCTTTACTGACGAGTCACGCTTCTGTCTGCAACACCACGATGGTCGCATTCGAGTCTGGAGACCGTGAAGAGAGGATGCTGAACAGCTGCGTTATGCACCGCAACATTGGTCCTGCACCGGGTATTATGGTATGGGGCGGTATTGCATATCACTCTCGCACACCTCTAGTACGCATTGCCGGTACTTTAAACAGCCAGCGCTATATCTCCGAAGTGTTGGAGCCAGTTGTCCTTCCTTACCTTCAGGGCTTGCCCACAGCCATATTTCAACAGGATAATGCGTGACCACACGTGGCACGCATTGTCCAACGGATCTTCGTCAACCGCCAGATTGAATTGATTTCCTGGCCGCCCGGCTCTCCGGATCTTTCGCCGATAGAAAACATGTGGTCCATGGTTGTTCTACGATTGACCCAGATTCCATACCCAGCTGCCACAGCGGATCAACTTTTAACGTGTGGAATCTGCTTGGTCTGCTGTACCCCAAGAACTCATCCAAATTCTCTTTGAATCAATGCCGAGGCGTGTGGCAGCGGTGATCTCCAACAATGGCGGCTACTCTGGCTACTGATTTTGGCAGGAACCACACTTCACAGAAGTCTATAAATTTAATCATTTGATACTTGGTCAACATGTTATCTACAAAATAAATTTTGTTGTGATATCTCTTGTCTTTCTTGGTGATGCAATTTGGGTGGCCAGCAGTGTATATATACATAAACCTGCGTGTAGACATGTATGGCGCATTTCCACGAATCCTCCAGTAAATTGAAATTGTTTGGACACATCCCAGTAATAACATATTTCTATTGCCAAGATGCTATGCCAATGGAATGCCTAAGCCGCCGTTTCTGGAAAAAAAGGAGGTTTTTGCACAAACCGTACTTAACAAGTCGGAATAGATATTTTCGATTTCGGGGAATCTCGGAGGTGGAGGAGCGGATAGTGATATCATTATTCTCTTATTTCTGTTTATATGTATATATATATATATATATATATATATATATATATATATTTTTATATACCGTATGATGGGGTTACTTTGTCACAGATAGTAATTTTTCGTATTTCGGATCTTGCCCAGCACCCTTGATACCGGGTAGGAAAAGAACAGCGCCGAAAGATTGTCCGACATACAGAGACAACAAATGGCCACTGTCTGCAGCTTCTGCACGACATTTGTCTTCGCTGGCCGATGTATTGTTCAAACCTGTTTTTAAGCTATGGACTCAAACTTCGGAAACTTTGTGCGCTGAAGGCTAACACATTATACAATCGACTACCACAGGTAATTAGTTTTTATTATCAATATGTTGGTTAGATTGTGGAGCAATATAACTTTTGTGTTGTGATATTTCCTTGACATTTGAGAACTTAACCTAAATATGGAAAGGTGGCGGGGTTACTTTGTGACAAATTGACACTGTCACAAAGTAACCCACAAAGTCGACCCACCTCCTCCAACCTCTCGATGCTGCATTCTTTCATCCTCTAAAATACCACTGGAGAGAAAGAAGTATTGACTATCTGGAAAAAAAAAACTACCCGAAAAGTAGAATGTGCCGAATGACGAATTTCCTCATTTTTTCAAAGAACTGATGGCTGCCCTGGGTACCCGAGGTCTCTTTGACGTAAAAGATATAGATAAAATATACAATATTTGTATTAGGTATATATAATTGTGTATCAAGATTTTGATAAGCGTTTATTGTCTTATACTTTGTGTCAAGTAATTTGTCCTCTTAGATTTCAAGGCGAAACGACAGAAGTCCCAAAGTAGCCCCTCTCGGAGGGGCAACTTTGTGACACATTTGAATTTGAATTTCTCAATGGTAATTAAAGATCCGGGTTAGCGCAATACACTACTACGTAAGGAAAGGATGTACGAATCGTTTACAATTGTATCAATTATATATATAATCGTTTACAATTATATATATATATATATATATATATATATATATATATTTATATATATATTCATATATCTTATTAATGAAAGAGAGTGTTTGTGTGTGTGTGTGTGTGTGTGTGTGTGCGATCCCCAGGCGAATCTGTGAAACTTACAGATGTCAAATTTGGCACACGGGTAGTGCAGACTATGGAAAGGTGCACCTTGAAGCCCGAATTTTAAATTTTATTCTAGAAAATGTTTTATTTTATGTTTTGTGCGATATTTTATGTTTTTTTAACTTCAGATTACGATATCTCGGCAAAAAAGGATAATAGAATTTTGATCTTTATACAATCTAAGACTACAGACATTTCTCCTTAAAACAAGACCTCATTTGTTTAAAAATAATTTAAAACAGACTAATATTTTCATCAAAATATAAAAACCAGTTTTTAGAGAAATTTACGCGAATTTTGAGGATCTACGGTCGATGCTCTTCGAGTTTTTATCTTACAAAGAAAATATTTACATCATCTGGAAGCCGAACGCTTTCTCATTCATATAAACCTCATTTCAAGTCTCTATCTTAAAATTTCGATTTTTTAAATTGAATTTTAAAGAACGATACTTCAACACAAATTTTATGTGGTTCTTCCAACGCGGTGCTCTTAAGCTTTGGAATCAATCATTCAGAAGAACTGCGCATGCGCGCAAGGAAACGTTTCATTTACTTTTGCCGGTGTTCACTTTTTCTGTATTCTGTCAATTTTTGTTTAATTTAGTTACTTTTTTGCCTATTCTTTCCTTTTATACTTCTGTCTGAAACTCTGGAATATTTTTAATTATTATTATAATACTTCGAAACTTAACAATGTTTAAAAGGGGTGTTTTAAAACAACTGATAATTATATTTGTATTTAGCTTTGAGAAAAAAATTATCTTGTAAAGGTTTTTTTGGTCTTTTATGCTAAAATAGCACTTAAAAATCAAAAAAAGAAATAAAAACTTAACTGTAAATAGCATACCTTTTTTATAAATTGATCAATTTGAAGTAATTTTTAATGAAATTTAGCTAAAACACCTATCATTCTGCACAAAATCCTAAAGCTAAAGTTTTAAACTAATTTTAGGTTTTGATTGTGGAAATTTTTGATGTTAAAACATGTTAGCAATGTATTACATATGCATTATTTTGTATGTCAAATATAGTTGCAGATTAATTTTATAGAAATTTTTGGTATTACTTAAGTAGCATGATTTATTTTTTCTCGATGATATCTTTTTCTAAATTGTCATATTTTGAGAACATAACTTTTTTAAATTTAAAAAAACACAAATAACAGTTTAGGTTAACAAGATTTATTGTCAAGAATTATATTTCACATGATTGGACAAACCACAGGTCAAGAAGTGTTGAAATTAATGGAGGTAAGGTTAATTTTTTTTACATGTAGTAAATTTTTCATGTCCTGATAAATGATTCATAGATTAGAATCGATAGCTGATTTATACCTCATTTATATTTTTAGAATTTAACTTCTTACTTCTGTTTTAACTTTCCTGTCTATTTTACCATCATGTTTTGGTTTGCTATTATTAAATTGTGTAAAATGTTTTCATTCCTTACTACGATTTTAAAATTCTTTTTTTGTATTATTGGCCGGAGCATATCTGGCCGCAGCCTGTACTTTTTATTGATACTGTGTTATTTATACTGTTATTTTTTGTACATTATTTATACTGTATTTAGTTTTTAAATTGATTTGGTATTGTTTACCTTTCAGATTTTCCCGAATGATTTTCCGAATCTTTACCCCGGAAAGAGAAACGAGACTGGAAGTAATCAGACAACAACAGCAAAGAATATTTGGACAAAAACCACAGGATCGTCATGATTTGTTAGCAAGAGTGTTTCATCAAAAATAAAATCACTTATGAGTCTCATCACAAAGGCAAAGATTATTGGAGAAGTTAGGTGTCATATGTACACCATAATTGCAGTTTTGGCTGATTTAAACTCTGTTTTCTCACATTTGGATGCCCCTGTAGCAGTAGTGGATTACATGGTTAACTGGAGTTACTCATTTTGTTCCATTTTAAAGGATTTAGACTGTGGTTCATATGGGAATGGCGTTTAGAAACATACGGCATATGAGGCAGATATTACAGATCAAATAATAGCCAAAGATGACACCACTTCAGTCAGTTGTCACAAAACAACTGTCTCTGTCCACATGTTGCAGAAGCCTCCTCTACACGATTTCTTCATTCTGGAATGGCGTTTAGAAACATACGGCATATGAGGCAGATATTACGGATCAAATAATAGCCAAAGATAGCAAGTGTCTATAGACAATGCGTGGATTGTCCCTATTGCCCTCTACTAACCACAATTTTCAATGCCCATATAAACGTAGAGTACTGCAATTCAGTTTCATAGTGTTGCGTGTGAGTGGAACACTGGTGTGTGGTTTTCAAATGATTTTAGCTTTTACTGGAAATTAGCAGATCATTAGCTTCCAAAACAGTAATTGTAAGGAAAGTTTTGAATTTAATTTATTAAATGCTGATCACGAGATTTCTTTTCTCGAACATACAGGGGACTTTAAAAACTGGTTCTTATAATCGATAGTTTTTATATCCGATGATAACTTACAACTGCTGGAAATACCAAATTCATTGTCACATAATTTCTATTTACACCTGAAACATGGCGTTCAAAATATGGTTAAAAGGTTCAAGTTCAATCAAGGAAAAACACTCTGCTCATTTTCATATAAGTATGTATTTTTGAACTTTTTCAAACACATAGTTCTAAAAACGTTAAATAGAAAAGTGAATAAAATTATGTAGCTATTATGAATGTACATACATAATGCAATATTTTGTTCTTACATTTTTATTCATTTTCTGAAAAATGGTCAGTAATTTTTTTTTAAATAAAAATAATTTTCGGTTATCGCGACAAGTTCTTTGACAGCTTTTTGTTTATCGCATCCTTCACAAAATCGTCATTGAAAGCTAAAAACTTATTTACAGTATTGATTGCTGAAAACATTTCTTTTAAACTCGGACTAGGAAACTCGTTCAAAAGAACTTCTCAACTGGCACTGTCGTCAATATCATCATCTCTGCCAGAAATCTCTGCATTTACGCCTGCAACAATATCTTCATCCTTTACATTCCTATCAGTTGCAAGAGCAAAATCCATGTCTTCATATTCCTGAAGTGAATCTTGTTCAATTGGCAAATATCGAACCCAGTCTTGAAGCGTTTTATATCTTGCGTCTTGAGTTTAAAAAATGGTAGGATTTTGAACACTAAGAAAACCAGCAGGCAGGAAACAATTCGATTTTTTTTTATTGAAGATTGAAGATTTCATGGTCTTCATAACCTTCTCTTAACGTAGTCCAAACGGTTTTAAGCCAGTTAAACTCCTGTTGGCACGGCTGCCAGGTGATGGCCGAATTGCTAGGGCGCTGGCATTCGGTTCAGATCATGTGGGTTCGAGTCCCACTGTTGGCATGGCTGTTTGTAGCCGTCCGGATTCGGCTTCAAACTGTAGGACCCGGTCTAATTAGCCCTCATGTAGCAAAACGTTGACCGTAGCGCCTCAAACCAAACCAAAACAAACCAAACCTGGTGCCACGGCCTTCGATTCTCCACTGATTCTCCCGAACACAATGGAATGCCTCTCCCGAAATCTCTGGACCCACGAAGTTGAACAAACGAAATAATGTTTATAAAGAGCTTCCGAAATTCATTTGCTTTCGCTTGCAAAATCGGTCTGATTAGGGAAATGTCGGCAGTCCTTTGAATCTTAAACCAATGCAGAAAGGCTTCTTCTATGTCAGCATGTGGACTTTTTCGAGTGTTTCTTAATTTTAGTCCGTTTTTTTTTAGATAAAAAATGGATAAAATGGTTGAAGAACAACGTGCTGCTACTTCCCAATTAACATGTTCTTATAAGCGATTTATTTTTCCAGAAACAAATTAATTTTAAGTCACTAAAAACGATATGTTCTTATTAACGATGTTATTATAACCGGATTTTATATCCATCATTACACATGAGAATTGGCCGGGAACTACTAATTCCGTTCTGTTAAGCGATATGTTCTATAACCGGTGTTCTTATAAACAGTTTTTACTGTGTATATATATATATATATATATATATATATATATATATATATATATATATATATATAACATTAAAAACCCCATATAATTTTAAAATCTAACATTATTCTAAATTCCCTTGGGCGTACGAGCTAATTTTCGTTTTCATTTCCAAGTCCTAAAAGACCTCCGGTGGAAAATATTAAATGGCTTCCTTTTTCAAACCTGCGTGCCGTCACCCAAGATTTCATATAGGCTCTGCGCAGATTACATAAAACCACATGTGACTTATCGACAACAGCAAATCCCTAATCACTATCATGATCACATGACAAAGTTTATATAAGCCGCCTGAACAACAAACCTGTGCGATTTTCGGATTTTGTAACTGCCTTGGGAAGACGTATTCTCCGACAAAATAAATAATAGTATCATGCTGTAACTTGCTGCGTCGATTATTATTATAGCCACGACTACACCATCAGCCCCGGTGACATGCTGGACGCCAATTCTCTCCTTGGGTTGTCCAGTATGTTACATATATATATATATATATATTCCCGTGCTTGGTGTCAAAGCCGACACTCTAGGTAGCGATACAAAGGTTATGTTAATTGATCAAACAGCTAACTAATTAGAACTTCGTTACACTTAATAACAATTTATTTGGATTATTCTGGATTAATTGTCTCACGATTAGGTCGTGTTCTTGAACATCTATTACACACAAGTAATTGCCGTTGAAGTCTGGGAACACACGTTGAGGATAGTCCTCTCTGCTGGCTAGATGCACTGTAGCTGCAGGTCGTCGGTCGGACCTTCAGGGAATTAGGCTTTAACGCAGGAGTAGCACTATTGTAGGGAACGGATTCCAAACGTCGGAATCGGCTGGATTGTGGCAACCTCGAACTCCACGTGTAATCGGTAGATCTGTCACAGAGTAGTGGACGGCTCGTCCCACACACTTTCACCAAAGAAGCTAGCTGCTTCAAAACTAAGGAAGATCAAGCTTTGATCTTTCCACGATCCTTTTCAGCGAGAAAGAGGTCTTCACACTTCAGAGGTCTAAACTCAGAATCAGAATCAGGATCAGCCTAGGATCTGGATCAGATCCAGCATCAAATTCAGTCTCCGATTCTCCGACTCCTCTAAAAATCTCCTGCGTCGCCTTTTAAAACCTTTTTCCCTGGAGATCTTTAACATCCCCGCTCCTTGAATCTGGGTTCTGATAGGCCCTTCCTTTTGGCCCGTGTTCAAAACGATACCTGTTTCCATATCGTAATCGCACCGGTGGATCATTACTGCATCTTGTCAAAAGGAGGGGCCCCCTTTTGTATTTTAACGTCAAGCCGCCCAGACATCGTGGAGAATCGCTAATGTTTTTGTTTTTTTATTTTATCCTACGCCCGTCTTCGGCATTTCTGCCATCAGTCGACTAGCAGGCCAATATAGAGAAGAACATAAATAAAAGCGAGAGATAAAATTAGCCTCCACAGAGGACTCGCTATGGTAAGTTACCCTTCGCTGGGGGGAAATATTGTATCCTCGAGGTTCACCAGTAGGGTGGCTTTGTTACCAGCCGCGGTTAATAAATTTCCTGGGTCTTAAGGTTGGAAAATATCACAATATATATATATATATAAATTTCACGGCGCTTTCTCCGCGCACCCATCAAAACACTACTAATTACTCTAAATGCAGTCATCAAACAGTAGGCCCGGGAAAGAACTAATACTTAAATAACATTTAAAGACTTCTTTATTAAATAACATTAATTAATTACCCAAATAACCCAGCTAAATCGCCATTTCCAATCATCTCGCAGCTCACGCGACAGACGCACGTCTTGACTCTATCAAAGATTTCCCTAAACTGCGTAATTTCTTTCTTTTGGTTATGTAAAGGCATAGGCCCTCATCGAGAGCCCCTCGATGAGGAACATCCGATGGGTTACGTAAGATACCGCGCGTGTGCAATTCGATGACCCTGAACTCTTCGCTGCAAAAAACAGTCTACTTCCTGAATTGGAGATCACACTAGGACTTTAATAGAAAATTACCGTTTAACGCCCATTAATATAATTATATTTAGCTTATTTTTTTATCATCACAATCCCCCCCCTTCCCCATGAAGGCGTGCACACAAAGAGTAGCTATTTCTCCGGAGTACGTCTCCAGAAGAGTAAAACAACTTAAATTAATTTCAAAAATCTAAATGACCATCAACTGAAAAGAATGTTGAATAGGGACGTCTCCCCACACAACAAAAATCTCAGCAGAGAACCCATTAATTATTTCCTAAATTTTTACTAGCTAAAATTTTAACCCTAACCTAAAATTAATCCCTACATGCGCTTAGCTGGATTGGAATGAGGTGTTGTTACAGGATACACAAGTCTCCATTTGAGACATAACTTCACATACGAGAAATATTAATCGTTACAATATCAGTTATTAACATATCAAAAATATAAAAAACACCTATAATAATCAAATGTAATGTAGAAGTCCACATCTGTTCCAGAAATTTTTCTGAAAATAATACTATAACTATACAATTGTTTATGAGATCCACATTAATAAGTACACACAGAAGTAGCTCAAAAAGAGAGTTTAAACAAGATAGCTCTTTTTTTTTAACAACACACAAAGTTTAACCACATAAGTGGAGTCAAAGTGGTGTTGGGCACCCAACAAAACAAAAAGGAAACGGATGCCTGACATTCACATTATTATTACCATTATTATTACCATTATTATTATCAGTATTATTATTTTCCTTTAAATCAGAAACACATCATAAAAAGTATTTGTTTTTAAATGTATGGAATCAAAATTAATCACCCTTCAAATTTCTCTTTACCATCTTCCAAGACTTCCTTGAGACTTCCTTTCCTGAAAGAGAACTTTCTTTCTTATTATTATTCATGTACTTTTCATAATCAATCAATTGCAAACTTAAAACTCTTACCAATATGTGAATTGAAGGAAACATGTAAAATTGCTCATGCTTGTTCGAAACATAAATCCTTCACTTAATTGCTAAAATATGTTATACTCACATTTTAATCAATATTACTTATACAATCCTACCATTAAAAAAATTAAAACATATCAAAATCCCTCACTTTATATCAATAAGAAAAACAATACTACTATGATTTCCATACCTTATTTAAAAAAAAAAAAATCACATATAGCAATATAATTTTATCACTACATAAAACACTCAAAATATATTTTATTTAAACGTAAATCAAAATAAAACACTTCAAAAATCAAAATATAAAAGCACAAAAATCACATAATAAAAAAAAGACAAAATGGGCCATCACCAGATCTGAAGATTATGCAGAATTTTCTTTTTCTTTTATAAATGCTAAAAATCTGATAGTCTACTTTGTTTCTCCCCCCCTCAAAACAACAAAAAGCTGGATTACATCTTTTAGTTTCGTAGAATAACATTATTAAAACTTTTTCTAGTGTCAAGTATTAATTAATCTAAAATAGGGAATAAGTCTATCAAAACTCTCAATATTCCAATCAAAATCCTACACATGAACAGCAAATTTTAATTCAGTAGTCCAAAACTCCACTGAAATTTATAATGTTTAATGCAAACTAATTGGGAAGTGTCGTAAGAAAAATTTTAAATGCCCAAATCCCATAGCTGTACCAAAGTTTTACCTGATCTTCAGTGAAACTTGGGTAGGTATCATCAGTGTTAAAAGTATGGGTTTATTGCTCCCGAAATTAAACTGAATTTACTTTAGATTCTGACGCCACATCGTCAAAAACATTTCTATTTATACATCAAAACAAGCTAACTATTAAGAAATTCAAAAATCATAGACCCTTCTCAGTTACAATAGTTAAATCATAAAATTTTGGCTTACCATTAGAAACTTAAATTTACAGTAATCATCATTTTTTAAAATCATTAATTCAAATTAGATAGAAAACAAAATTTGCGGTAATTTAATTAACTTCTTTCGGTTCTCCGGATAATGTTTGATAAACAGTAGTATCCACTTGCGATGGCTCATATTCTTCAATGTTTTAAAACACACGTCACAGAATTCCGCAATGGTGCAATGCTGAATGTTGCCTGTCGAATTCACAAACAAAACACCACTTTTTTGAAGAACAGAATAATTCCCGCTGGTTGCACCGGATAATGAAATCATTTTTTCGTCGCTCATTCTGTTAACCGTATGCCACATAAATTACGTTTTGTCTCGCTGAAATCTCTGAGAAATTTTTATACACATATATGAAGATCAGCATCTCACGGTACTTACTCTTTGCAAGTCGAAAATCACTTTCCGAACCGATATTTACTTTTCGAACTGGTATTTACTTTACAAGGCGCTGTCGCGGAGATGAGAGATGAGGAAAAATGGGAAAATTAAATTTAAATTTTATATTCGTATACCTAATTTTAAAAAGCAATGGGTTTCGAGAACGCAAATTCGGATCCTACTCGACTTTTGTCACGGCGCTTTCGCCGCCCACCCATCAAAACATTACTAATTACTCTAAATGCAGTTATCAAACAGTAGGCCGGGGAAAGAACTAATACTTAAATAACATTTAAAGACTTCTTTATTAATTAACATTAATTAATTACCCAAATAACCCAGCTAAATCTCCATTTCCAATCATCTCGCAGCTCACGCGACAGACGCACGTCTTGACTCTATCAAAGATTTCCCTAAACTGCGTAACTTCTTTCTCTTGTTTATATAAAGGCGTAGGCCCTCATCGAGAGCCCCTTTCTCGAACATCCGATGGGTTATGTAAGATAACGCGCGTGTGCAAATCGATGACCCTGAACTCTTCGCTGCGAAAAACAGTCTACTTCCTGAATTGGAGATCACACTAGGACTTTAATAGAAAATTACCGTTTAACGCTCATTAATGTAATTAAATATAGCTTGTGCTTCTATCATCACATACATATAGATATATATAATCACATATATACACACTATATGGTTATCATATATATACTACCATATATACTATCATATATATACTACCAAGAAGTATTTCGACACCCTTGCAAATAACGATATCTGCGGTCCTGATATACGTCATGCCCTCCAACGTTAAATATCATGTAGGAAACAACATTGGCATTAGTCGCATGCAAGATGCAATTAAGTGCAGAGTTATTTGATTTAGAGAAATGTGTAATCGTCGGGAATCACGAAAATGGCGGATCCTTAAGGGAAATATCTAGAGAGCTGAATTACCCAAATTCGACAGTGGCATGTGTGATCCAGAAGTAGAATGTAAGTGGTGATTGTCGGAATATGCCCCGAGTCGGCAAATCCACAAAACTAGGAAATAGAGGTCAACGGATTCTGTTCCGAGAAATTCGGAAGAACCTTACCCAACCGATTACACACATAATGAAGGAGTTTCAAAAGGCATAGTCGAGTGTTGAATACCATCCGTAAGGAAGCGCATCTGGGACGTTTCCATGGTCTTGCTGCCACCCATAAGCTTTTGATCACAATGTCTAACCGCGCTGATCTGTTAATGTGGTGCAAAGCACGTCGAAAGGGGAACGTAGATCAGTGGAAATGAGTTCTCTGGAGGTTCACCCTCTACCGTTAGAATGGCAAGGCCTGGGTCTGGCGTCTACCCGGCGCCTCCTGCTTGAATGCATTGTGCCCCCAGTAAAGTTCAGCGGAGGTGGAATTAGATTCTGGGCTTTTTTTCCTGGTATAGTCTAGGAGCCTTGGTTCCAAATCATGGTAAGCTCAACGCCGACGCCTACTGCACTATTTTGGATGACTATGTGCTTCCTACGGTTTCGCAGTTTTACGGGTTGGCCCATGTTACTTCCTGGACGACAATACCTGCTGTCATGTTCCGAGGTACACCGTGGATTTGTATGGTGACAATGGGGTTAGCCGAATGGACTGGCCTGCCCAAAGTTTAGATCTGAACCGTAAGGAGAACCTCTGGGACAAGTTGGATCGCCGAATTAAGGGGTACAGCAACCGTTTAAAATGGGTGAAGAAACTTACAAGTCTTCTCCAAGCCGAGTGGAAGAAAATACCTCTAGCCGACATACAAGGACTTTTGGAAAGCATGCTGTAATTGACTCTCGTGGAGGCTCTACCAACTATTGAGTATGATTTTTTTTTCTTTTCTATCACAGTTTTCCAAATGCTGATTGGTAGATAGTGTATATACATATGTGTGTGTATGTATATATATAAACATACATTTATATTTATATATATATATATACGAGGGCTGTCCGTAAAGTATCCGAACTGAATGTATAAAACATAATACAGACACCGGTCTGCATGCGCACGCTAATTAGCATGTTTAAACATATGTAAACTTGATATGTTCGCAATTATCCAAGCACTGCGAAGCGCGGTTCTCTTGTAGCAATGACGAAAAGTGAACGCAGTGGAAGTCTCGTGTCGGGTTGGATCATGACGGAATCTACTGAGCAACGTGTTTGCATCAAATTTTGTAATAAAATTGGAAAAACGGCAACCGAAACGTTCGATTTGCTTAAGAAAGCATATGGTGATGATCTTATGGGCCGAACTCAGGTGTTTCAATGGTTTAGACGTTTTAAAGATGGAAGGGAATCTGTGGAAAGTGATGCACGATCAGGGCGTCCATCAACATCGAGAAATGATGTCAAAGTGGAACATGTTGGTACTGTGGTGCGACCAGATCGACGAATGACAGTTCGAAAGATTGCGGGAGGTGGACAGATTATCGAGAGGTGGACAAACCATTAATAAAGAGTTCTACCGTGATGTTCTTAGGCGACTTCGTGATTCCGTGAGGAGGAAACGACCAGCAAAGTGGAAATGTGGGAAATGGATGCTTCACCACGATAATGCCCCTGCTCACTTCTCACATGTGGTTCAAAACTTTTTAATCAAACATGGCACCGTTCAAGTCCCGCAACCTCCCTACTCACCAGACCTCGCTCCGTGCGACTTTTTCGCATTTCCAAAGCTAAAGAAATCGCTTAAAGGACGACGGTTTGAGGATGTGACGACCATCAAACAAAAAGCGACCGAACAGCTGTTGACCATTCCAAAGAACGACTTCCAATCCTGCTTCCAAGAGTGGCAACAACGTTTGGCTAAGTGTGTTTCTTCTCAAGGACGATACTTTGAAGGGAATTAAACTGAAGTATGTATATCCATTATATTTGTTTAGTTATAAATTAAATTCGGATACTTTACGGACAGCCCCCGTATATATAAATAAATATATATATATACACTCACATGTACATACATACACACACACATACATATACTTGATGGCAATGGAACGTCTAAGTTTTGCTCGAGATTTGATGGCTTTGAGAATGGAGATAACATCCAAATTTAACCTTCTTTCTGTGCCAATAGCTGTTTTTTTATCAGCACTTCTTTCGAAATGAGGTTAAATCGTCGATTGTCGTTTTTTTAAAACTTTTATATCACATTTCATGGAATTTTCCAACCCCGTTTGGCGATCTATCGCCGCAGTTGGTAACATGTTCTTCATATTAACAATTTGTTTCAATAAAATTAGTTTTAATAAAAAATATTACTTTAGATAAAGTATTGATGGCTCACTGCGGAAGACGCTTGAATATAGAGATAAAATCGGTCACAATACGAAAGAGACCGTGGTAATTATACACGAAGTGAACCAGATTGTAATTTAAATGAAGACGAAAAAACAATATCGGAAACGAAACAAATTTAGAAAAATTTCAAGTCCGCGCAAAGCGTTTGAAAAGACGAAAAGTTTTAAATGTAAATTATTATCTTATCTCTCCCAAGTAAGTTATCATTTTATCGGTAAGATAGATTTCCAGCAAAATCCGATTTTCTTCACTAGCGAATCTTAAAGCCTATTATTTCCACAGCACAAACACATGCAATTCGTCTGAGTGGAAATTTAATTATGAAAATATGATAGCAATGAAAAGTAAATGCGTATTGATTTCAGCCGGTAAAATCTCAGGATTATTTTACTTAACAAATATTGACAGTGTAAGACAAAGAACCACGTCCAATAATTTTAAAAAAGTAACTGCACGCAATAATTAAAAGAAATCCTCGTTGATACATGATCAATAATTATTTACTTATTTGCGTAAAGAGCTTAAAAACCAGATCGGGAGATTGCGTGTACCATCGATTTTCAGTTTGCTTGAATGCGATAAAAAAACTTAAATAACTCGAATACTAAGAAAATTATTGAAATCTAACTGAATAAACCTATGGGATTATCAACGATAGATCAAAGTATACCATAGAGGGAAAAAATTTTAAACATTATAATACCTCATTGCGAAAAATTAAGAGGATTTATTTATAGACGATTTATTTTTATATGCTCGAAGCAGGAGAATTATTCTTTAAACGCATTACAACAGAAATAAATTAGGGATTTTTTAGCGGAACGGGGACTATTTTCGTACTGGAAACGTCATAAAACAGAAAAAAATACGGGAATTTTTAAGATTTGAACAAAAATTACTGTTTTGCTCCCATTTTATAAATTCGTCAAATTTGCGAATGTTTTAAAAGGATGAATCCATTTTTTTAATCAATGCCGAATTCGCGGACCACTTCTTAGTTTTTCTTGAACCACCTGTGGTTCGTGGATCATCGGTTGATAACCAGTTGCCTGCAGCAAACACGTAACACTCGAAATGTGATGTGGGCCGTATTAATTTAAAGAAAATCTGCGAAAATGTTTTATCCAACAAAAAATAAATTAATGATTATATAATTATTAAATAAATATTAATATTCATTACTCAGAAATTCTTTTCGTAATACTATAAATAAAAAAATAGTATTCCTTATGTTTTAGATTTATAATATTATGCCTCTTCACAAAAAAGCTTCGCTGGCCACAGAGTGAGTGCTGGCGGCCGTATGCTGTAGAGGCCTGGTCTGGAACAGTGTTCCTCAACCTTTTTTTTGACGTGGCCCCTTTTGACTTTTTTTTCGTTACCAGAACATGTTTTATTTATAATTTTTATACAAAGTGCAATTACATAAAAATTTATATTTAAGTATTTCTCGTCTTGTGTGACCGTTGCGCCTGATGACCCAACATAAACTCTTTTATATTGCTGTGAGGGTTAACAGAAGAAAAACTCTGACCCTTATGTTAGGCGATCCCGCGTGTGGCTGAGCAGATAACTAACCCGACCGAAACCCGCTCCCACCAAATAAGAATCAGGAATTGCCATAAAATACAGTTTTGCTTTATTACAAAGCTGTGGCATTATTTTCGATACTGTATCCTCTATCTGGAAATAGTGTTTATTGTGACTGAAAGATCCTTTGGCTGCTGTGTCACTCTGCAGCTCTATGAGAGCTTCAACCGAGGAGACATCCATCTGCTGCATTCACAGCAAAAGCATCAGCTACTCAGGCGGGGATATCCATGTCTAGCAGATGACGGAAACGATGTCCATGTCATAAAACCTCTTAAAACTATCCATATACACAATTATTTCACAATTAACTGCCACTAAAAGGGCAACGTAGAGTATTCAACATCTGTGTAATACCCTACGCTGCAATTTGTTTCCTTCTGTGGCCGCCTAGTTTTGTGTCATGGTCCCCCTATGAAACGATTTTCCCCTGTGCGACCCCGGTATATTCTAAGGCCTCCAGGGGCCCGTATGGACCACTGTTGAAAACCACTGGTCTAGAAGTATGTTTTAAGCCAAGAAAATATTTTTTTTTTTTTTTAGGATTTAGCGACCTATTTAATCTGTTTACAAAAGTTATTTTAGATATGGTCATTTTTCGGCCAACAAGGCACGAGGAAACTCTACCAGCTGAATATCTCGACGATGGGAGAAGTCATTTACAGTTTATGACATCTCTCACTTTAAAACGTTGTCTCCCTTTCTGCGCTGGGGTCGAGATCATTATAAAAGTCGCTTCCGTGTGATTATGGATGGAAGAGGTGGGGTGTAGAGTTCAGGGAGGATGTAGAATTCGAAAAAGGGTCGTTTTTCAGAGACAACGAAATTACGAGCCCGTTTCGATGAAAAATTTATTAAACAAACCTGCTTTTTTCGCCAAACTGACGTACAAACAAACCCTTTAATGCAGGTTTCAAAAATTAATCATTCTTTTTGTAGTTCTTCGATAACTCCCGAGTAATTACGCCTGTGTAAATATTATCAATAGGGGAAACACAAAATGCCAAATGCGTCTCCAAAACGGGAAATTTTTTGGCAAAAAAAGATAAATGTTATTTTCCAAACGAAAATCGAGATTTATTTTTCTATCATATCATAACGTGACAGGGATTCCGTGCGTGGAGAATTAATGAATAACAAATTTATAAACACATTCCTAATCTAGCCTTTCTTTAAATTTAGTAATTACTACATATTTTTGGAATCTTCCGTCGCTATTGACGCTTCGTTATTTACGCCAGAAGTAATTTTGTGAGGCCAATAAGCGCTTTGAAATGCAATTAATTTTTTGCCCATTTAATTAGTCAGTGTCAAGTTTCATTTTTAGAAAACTTGTTACGCGTTTATTATCACTCAAAGTGTATACTGAGTTATAGAGTAAACATAATTGTGATACGAAAATAATTAACACAGTTTGATGGCTTCTTTATTCCTTACTTCCCTGTGGCTCTTTTCCCTATATCGATTTGCGGGTTTTTCTTTATGTCCCTTAAACTGTCTCCTCTTACCAATAGAACCTTGTAAACAATTGAGCATTATTTTGATGGCATAGTTCTTTCCTTCGAAAAAGTACTTTAAATTTATTCAGTTGTTATTGCTAGAAACTTAACAAACGATGTCACGTGTTTCTGGATGGCAGCAGTATATCTCCTATATAATAACAGCTGAAGGTAAACAAATGTTAGTGTGTCAGTCAGCAGACACGGGGACGGGCTAATCTCGCGAACCGAGCATAGCAGGATATCGCGACTAGTACCGATGGACGCGGACGGACGAGACGCGTGCACTGGTGCCATAAAAACTTCAAACTTTTTTAATTATAAAATTAACACCGCCGAACTCAAAAGAAGCGGACAGCAGAAACAGATGACATTCTGAGTGGGCCAGCTCCTTTCAGTTTCGCAAATTTCAACTATTTTCATGCATGCAAAATTGAACTTTTTCGCCCACCAATCGACAAATTTTTTATTCCCATGTGTTTTTCAACTCTTCATCTTTTAGGATATACACATTTTTATAAAGTTAAAAATGTTTTTCATTTCAAACGCAGCTTTTCCCCAAAGCAGTTTTCCGAATTTCCCGGAATCGACAATTTTGATAGACAAATATTTCGGTTTTCTGCACCTATTAATGTCAATTTTACGATTTATCGACATTTGCTAGATTTTCAGCTTCCAAAATATAAGAAATACAATTAATAAAATAAATGTTATCATTCTAAAAAAGCGTAATTAGAGAACTCTCTTTTGAAATTTCCCGCACTGATCGCCATAGTATCTGAATGTAACTGAATGGGGAGTTCAAAATTTTTCGACTTATTATTTTACTCACTAATAATTCCAGCAAGTTCGTAAAATTTGTTTCTAATTAATGAGCAACTGATGAGGATTCTTCCGCCACCAATTTTGAATTCATCAAAACTGTCTTTCTATTTTTTTATGCACTTTTTACTCCCATGAGATGTGATATTTACATTCGGCCATTTTGCCAAAAGGAAAATAATTACTTGATAACGAGTCATCTATTTAATAATTGAAATCCTGAAATAATTTTAAAGTACCAGAAATAATTTTTGTTTTAGCAAATGAGAAGTTAAAATCTTTAGAATTTATTCTAATTCAATAAACTACTTTTTTGTTTAAAAAGCAAAATTTGACAACGGAAATTGGAAAGAAGTTTTTCAGAAGCCAAAAACCAAAATTTGAAAAAGAGAATTTTAAATAGTTATTTCATTTTTTTAAAATTCTAACATATTTATAAAAGTTATTAAACAGTGTTTAATATTTAAGAAATAAAACCATTTCATTTTAAATCGAAAAAGCAACACATCGTGTTCCCACTCAGATAGCTTGTATATATATATATATATATATATATATATATATATATATATATATATATATATGTATGTATGTATGTGTTCATGTGTGTGTGTTTGGACCTACCCATGTACGGGGCACTTGGCGCGCAGGAGATGGAATTTTTTTGTAACGTCCTAGAGTGACGTACTCGGCTTGCATCTCTCACCTGATAACGAGCAAACATGTTTTTCCTGAGATTAATACTTAATTTTCTATTTTTATGTAAATAGTTACTGTAAATATACAAGTAGACATTAAGCTCTCGGGTTATATATATAACTCAATATGTATATATATATATATATATATATATATATATATATATATATATATATATATATATATATATATATATATATATATTTATATATATATATATATATATATATATATATATATATATATATATATATATATATTTATATATATATATATATATATATATATATATATATATATATATATATATATATATATATATATATATATATATATATATATATATATAACAATTAAGAGTAGCTATAAGCCACATCTAGACAGTTCACTGTTAGATATCATTACGTTCTCTCCTCCAGTGCTTCCCTGCTGAAGCCCACTCGGGGAGAAGGGGATCACCCTTTTTCCTCCTCCCTGCTACAGCTGGCGATGTTTTGAATTGTATGGCCTTTGTAATAGGACTGTTTATATCGTATAATGGGTTAAAAAAAAAAACCTCTCGTTCAGGGCGTGATTTACCCGCCGTTGATAAAGACAAAAAAAAAAAAAAACAAGTTACGGGGCTTTTCCTCTTGGATTTCTATCGGCCTGCTCCCGTGTCCTGCTGTGTTAAACGTTAAATTTGAATATATATATATATGTGTGTGTGTGTATATATATATATATATATATATATATGTATATATCTTTATATATAAAAGGCAAAGTCTGTGTGTGTGTGACCAAGTTTTTGTCTGCTCGCGGCACGGCGCAAAGACGGCAGGTCGGACAGTCTTGAGATTCGACACGAAGATGCCCCCCGAGGTCTCATTATGCACCTCGAAGCCCTTTTTTCGATTTTTTAATTAGATTTTCCGTAATTAAATATTTAGTCGCGATTTGGAGCTCCCGGAAGAGTAAAAGCTCCTTAAATCCTAACGTATCCGTCCAAGAATTTTTTTTTCGGACTAGCCTATACGGGAAAGATGACACTATACGGAAATCACAATTAAAATTGTCTGTCTTAATTTATCGATTAATTGTGATTTTTTTTCGATCGCCTGTACGCACCCGTTTTTCGAAAAAAACGCGATTTTGGCCGCGACCCTTTTTTCCAAATTGTACGTAAATGTCGTTACACTTTTACGAAATTTTTATCTCAGAGACCCTAGACATCACAGTTTCGAAATCCAGAACCAAAATTAATTTACAAATTGTAGTTATTTTTTAATAATTTATTTTATGAGTCGGAAACTCTTGCGAGAAATCTCATTTTGGAGATTTCGTTCTTCATTTCCGGACGAAGGTAAAGAGGGGGAAAACAGGTTTTTGACGTCAAGCCGTTTTCGTCGGTCGTTTTCGACGTCAAGCACGTGATGTGTTGGGGCGTTTGTTTTCTATGAGGGATTGGGTCGTTAAAGGAAATCGATTACTATTGCAGTGATAATCGATTAAAAAATCGCATTTAGTAATGCCGTAATTTTTTTGGCCAACACTTAGTTAATATCATATAATTTGTGGTGTGTTTGTGGAAAACGTTTTTCGTCTCGCTGACTGTTGTGGAAAGTTTTAAGTAATCCTATGACAAAAATTTTGCCAAAATGCGCCAGAAAGGATTAAATTTATATGGGTAAAATAATGCATCGTGGTGAGGAAAAGGATGACAGCGATGCCCATTAACAAAGGGTTAAGGCTACTAAAAAATTGGTAATTACATTACCCGAGCAACGCCGGGACGG
This sequence comes from Dolomedes plantarius, assembly GCA_907164885.2. Taxonomy (NCBI): domain Eukaryota; kingdom Metazoa; phylum Arthropoda; class Arachnida; order Araneae; family Dolomedidae; genus Dolomedes; species Dolomedes plantarius. Next base: position 220,179,705 of record OU015493.1, read on the forward strand.
GTACAGCTAGTATATATATATATATATATATATATATATATATATATATATATATATATATATATATATATATATATATATATATATATATTATATATATATATATATATTTATATATATATATATATATATATATATATATATATATATATATATATATATATATATATATATATGTATATATATGTATATATATATATATATATATATATATATATATATATATATATATATATATATATATATATATATATATATATATATATACAGGTGGTTATCAAATTAATGGAAACACTTAGGAAAAACATGAAATTCTTTATTAATATGGTATAGGATCATCTATTGCTGGGGCGGTTTATTGGGTTTTGTGCCGTTTAAAGTTTTATAAGATTAAAGTTATAATATTAGCAGGGTTTGCTTACTAATTAGTTATTACCCATTACTTAATTACCCAGGTTCGTTTTAACCCCAGCATGTAAATACTGTAGAAAAGATTAGACACAACTTAAATGTTTTATATAAATGATGAGGACCAATATTTAAAAGTTAACAACAAATATTTATTACACACATAAACAATTAAATTACAGTATTAAAATCATTATTCAAATAACTACATGGATAATAAAAAATGTTCTAAAATGATTAATATTCTTTCAAATAACAAATTGGGTCCTCACCGGATAAAACAAGGTATGTATCATTTACGGGATTTTAATTTAAATTTAAATCTTAAAATAGTACTGTCAACAGGCAACAGAAATGTAGAGACTGACTTACCCCAAATTCGGATAGCTAAGATGACATCATTGGGATAGTGGCAGGGTGAACTCGAGAGTCCACCACAGGGCAATCCCGTAGGCTATTCGCCCTCTGCACACCTTAATCCTCTGCACACTCTCTCTCTAACTCTCTGAAAACTTTTTCCTCTCCCTGTATCATTTCTACCCCTTAATATTTATCTCAACTTTTTGCATACATGTTTTCACCTTCCAATCACAATATTTTCTTCTCCACATAAACCCCACCTACGTCTTAAAACCCTTTTCTAGTGGCCCTAATATTTCTCTTTTATTAAAATCACACTTCTCATTGGACCTATACTAAACATTTTCATATTCTTTCACATTTTCCCCCTGTTCCTTTCTACATTTTTCTTATATTTTATTTTCTAACACCTGGTCAGTTTTATAACATCTTTTCCTGACCATGATCCAACAATACTGCTACTGTTGCGTAAATTTCACTATAATCCTTTCAATTCTTATTCCTTATTCTAAAGGGCTTTTTCGACTGACCCTCGTCCAACGCAAATCTTTTATCATGGGGCTTTTGACTAACCGCGATTCTAGCTTACTACTGGGCCTTTCTTATGGGGCTAATTCATCGATTACTGAGTCAAAGGACACCGCGCTATTCTCCAACGTTTTCCCCTCTTTACCATAAATATATTTTTATTGCGTACGTTTCCCTTTTCTAACAATCTTTTAAACTTATGTAAAAGGCCTTTTCTTATGCTTTCACTACAGCCGCCTCAATCTATCCTTCCTCTGCGTATACAATTTTTATAGCTGACCCTTTCTTAATTCTTATTCCCCTTCACAACGCTTCACAATGGATAGAAGAATCTTCAAATGGCTTGCAGCTTTTTAAAAAAAATCTCCGAAAACCTTTTGCTGGCTTAAAGAGCCAGCACTATGGCATTTAATACCACCTCGATTCACTAAGGAAGTGAATTAAGAAATTCATGAATATATATATATATATATATATATATATATATATATATATATATATATATATATATATATATATATATATATATATATATATATATATATATATATATATATTTATATATATATATATATATATTATATATATTTATATATATATATATATATATATATATATATATATATATATATATATATATATATATATATATATATATATATATATATATATATACAGGTGGTTATCAAATTAATGGAAACAGTTAGGAAAAACATGAAATTCTTTATTAATATGGTATAGGATCATCTATGGCATTTAATACCACCTCGATTCACTAAGGAAGTGAATTAAGAAATTCATGAATAGTGGTTAAGAGAATATTATACCATTCTTTATGGATAAATTGTCAATGTTCGTGTAGAAATCCTATTGCTGAGTATTGATTCCTGACTCTGTTCCCTAAAACAGACCACAGCAGTTAAATGAAATTGAGGTTTAAGTACTTTGCGGGCCCGATAAGGTGTTTGACTTGGTTTTTTATGTTCCTCAAACCACGACCTAACAAGTCTAGCTGTATGGATAGGAGCATTATCATCAGGGAGAATGCCATCTCCCACAGGAAACAATTTTTGCACCATAGGATGGATCTGGTCGGCTAAAAGTTCGCCATAGTCCTTCCCAGTCAATCTCCCTGTCGGGGTTACAATAGATCGCTTTTGAAAACCAAGAGATGGCCGCCGAAACCCTGAGAAATTTCTTCTCCATGTTTGACAGCTGGCTTGAGACAAGCATGATAATACGCTTGTGTAGGTGTTCTTCAGACATACTCACGTCCTGTTGCAGGGAACAAAGTGAACAATGATTCGTTTAACCAAATGTCATATTTCAACGTATCACTCTACCACGATTTGTGCTCGGGGCACCACTGTAGAAGACGGTTTGTTTCCACATCTGTTACAAGTGGCTTGGGAATTTCTACTCTGCCGTAAATGTTTTGTTTCTGAAGTTTTCTCTTACCTGGAATGCCTGGTACTGGAGCCTGCAGATTAAAATGGAGCTCTACGGTCACTTTGGCTGCAGTTGTCTTCTTTTTTGAAGTCACAGTCTGAAGCGGACTGTGATCACCTGTCAGTCTCTTTCACTTAGCTTTCCCTTTCGTCCACTATTCTGTTTCACAGACGATGTCTTTCCGTGAACTCTGTATGCCATCATGACTTCCGATATCATAGCTCGGTAAACACCCAAACCCATGAGGGCTGTTGTAACAGATACTCCAAATATACGCGCTTCAACAATTTGCCTTCTGCACGGTCTACAAGGTTTGGCATCTTACGCTATCCCCATAGTTTCATCACTGCATGATGCCCATAGTTTCAAAACTGCTACTTTAGAGTAGATTAATGTATACACTATATTCTATAAAAAAATATTGGTCCCTAAACTTGTTTTTACGGAATAAGAAGCACTTCCATAAACACCACTAATATTGATGCGTTGCCATTATTTTGATAACACACATATATATATATATATATATACTAGCTGTTAGGAATGAATTCTACCTATAGTGTAAAATCGTAATTTCATTTATGGGTATTTAAAAGTATATGTACAGTATCCAAATGATAAAATAAAATTATAAATTCACTCTATTATTTAATTCAAAACTTGATTATAAACAACACTTTTAGTTTTCTATATTCATCTCAGTGACTCCGAAAGCAATGGATACGACACTACACTCAGACATTTTTGACATTTTATTTTCCCCCTTCCCCCCTCCTCACACAATGCTGATGCGGGGGCTGAACTTGCACTTAAACGGCATCAGTTGTGTCAGTATTCGTCTCAGTGACCCCGAAAACTATGGAGTCGACAAAACTCTCGGTCATTTTGGACATTTTGTGTCCTCCCCATCCCCCCCCCCAACGTTGATTGGGGGGAGGGTGCTGAACTCTCACTTAAACGGCATTGGGATTGCCACTATTTCTCTCAGAAACCCCGAAAACTATGGATTCGACATTACTCTCGTCAATTTTGGAGATTTTATATTCTTCATTCTTCCCCCCTCAACTCCTATGTTAATGGGGGGGGCTGAACTTGTACTTGAATGACATCGGGAGTGTCACTATTAATCTCAGCGATCCCGAAAACTATGGATTCGACAGTGATATCAGTCGTTTTTGATTATTTTTACATGTGACCCCCTCCTAGGGTGCTAGGGGTGTGTTATTGTGAATTTAAACCATTCTCGAATCAACTTAATCTCACACACAAAATTTCATAAAAATCAGTCCAGCCGTTTAGGAGGAGTTCAGTGACATACACACGGACAGAAGAAATGTATATACACTCATGGACAAAAAAATTAGCGCACCAAGAAGGAGTCGTCAAAATGAAACGAAATTTTACATACGTAATGACTACTTTGATATAAGTAAATGATAAGAAAATCAAAGAAAAAGGATAATTTATTTCAGAGAAAAAGGCAAAAGAACGGAGGAGTTAATACTCCGTTGGACCCCCTCTAGCGCGAATGCACGATGCGATACGATCGGGCATTGAATCATACAAGTTCTGTATGATGTCTTGAGACATTTCGTTCCATATTTGCTGTAACCTTGCCTCTAGTTCGTTAAAACTCGTGGGATGCGCAACTCGTCGTCCCAAATGATCCCAGATATGCTCTATTGGAGACAAATCTGGGGATCGGGCAAGCCAAGGAGGGGTAGTAACAGTGCGGAGACAGTTTTGTGACACCCTTGCCGTATGAGGCCCAGCATTGTCTTGTTGAAAAATGGCTCCTGGGAGCCGTTGCATGAGTGGCAACATATGTGGTTGCAGGATTTCATGAACATAATGCTGGGCTGTCATGGTGCCACGGAACAATACTAGGGGTGACCGTGTATTGTAGACAATGGCACCCCATACCATCACACCAGCTGTGGGAGCGATGTGTCGCTGTACAGCAAAGGCAGGATTGAAGCGTTCACCACGGGCTCTCCACACACGAAAACGATTGTCATCACTGCCGAGTTTGAATCTGGATTCGTCACTAAAGACGACCTGGTTCCATTCCACTGCAGTCCAGTTTCCTCGTGCGCGGCAAAACTCCAAACGGAGGCGTCGATGGGTGGACGTCAAATGCAGCACACGTAATGGGCGCCGCGATACCAACTGTCCTTCAGCCAGGCGCCTTCGTATGGTTCGAGAAGACACAGAGGCCCCTAGTGAAGGTGCTACCTGTGCCTGGATGGCGGCCGATGAAGCATTTGGCTGTACGCGTGCATTTCTTACGATGTGGCGGTCTTCTCGACGACTGGTCTGTCGAGGGCGTCCTGAGCCTGGTCTTCGTGTACATGACATCTCTCGGGTCCACTGGTCCCAACACCTCCTCACAACACAATCAGAGCGGCCTAACCACCCAGCCTCCATCATCCCGACGATTCTCCCCCTCTCAAACTGCGACAACTGCTTATATTGTCTTCGAACACGGCGTAATGGCATGTCTATCACATCTCTTCCTTTGTAAATGATTCAGCACACTCAAACAAGGTTTGGTTACCTGTTTTATACTCCACAGAGTACGATGTACAACGCCCTCTACCGGCTATACTTAATGCGCAATCACGCTGCATTTCTAATCACTTGCATATCTCCCCGACATGTACCTTCATTGCAAGTTTCTTTACGATCCCGCAATTATTTCTTGGTGCGCTAATTTTTTTGTCCATGAGTGTATAAAGATATATATGTATATATATATATATATATATATATATATATATATATATATATATATATATGTATGTATGTATATATATATATATATATATATATATATATATATATATATATATATATATATATATATATATATATGTATGTATGTATATATATATATATATATATATATATATAATATATATGTATATATATATGCATATGAATATCCGTGTATACGAATATGATTTATATATATGATAGCCATCATGTGGTATTTTTTTTCAATCGAACATTTCTATACTTTTCACTTAAACCGTAATTTGTCTCGATTTGCCCCCCTACTCTGCAAATGTTTTATTAAAAACCAACTTTCGGAAGCTTTTTTTTTACCGTAAATTTGCCTTAAAATACCCCCTCGTTTATGCTTAATATAGAATGACGTTAAAACTTTTTTTTGTAGACTCGGGATCGTGTAACTGATTTCCCTGCACTCCTCCCTCCACCCGAAATCACAAAAGTTATACAGCCGGGGTGATATATTAATAGAGTTGTCTCGTAAAAACCTGACCACGTTTTTCAATTTTTTTTAAAGGCAGAACGGATTCTCCCTTTTCTGAAAGTCACTGGTAAGTGAATCACGGGGATAAGGAGGCGAGGGAGGTGGCAAGAGCCCGGGCGGATTTTCAAAGTGTCAGTACACATTATGAGTGGGTCCGTTGTAGATCACGGTTTAATTTCACAGTTTTGCACAAAATATATTTTAAAAAGTTGTTTGTACTTTTATAACTGATTTCTATGTATTTTTCAGTGCTGATTTCAAAAACGAAATCCATTTTTGTATCACGTCAGGTTATCTCACTAAAAGGGTGTGAATTTTGGGTGAAAAACTCAATTTAACGCAAATTTGTATATTTTTTCTAGAGATTCTAAATTTTAATAAACAGATAAAAGATGACATGGTTTACTTTTACACAACAGAATATTGCAAAAAATTGCAAAAAATTGCATAACTATAGAGTCAAAAGTCCTTGTAGAAGCGCTTTCGCTACACATCAAAACTTCTTTTATTGCTCTTCCTGCTGTGGACAGCTTGAGGATCGTCCTTTTTTAATATCCAGCAGTAATCCGTTATCATGTTAAGGGGATGGTGGACTTTCAAATTACCAAAAATCGAGCAAAAATTGAAATTTTTTTTGGGGGTGTATTAATATTTTAAAAACATGTAAATATTGGAATGAAATGCATTTAAAATGTGTAGTGAAAAGAAAAATGAAAAATTGGTGGCTTTAGAGTAGCAAGTATTAAAGGTAGATTAAAAAATTATCTTTTAAATGACTTTTTCTCAAAATGAGAAATTTCCAGATTTGCAAGTCTTTAAAATGCTCCTCGCGTCATAATTTTTGATGAAATTTTATGAAATTTATAATAAAGATTCCTGTAATACATCAAAATAAAGTTATGTATCCATTTTAGGATTCGAGGTCATTTAGGTTATAAAAGTTTAACTTTAGTGTAGAAAAGTACAAAAATTTCGCGAAAATTCAGAGTACAAGCATAAAAATATTTTCTAAAAATTAACTATTCAACGAAAGTACAAAAAAATACATAACTTTGTTTAGAAAGTATTTATAAGCAATATAAATGCAAAATTAAGGGGAAAAGTTTAAAATTGAGTCGCAAGGAGCATTTTAAAGAAGGGTAATTTAATTTAAATTTTTTAATTATAAAATATTTTTTTTAAATATTTATAAAATTTTATAAGGTGTTTAATATTGTTATACTTTAATGAATATATATACAAAATTTCATATCTCTGTGGTAAAAATTTCAAAAATCGTTTTGAAAGGTCCACCATCCCCTAACTTTGCAGGGAAGAAGTCAAAGTGTGAGATGAGAAAACGAACTTTTATGCTCATATTACCCATGCTGCTTTTTCTTTTGTTTCCCTTTTTTTTCCTCAAAGCTGGCATCCCTCATTAGTTTTCTGATGTGAGGTCCGACAAACACTCCATCTTTTATCTTTGCCTCGCATAACCCAGGAAACTGCTCACATACGTATCTAAAACATTCTCCTTCTTTTGGCAATGCCTTGACAAATTGTTTCATCAAACCCAATTTAATGTGTAGGGTAGGAAGTAATACCTTTTTGGGATCTACAAGACTCTCCATCTCAACATTTATAACTCCAACCTGCAAGGTTTTTCTCAGCGGCCATTCTTTCTTTATATAGAGTTGCTTCCTGTCACGACTGTCCCATTCGCAGAGAAAACAGGGGAACTCTGTTGAACATGCAACATTGAGATCACTTTTTATTCACCACCATTTATAATCTGAACAACAATTTTTGCAAAAGACCTGCTCAAGACTTTCAAAACATTCTTTTAGATGTGGTACAGTGGAATGTGGTGGGAAGGTGGATGGCGGGGACAGACAGGCACTGATGCTGCAGTCACACACATCTAGACAATTCTGCAGTACGCAGCCCCCCGACACATGTTGACACATTTGGCTGTCGATTAGTCACGGTACTCCCCCCAAGGTCCCCCGAATCTCTTTGATGATCTGTGAAAAACCAACTGAGGGGAGGATCGCTGCAGAGCGGCTCTGCAGAGCGCTCCCCATAAATCACTCGTTTTCCCCCTGCATACTGTGCAGTGCAGATATATGTGGCCCCCTTATGACACAAAAGATGTCAGTGGAGGGAGATAGTAAGGGATAGGAGAGAAGGTTGACAAACAGGCACTAATAGGATAGTGATACAGTTTTAACCGTATTACACTAGTTTTTGTACGTCTGTCTATTATATATAAGAATGTCCATTTCAGTGCAAGCGCCTTAAAACTTTCTCACATTACTTTTTAAAAGTGTTTGTAAGCAAAATATAACAGTTTCTTTGGAAATATTTGAAATTTTGTATACACTCATAGTGATACCTAACTTTAAAAATACACAAATTCGATGAAACTAGACATACTAATTGTAACAAAACTGTACACGATGGATTTTTTCAATAATTTTCCCATAATCATCACCAAAAATGATATAAAAATCCCTGATTACATTTGAGACAATATTTTTTCACAGACCTGCGTTATCTAGGCATCTTTTTAAAAAATGAGGATTCTGTAACCGCGGCACAGAGTGCATTTAGGACGTGCTATGCAAGGAAGAAGTTGCCACCCTTCATGAGGAAGTTGGCGCCATACCCTTAGAGACGACCAACAGAGGGATGGAAAACTTTCGAGATCGGCAGTGCAACGACAATAACCCGAGTGATGTCATTTCCAAAACCTAGTCAAAGAAAAGTCAAACATTGTTCCAAAAGTCCTAGACATTTTCAAAACCTAGTGGGGAATAGCTGGATTGTTTTTACTTTTTAGAAAATATAAAGCTTTTTTCTATGAATTGTTTCGTTTGTTTATTTAGAACCCTATGAAATGGGGTAGTCCATTTCGCTACACCCCGAAATTTATACCTCTGTTTTGGTTTGGAATGTTTGCTATTTGGTATTTTCTAAAATGAGTTTTAGAAATTGAAAAATCACGGAAAACATTGGAGAAAAATGTTTTCAATTATGATTAAGAATGACAATTGTTTAGTACAGAATAGCAGTCCACTACGGAATTTTCACGAAACGGAATTTTCACGTAAGTGACACACGGAATTTTCGTGTAGTAAAATTATCGACTCCCCGTGGAGATTATGATACGAGATTACCCAAGAAACTCAAATTTCGGAATGATATATTTGTATCTTTATGTGCCATTTCATTTATCTTCATATTTTTATTTACTTAAGTTTACCGGTTACTTGGTTAGAATTTATCCGGTTAGAGGGCATTAGAAACAACATAGCTACATCTACAGCATCACGTGTCTATCATATCCCCTGGTGACCCACGGTGCCAGTTTTGATAATGAACTCAAGGGGCGACATCTGGAGGGCTCGCATCCCCCCCCCTACCGACATACCACAGGGATGGACTTTCCGTCCTGCGTATTTAAGATGCCCGTACCCGTCGTAGACACGAAGGCCTTCGGTGGCGATTATCGGGTTTCGAATTGAACACCCTCATTGCGACTCGCTAATCACCGAATTCCGACGCGTTAACCACACTTAGTTTTATTCAAAATTTATCTAGTCATCTAGAAATCAAAATATCTCAGGTCGGATATCCAAGCTAGTCGATAAAATCGATTAATCCGGGAATAGTCGGGCGTCGGTCTCTCTGCCGCCAAAATCACTAACCCCTCTCCCCTTGCAGTTACAATGGATAAATTATGCGTAGCGGACCCTGCCTGTTCATATTTTTGTGTAGTAAAATTGCAAGTCACTCCTGTGGTTTCTTAGACTTTTATTTCATTCTAAAGTTAAAATCGGTCTGAACGACCGCTTTGCGATCACATGTGTTAACTCATTTCCCGCCTTTCATTTCCTCTTTACAGTTTCCGCGAATTTCTTGACAGGAAAGTTTATGGGAATTTTGTGAGGAACCCCCTAAAAAAGTTGCTCGATCTCCAAAAACGGAAAGGTGTTGATTTTGCACAACAAAGCAAAAACGAAAAACAAAGCAAATTTGTCAACAATGTAGTTTGTATAGAAAATACGTATAATTTGTGTGTAGAATTTGCAAAACCATGTGAATTTTCTAATGTAGATTAAAAGTTATGCAAATAACATTAACTGTAATATTAATAGCAATCTTTGAAACATACAATTGAATATTTAATTTAATTAAATAAATGAATGATGTAAACTGTATCTTTTAAACTTCAATGTCTTTAATGATTTCATTAAATTTCACCAGCTCAGAAATTTATATCTTCCGAGGAGAACATGACAAAGTGAGAATTTATCGCCCCGTCTTTCGGGGCGAATTTTGATAGCAATTTTCAAACTGTCGGACTTGTTTTCTGAGCAGCTGTCAAGAGCACGTTATGCTTCGGACTTAACTCCAATGGCAATTTTTTAATTTTTCCAGGATATTTTCAAATTATGTTCGCAATTAGTAAATAGATAGATGCTCGAGCGCGTCTGAGAGTTCGGGAAAATAAATTGATTACACTATTTGAGTCATTGAAATGCGGTCTACCATTGGACAGGTATTGTGCGACTCATCAAGAGCACACCTTTTCCTAGGTGATCTACGAACAAAGCAGAGAGATCCAGGCGAAGAAGTAAAAAGAGGCATTTCGGCGAATACATGCAAACGAATGTCTTGCATTCGTTTTGAAAATGCTAGAAAATTGAAGTTATTCAGCACTAATTCAAGGGATTAAGAGAAAACATTTTCCACAGAAAATATGTCAATGCCTGTCCAAACAAGGTGCCGGAAAATTTTAAAATTTCTTTCATTCGGGATAAAATAAGAATTATTCATAAAATGGGAAGACGGATGATGAAAAGCTTTCAGTTAACAAGGAACTAAATTTAAATTTTCTTAATTCCTGATTTTTTCCAGGTTAATCGCAAGAAAATAAAATGTTTCTGGCGATATTTAACTGCAATTTCATTTATTTTAAAATTTAACCACGGGTTGCATATATATATATATATATATATATATATGTATATATATGTATATATATATATGTATATATATATATATATGTATATATATATGTATATATATATGTATATATATGTATATATATATATACATACATATATATATATATATATATATATATATATATATATATATATATATATATATATATATATATATATATATATATATATATATATTCCGACACTAACTTCGCGAGAAAGTTAAGCATAGCTAATACTTGATTTCAGAAAGCCTTACCTCCTCCTTAATGAAATAAATTTTTGATTAATTCTAATTGTTCCAACGGTTGCAAAGTGTGTCACACTGAATTCGGAAATTCCCTGAGAGCTTCTGCCTGACAAATATTCAGCTCATGAATACGAATGCCTGTTGCTTGCCGAGATCACCGTGAAGCTGAAAATCGAGGAGAGGTGGGGGGGGGAAGCTTAAGTTCCCCCTCCCACCCTGTTCAGACTGACAAACATTTTTATCAGCTCGGTGCTCCGTTAAAGAGATTGAATTACTAACTGAGTCGGGGCCATTTAAATATTACACATGCATTCTGGAGGGGAGGAGGGTTCTTACAAAGGCAATACTTACGTAAGACAGAAAACATGCACGCAAGACAGTGCGCTGCGATGTGTTCCTGACATACATACATATATAAAGCTTTCAAAATTATATGTCTAGAGTACTAACAAAAAATTTTAAATTTTTCATCTCTTTAAGGGAGACCCGTAAGAAAAAAGCTAAAATTTTTATTATTGACTTTAAAGCAACGATTTCTTTTTATAATATTTAAGCATATATTTATAAGCAATAATCAATAAAAAAATCAATTTTCTGTATGGAATTTTATTTTATATTGAGATTTTTATACTTTTTTTTACACAATTCACCTACTTTTTCAAAAGAATACTCCTTTGTCAATTTTCAATTACTTTGTATAATTTTAATTTTTATAATAATGTCATAGTATATGATACAAACCTAGGAAGAGCTTTTTTTAAATATATTTCTGAATTTTTGTCAAAAAAAAAATATTTTTCTCATTATATGGTAATTTTTTACAAAAATTCTGCTTTATCTTGTTTATCAATGTGTAAAAAAACAAAATTAAGCCTTTATACAAAAAAAAACTCTCCCTACGTTTCTTAAACATTCAATCAAGATTTAAAAAATATAAAAAGTATAACTGTAAGTGCATATTTCTCATAGCCTTAGTACTTCGAAGTCAGACAAAACTGCAACAACATGATTTTTAGAAAAATGCATTTAAAATATAAAACACAACAGAAATGAAAGAAAAATAACTTACTTTTGTAACAAAAATTTTTTTTAGTAATTTATGAAGTTTGAAGGTTCTTATAATAGCAAGAAGATATTAAATTAAACATAGAAAAAAAATTATAGGCAGTTACATATGTGAAGGAAATTGGACGATTTGCTAAAATTCATAAAAAAAGCTTCATAATTTTATTTGAAACAATTAAAAAAATATTTTTTGCTATTTCTTTTATCTTAAAGGACTATAGGAGAAAATTGTGTGCTAGAAAATTTAAAAAAAATATTTGTCTACATTACTAAAAAAATTTGAAAATTTTAACTAATATAAAACTGTACGACGACTGCTTTAAAGTGAAAAAACGTTTGCCACGGATAATTTAAACTTTAAGCTTTCAAATACCAGATTTGAGAATGTACCTTTTCTTTTCAAGCATTTTTCAAATCGAAAGTGCGTCAAGATGAAAGATCAAGATCTTAGAAGGATAAGGTAAGATAATATTTTTTGGGCCCGGAAGACATCCTTCTGGTTAGAGCGCCGACACTGGTTCGATTCCAACACTCGCCACTGCACAACCTCGTATTTAAGGGGATATGGGGGCGTTGAATCTGTAGATCCAATAGTCCCTCCTTGTAGTTTGTAGGGGTGGAAAGAGACACGAATCCTCAATATGTCGTCTCTGCAAATGCTCGGAAATAATTTCGCTGCAACTGGGTTAAAGTCAGCCTCAGTCATCTGTGGTGTCCAATAACCATTGAATTTTTTCGAATCTGAACCGGATATAAACACCTTAAATCTGTGGACCTGAAATTCCTTCCGTGCGGTATGTAGGGGTAGGAGATGGGTACGAACCAATCATATGTCGTCCCTGGTGTTGCTCAGCCTTGGTGTCCAACAACCACTGAATGACCTCATGTCTAAGCCGGGTCTAGGAACATTGAATTTGTAGGCCGACAAGTCCGGCTCCATAGGGATTGTAAGGGTTGGAAGAATATAGTACGAGCCCCGCAGATGTCGCTTGTCTGTATGCTCTGCCAAAGTTGGGGTGGAACATTTCTAAAAGTCGGCCTATGACGCCAATGGTTGTGAGCAAGCCGAAGTAGCACACACACACACACACACACACACACACACACACACATATATATATATATATATATATATATACAGTGGCTACCAAAAGTTTTCGTACACTTACGATTTTTAATGAAGTAGGTGTCTATCCATTAAATAAAATGAATATTTCAGAATGGGTATTTAATGATAAGGTCTATAATCTATTCATAACAAAACTACATGAAATATTTTAAAAACATAGTAAAACTTTGTTTTTAAGAAACTAATAATCAAAAAGTAACAAAAACTTTATCTCACAAAAGTCATCGTACACTTCTAAAAAATTTCAAGATATTAGTAAATATTCTAATTTTTAGTTAAATTAATACATGGTCTGACATTAAAGTTCGGTGAATACTCCTGTAACATTAACGTAGATGAAATATTATGAAAAGTTACCTTACTGTCCTTCGAAATAGTCACCTCCCATAACTATGCACCGCTGACATCTGCTATACATGTTCTGGAAACTTTGCAAGAAGTCTTCTTGTGGGATGGAGTTCAAAAGCCTCGTCACGTTTCGTTGGATGTCAGGAATATCGTCAAATCTCTTTCCTTTCAAAGCGAGTTTGAGTTGTGGGAATAGGAAGAAGTCTGGAGGATTGAGATCTGGCGAGTGTGGTGGATGTTCAATTTGCACCACCCCCTTTTTGCCAGGAACTGTTTGACGATATTGGCTGTGTGAGGGCGAGCATTGTCGTGAACAAAAAACCATGAACTTCGTTGTTCGTACTGGGGTCGTACCCTGCGTAGATGTTTCATGAAACGGGTCAAAATTACAATGTACCCTTCAGCAATCATCGTCGTTCCCTCAGGTAGAAATTCCTTGTGGATAATGCCTTGACTATCAAAAAAGATGATGACCATCGTTTTCATGAGTGATTTTTCTGCTCTGACCTTTTTCCGACGAGGTGATACAGGAGAACGCCATTCCATGCTTTACCGTTTCGTTTCAGAGTCGTACCTGAGACACCAGGACTCATCCTCAGGGACAATACAGTTTAAGAAGTTTGGTGTTGCATCTGCCGTTTCGACAAAATCCTGTGAAGCCTCTAAACGTGCCTGCTTGTGATCGTCATCCAAGGGATGTGGCACAAGACGACAACACGTTTTTCTCATCCCTAAATTCTGGGTAACGATTTGTCGCACGGAACAAACGCACTAAACAAGCACTTTGTAAAACAAGTCTTACACGGGACACAAACGAAGCTCAACTGAACAACGGTGGGGGCAGATGGTCAACACCTACCGCTACGCAGGTGCACCGTTTTGTTTCTCAAATGTTGCCAGATCAGCCGTTCTGACTTCATTCACCGAACTTTAATGTCAGAGGGATATCCTTTAGCATCCATAACAGCTTTTTAACGTCTGGGAATAGATTGCACTAGTTTTTTTGTAATTTCTGCATCAATGTTCATCCATTCTTCCATCATAATTGTTTTTAGTTCGCTTTTCGTGTGGATATCGTGTTTTCGTACTCGCTTCCTCCGGTTCTCTCCAAATATGTTCTATTGGGTTTAAATATGGCTATTGAGGTGATGTTTTCAAAACTTGTGGACAATTATAGAGACACCAGAGGTGAACGTTGAGATCCGTGTGCTTAGGATCATTATCTTGATAAAAAACATAGTTGTTTCCCATACCAAAATTTTGGGCTGATAATTTTAAATTGCCTCTTAAAATATTCATATAAACAGCATGATTCATTATGCCATCAATAAATACCAAATTACCTAGTCCTGATGCTGACGTGCACCCCCACACAAGGACACCTCCACCGCCATGCTTAACTGTTCCTACTAAGTTCTTGGGATTAAGTTCCTCATTTTTTCTTCTCCATACAATTCTACGCCCATTGGAACCAAAAATGTTAAACTTGCTTTCATCGGCAAATAAGACATTGTTCCAAAACGTTTGGGGTATATTTATCATTAATAGTACGAAGGAAAGCCCAAGCATTCTGTTTTTTTTTCACTCACAAAAAAAATCTACCGGCAGAACGCCCACGGAATCCAGATGCTCTGAGAACTCGTCGAACAGTTTGAGGTGAAATTGAACTAGAAAATGTTCCATTAAATTCTGCAGAAACTTTTACAGTATTCAAACGTGGATTTTTCACAAATTTTCTAACTATAAATCTCTGATCACGTTTTGTTAACTTTGCCCGACGACCTTTTCTTACCTTATTTTCGATACAATTTTCTTCTTTAAAGCGTTCTTGCCCATACTGCATAGTAGAATGGGATAAATTAAGTAATTTTGCTGGGAGGAAATACCGATTAGAGATATTAAAATGTTAAAGTTAAAATATTAACAAGTTCGTTTACTAATTACTCATTATCCATTACTAATTACCGAGGTTCGTTTTAACCCAGCGTGTAAGTCTGTAAGAAAAAGACACAATCTAAATGCTTTTAAAATGATGAGGACCAATATATACAAATTAACAATAAAATATTTATTACTCAAATAAACAGTTAAATTATACAGTATTAAAATTGATTTACTATTCTCATAGCCACATGTATAATTAATAATCTGCTGAAATGATTAATATTCTTAAATAATAAGTTGGGTCCTCACCCTAGTAGGTCTGTATCATTTAAAAGGATAATTTAATTTAAATATAAATCTAAAAAAAAATGAGTACTGTCCTTCAACATAAATGCAAAGACTGACTTACCCCACATTCGGCTTGGCTCCGATGACATCGCGGCTTCAATATAGTTGCAGGGTTGACTCGAAAGTCTCACCACAGAGCAAGTCCGTAGGCTATTTGCCCTCAGCACACCTCTCTCTCTCTCCCAAATCTCTGAACTCTCTCTATATCTAAAAATCTCATTTCTAAGTCTTAATATTCATCTCAACTTTTTCATATATGTTTCTACCTTCCAATCATAATATTTTCTTCTCCATATAAACTCCACCTACGTATTAAAACCTTTTTCTAGTGACTATAATATTTCTCTTTTATTAAATTCACACTTCTCATTGGACCTATACTTATCTTTCACATTTTCCCCATTTTCCTTCCTACATTTTTCTTATATTTTATTTTTCTTAAATCCCCCTCTCTAAGTTTTCTATAATTCAACAATACTTACTGTGGCCCAAATTCCTTTCAATTCTTATTCCTTATTCTAGGAGGCCTTTCCGACTGACCCTCGTCTGTTACGTAACTCTTTCACCGAAGGGCTTCTTTATGGGAGCGGTCTTTTAACTTACCGCGATTCTAACTTACTACTGGGCCTTTCTTATGGGGCTAAGTCATCGGTTAATAAGTCAAAGGACACCGAGCTATTTTCCAACGTTTTCCCCACTTTACAATAAATATATTTTTATTGCGTACTTTTCCTTTTCTAACAATCTTTTAAACTTATGTAAAAGGCCTTTTTCTTATGCTGACCACTATAACCGGCTAAATCCTGAATCTACCTTTCCTCTGCGTATACAGTTTTTATAGCTGACCCTTTTCTTATTTCTTATCCTTTTCACTACGTTTTACAATGCATAAAGAATCTTAAACATGACTTGCAGCTGTTGATTCTCCTAGAAACCCTTGCTGGCTTAAAGAGCCTGCAATTTAACAATAATCCGAACTGATTTACCACTACTATGATGAAATATAATCAATTTTAGAATGCTGTGTGGTGTTTCTTTACGACTACGTGCCATTTTAAATAATAAATAGAATATTGCGGAGTAGGCAAGCAAGAATTAAAGCCAAAAGATATTTTAAATGTCACCACAATTAAAAAATAAAAATAAAGCGCCAGGCCTAATTTAAATTATTAATTTATCCGATAATATTTCAGTGTACGATGACTTTTGTGAGATAAAGTTTTTGTTTGAGAGTTTTGTTAGAGAGTTTGTTGACACAATTTAAAATTATTAGCCCAAAATTTGGTTACTGGAATCAACTTTGTTTTTTATCAAGATAACGATTCCAAGCAAGCGGCTATCAACATTCGCCTCTGGTGTCTCTATAATTGTCCAAAAGTTTTGAAAACACCACCTCAATCGTCAAATTTAAACCCAATAGTACATAAACTGGAGATTCGAGTACGAAAACACGACATTCACACGAAAAACGAGTGAAAAAAAATTATGATGGAAGAATGGATGAATATTGATGCAGAAATTACAAAAGAACTAGTGCAATCTATTCCCAGAAGTTAAAAAACTGTTGTGGATGCTAAAGGATATGCTACTAAATATTAATTTAACGAAAGATTAGAATATTTACTAATAAGTAGAGATTTTTTACAAGTGTACGATGACTTTTGTGAGAAAAAGTTTTTGTTACTTTTTGATTATTGGTTTCTTAAAAACAAAGTTTTACTATATTTTAAAAATATTTCACGTAGTTTTGTTAAGAATAGATTATAGATCTTATTATTAAATACCCATTCTGAAATATTCATTTTAATTAACGGATAGACCCCTATTTCATTGTAAATCTTAAGTGTACGAACACTTTGGGAGCCACTGTATATATATATATATATATATATATATATATATATATATATACTATCTACCAGTATGTATTTGGAAACCTATGCAAATAATGATATCTGCGGTCCTGATATAAGTCACTCCCTTCGCTGTTAAATATCGCGTAGGAAACAGCATTGGCATTAATCGCATGCAAGATGCCACGAGGTGCAGAGTTATCTGATTGCGAGAAAGGTGTAATCGTAGACTATCACAGAAACGGCCGATCCTTAAGGGAAATATCTAGCCAGCTGAATTACCCAAAATCAGCAGTGGCCTGTGTGATCCAGAACTGGATGGTGAGCATTGATTAGCGGATTGTGCCCCATGTCGGTGGACTCGCGAAATTGGGAGATAGAGACCGACTGATGCTATCCAGAGAAATTCGGAAGAACCGTACCCATACGATAGCCCACGTAATCCAGGAGTTTCGACAGGCATCCGGGAGTGTTGTTTCGATGAATACCATCCATAAGGAAACACATCTGCTTGGTTTCCATGGTCGTGCTCCCGCTCATAAACATTTAATCACAAAGTCCTACCGCGCTTTTCGGTTAATGTGGTGTAAATCACGTTGAAAGGGGACCGTATATCAGTGGAAACGAGTTCTCTGGAGGTTCACCCTCTACCGTTAGAATGGCAAGGTCTATGTCTGTCGTCTACCCAGCGACTCCTGCCAGAATGCATTATGCCCACAGTAAAGTTCGGTGGAGGTGGAATTATGGTCTGGGGTTGTTTTTCCTGGTATGGCCTGCTACGGCTACTGCACTATTTTGTATGACGGTGTGCTTCCTACGTTGTGGCAGTTTTACGGGTTGAACCCATGTTACTTCCAGGACGACAATGCCATCTGTCATGTTGCGAGGTCCACAATGGGGTTAACCGAATGGACTGGCCTGCTCAGAGCCCAAACCGTAACCCTATCGAGAACGTCTGGGACGTGTTGGATCGCCGAATTAAGGGGTGCAACAACCGTTTAAAATAGGTGAAGGAACTTACAAGTCTTCTCCAACCTGAGTGGAAGAAAATACCACTAGCCGTCCTACAAGGACCTGTGGAAAGCATGCCCAGGAAGCTTGAGGCTGTAATTACATCTCATGGAGGCTCTACCGACTACTGAATATGAAGAATTTTTTTTCTATCTCAGGTTTTTCCTATCCCTCTAAGTTCTAGAGAATATATATATATATATATATATATATATATATATATATATATATATATATATATATATATATATATATATATATATATATGTCTCTAGAATTTTGTGGGATAAAGTTAGATCATAATTTTTTTGCATCCCGTCTCATCCTAGTGGTAAGAGCATAGGGGTGGGAGGAGTGTACGAACCTAACAGATATCGTCCCTGGAGATGCTCAGTCAAAAGTGTGGTATTAGGACCTGGAAATATGGACCTAGTTAGGACTCTTCTGGCCAAGGGTAACAACAACAATACTAATCTTTTTCAAGTTAATTTTGTTTTATTCTTGTTTTTATTCTTCAACAGTTTCCTTCAAAAGCAATATACTTATCCAATGATCCTCTAACATTTGAATACCTTTCATATAGTAGGATTTGTCAAGGGCATCAAAATGTGCAGGAGTTTCGCCTTTGACATCCTCATTTGATAAAAAATCTCTTCCCCTGGAGCCATCTCTTCAAATTCGGTAACAAATAATAGTCGCTGGGGGTGAGATCTGGAGAATACGGTGGATAGTTGAGCTATTCGTATAATAAGTCATTTAATTTTACTATAGTTTTCATTGATCTGTGTGCCGGTGCATTGTCTTGGGGAAACAACGCTTTTTTCTCGACATGTACGGGCTTTTTTTCTTGATTTCGTTCTTCAAGCGGACCAATAATGCTGCGTAATACTTTCCTGTGATTGTTTTTTCCTTTATCAATATAATCGATGAATATTATGCCAAGAATGAATATTAAGACCTTTCCAGCTGATTGTTGCGCCTTTGGCGCTTTTGGCGGCTTTCGACAGCTTCCAACCCCTGTGCAGACTGCTTTTTTGACTCTGGTGTGTAGTTATGAATTCACGTTTTATCCATTGTTACGAATCAGTAACAATGGATAAAATGGATAAAAACTCCTTTGCATTACGCTTTTAATAGCTTCAAACCGCACTCTGAATTATCGACACGTTGCTGTTTTTGGTCGATTGTTAGAAAACGCGGCACCCATCTCGCACAAAGCATTTTCATATTTATATGCTCTTGCAAAATATGTCTCACCCATTCTGCTGATATCTTTATGATGTCAGCTATCTCACTTAATTTCACTTTACGGTCATCCAAAACAATACGGTTGACTTTTTTGATGTTCTCTGGAGGTTTTGACTCAATTGGACGTCCAGAACGTGTGGCATCATCGGTGTTCGTAAGACCCCTTTTAAACTCTGTAAACATCGACAAATGGTTGTTTTCGACGGAGCAGATGTGCTGTAATGCTTTTCGAGCCATTCTTGTGTCTGAATGGTATTTTGTCATCAAAAACAATGTTTAATTAAGACGCGAAAATCTTTTTCATCCACTGTTTACAAAAAATCAAAAGTAGCGTCACTTACACGACCACAATTGGGAAATGAATGGCCGAAAAGTCATGAAACTTCGATAGCAGTCGTTTGAAGATTAGTACTAATACAGCATTATATGGATATTTCGTTGCGGACACCATCTAGTGGTGATCCGCAACGAAAAAAGATAGAGTAATAGCTAGAGTAATAATTAACTGGAGTGAATACTACTTTTCACCCCATGTAGTATTTACTCCAGTTAATTATTACTCTAGCTTTTTTCTGTAAATTATTACACGAGTTCAAATATTTCGAGAGCAATTCGTTGAAAACACAAAAAATGAGCACTGTAACAACATCTCTTGGAAATACCTTGCAAGGAATTTTCGACTAATCCTTTGAAAGATGGAAAATCATGATTAGCATATGAGTTGAAGCTTTTCCCTGCATTTAAAGAAAAATATCTTTAAGCGCAGATGTATTTCGCAGTGTAGTCGTCATAGAAACATACGCTTTGCGTAATTGAATTCTTAATAGAATGCGTCTTCTTAAGTCTAAGAAACAAAGATAGGTAGTCCTTCAGAATTTCGGGTCCGGGCCGCTTCTAATAATCTGCCTGTTTCAGGGTGTAATCTCTCCGTTTCGGGTAATTTTGTATGTGTGTTAGGTAACCCTCTTTGTTATCTCAAACAAGTCAAAAATGTAGCATCATCTCGGCACATAAAGAATATATATATAAATATATATATATATATTTCAATTGAAAAATGTTTTTCTATCGTAAAATATGACAAAAGTATTAAAGAAAGATTGATCTATAATTCGAAAATATGTTTTCAAAATTCAAATGTACTTTTAGATTTTTTGCAAAATATCCTATGGAATATTTTTTTACATCCCGATGGTAATACAGGGGCATTTAAGGTTAGGTATTAAAACACTTTACGAAAAGCAAACGAAAATAACGTTTGTTTTGAAATTGCATTAAATTTTGAAACGGAAATTTTGAGCAGAAAGCGGGGCATTTATATAAAGTCCTTTTAATCTCTTGGAATAATTTCTTGGTATAATCTCTTGGAATTTAATGTCAACTACATTGCAATATTTTTCATGGGGCAAAACGCTGTCCAATGGGATTTGCCCCATGTCATGGGTTATGCAATGCTGTTTAAGTTTAGTGGCTGGAAACAAAAATGTTAATTATTTTTTCGCGTGAGAAAATGCAGTCCCATGATCATTCCTTTGATATTTATACGTAAATGGTTAACTTATAGTCAAATAGTTGTGCAATATATTTTAAGGTTAACGACTGTTAAACTTTTACATCAATTAAATTTAACGTCAAATAAACTGCGTATCATTTATTGGACTGATCGAACCCCATGCGATTTGTCCCATCTAATGAGTAGCGAAATGGACATGCAATGCAGTTTCAGGTTGACTACTGTTAAATTTTAAGATCAATTAAATTACGAATTTTTCACGGGACAAATCCCGATCCATTCGTACTGTCCGATTGCGGAACATCCAAGCAAAATAGATTGCATATATATATATATATATATATATATATATATATATATATATATATATATATATATACCTTTAATTTTTCATTTAATTTTTCAGGCATACTTGAAGATATATTTTACAACCAGAAATATTTTAATAAGTGCATAAATTTATTTGAAATATGGTTTAATACCAAAATTGAAATCTAAAAAACTTACTTAGGTGTCACCAGAATCCAAATATGAGAAAAATTACAGTAATAGTAATCAATCGCTTTCGCATTGAAACAGTATACATTCTCTTAATGCACTCCTTTTCCAGCCTTCATTACTTTTTTTAAAGTGTTCTCATTCCTTTTTTAGAATCTCCATCTCCTTTATTAAACGCCGTCGCTCGAGAATTAAAGAGGGAAACAAGAATTAAAGAATCAAACAAGAGTGTTCACAGCCACGGAAACGATACTTACTCCATTAATGACAAATATGCCAGATAAAGGTTCTAAGCGTAAGACGTTTGCAGTTAAAAACCGATTAGATTTAAATTAGAGGCGGCGAAAGGAGAGAAGCAAACTAAATAATCTTTTGATCCTGGAAAATTAAATCTTATTTGTTTCTATAGCAACGCTTAAAATGTGTTATATCTGAATGAGCAGACGATTTTATTTGCTCTCTCTTCTCCTGCTGCGGAGTTATCGTCAGATAATCATCCTTTCTTATTCCCACTCCCCTTCGTTATTGCCCTCTTTCTCCAAGACGCACTCCCCCCTCCCTCTTTCTAGAATACTCCAAGTCTAGTTTCTCAGTGATAGAAAATTGGGATCCTGAATTTTTAATCGTGGATGATGGTTTATTGAAATTTCAAGCGACTTCGGTGGATATATATATATATATATATATATATATATATATATATATATATATATATATATATATATATATATATATATATATATATATATATATATGTATATATATATATATATACACTCATGGACAAAAAAATTAGCGCACCAAGAAGGAGTCGTCAAAATGAAACGAAATTTTACATACGTAATGACTACTTTGATATAAGTAAATGATAAGAAAATCAAAGAAAAAGGATAATTTATTTCAGAGAAAAAGGCAAAAGAACGGAGGAGTTAATACTCCGTTGGACCCCCTCTAGCGCGATTGCACGATACGATACGATCGGGCATTGAGTCATACAAGTTCTGTATGATGTCTTGAGACATTTCGTTCCATATTTGCTGTAACCTTGCCTCTAGTTCGTTCAAACTCGTGGGATGCCCAACTCGTCGTCCCAAATGATCCCAGATATGCTCGATTGGAGACAAATCTGGGGATCGGTCAGGCCAAGGAAGGGTAGTAACAGTGCGGAGACAGTCTTGTGACACCCTTGCCGTATGAGGCCGAGCATTGTCTTGTTGAAAAATGGCTCCTGGGAGCCGTTGCATGAGTGGCAACACATGTGGTTGCAGGATTTCATGAACATACCGCTGGGCTGTCATGGTGCCACGGAACAATACTAGGGGTGACCGTGTATTGTAGGCAATGGCACCCCATACCATCACACCAGCTGTGGGAGCGATGTGTCGCTGTACAGGAAAGGCAGGTTTGAAGCGTTCACCACGGGCTCTCCACACATGAACACGATTATCATCACTGCCGAGATTGAATCTGGATTCGTCGCTAAAGACGACCTGGTTCCATTCCGCTGCAGTCCAGTTTCCTCGTGCGATGGAAAACTCCAAACGGAAGCGTCTAGGGGTGGGCGTCAAGGGCAGCACACGTAATGGGCGCCACGATACCAACTGTCCTTCAGCCAGGTGCCTTCGTATGGTTCGAGAAGACACAGAGGCCCCTAGTGAAGGTGCTACATGTGCCTGGATGGCGTCCGATGAAGCAGTTGGCTGTACGCGTGCATTTCTTACGATGTGGCGGTCTTCTCGAAGACTGGTCTGTCGAGGGCGTCCTGAGCCTGGTCTTCTTGTACATGACATCTCTCGGGTCCACTGGTCCCAACACCTCCTCACAACACAATCAGAGCGGCCTAATTGGCTTCATTGCAAGTTTCGTTACAATCCCGCATTATTTCTTGGTGCGCTAATTTTTTTGTCCATGAGTGTATATATATATATATATATATATATATATATATATATATATATATTATTTTTTTTTTGAAGTGATTTCAAAATAATTTAAAATCAGGACAGAAAGATAATTTTTGTAGCTATTTTTTCCTCTTCAAGATAGAAAACACTCCCATTTTTTAGAATAATTTTTCATCACGGAAAATATTTTCAGATCTGTTGCTCTAAATCAAAAATACTGAAGACGGTCTAATGAAACAAGAACAGAGAAATTTTATGAGAGTTAGCCTTCGATTATATCAGTTTTCTTGTGAAAAGAGTAAATCTTTGAAACTTGCAGTTCGAGATGAACAGGTAAATATTCTACCTATATTAATGTGAGATGTCCCATAGAGATGTCCACAGTACAGCACAGAATGTTGTATCCACTAAAAAAACTTTTAAAAAGTAAAAAAAACGCCAAGCTTCAAAATAAAAGTTACGACTAAAAAATGGTGTGATATCAAATATCCAAGCTTATTAAGTTCTGGTACTTAATTTCCTAATGACGAATTTTTCACATCTAAGTGATGTGGTTAAGCATGACTTGTTGATAGAAACCCTTCTTCCCTAGACCAAACTCATCATAACCTGTTTCTCAAAATTTAAGTTTTAAATATTTATACATACCAGGCTTGTCGGCCGTCTTTTCGTATTTGGAATAAATAAATTTTGTCTGTTGATACGTCGAAAGTATGTTATTTAGTTCTATAAATTATTCATTTTAGTTATTTATGCAAAATATGTGTGTCCTATTATTTGGTTACTTTTAAAATGAATGTAGCAGCAATTTTAAGATGGTCACGAAATATTCTATAGATTTGAAATTTCTTTTCACGTTAGATTTGGGCAACGTAACTCCAAAGCATGGTATACATATTTTTTGTTGTTTAATGCAAAATTTTTCCTCTGGGGAATGACAACATTATTTATTATTTTTCTTTCTAGCTAACGGTTTGTTTTGTTTGACATCATGCACTAACTTCCAATAGAAGACTGATTAAAATGACTAATAACCCATCCACTAACTTCAAATAGAAGACTGATTAAAATGACTAATATCCCATTAAAAATATGTTAAGAAATGTAATTGAGTCCGAGCGCTTAATAAAATTGGATATAACATCATGTTTTGTCGTACCTTTTGTTGGAATGATGCTATAAACATACTGTCTAACAGAGCACCGAAGTGCGCAATTAAAATCTGAAATTGATGTTTTAAATTCACATTAACTATTTTTTTTTTTTAAGACGGCCGCCAAGGCTGGTATGTATAAATATTCAAAACTTAAATTTTGAGAAACAGGTTATGATGAGTTTGGTCTAGGGAAGAAGGGTTTCTATCAACAAGTCATGCTTAACCACATCACTTAGATGTGACAAATTCGTCATTAGGAAATTAAGTACCAGAACTTAATAAGCTTGGATATTTGATATCACACCATTTTTTAGTCGTAACTTTTAGCTCCAGTGGATATCAGTTATTTTTTTTAAATAGGTAAATAACCATTAACAAACTAGGCTTTTTTGTAGGCAAACAATTGCTTGATACCTGGAATCTCATCATCAGTTACAAATGTGTCACTTTGTGAACTTAATTGGAGAACTTTTTTGTTTTTTCGAATCTCTGTAATTGGCCCGGTTGATTTTTCGTTTTAATTGTAATTTGGATGGCATTTTTCTATTATAGTCAATCTTTATAAACACAATGGGAAATATCGTACTAAACACTATTTATACATCACTAGCTGTTTGCCCGGCGTTGCCCGGGTATTTATTTGTCTCAATTTTTTTATTGCACAGGAAAAGGAATGGATTTTACATATAGTATAAAATTTAAGCAATTTAATTTACAGGTATTTAAAAGTAAATACAGTATACAAATGATAAAATAAAATTACAAATTCACTCTATTATTAATTTAACTCAACACTTGATTATAAACAACATTTTTAATTTCCTATATTCCCCTCAGTGACTCCGAAATTATGGATTCGACACTACTCTCGGTCAATTTGGACATTTTATATTCCGTCTTCGTCCCCCCTCGCCCCCCCTATGCTAATGGGGGGCTGAACTTGCACTTAAACGACATCAGGAGTGTCACTATTAATCTTAGCGACCCCGAAATCTATGGATTTGACACTACTCTCGGTCATTTTGGAGATTTTATATTCCCCCCTTCTTCCCCCCTCACCCCCTATGGTAATGGGGGGGCTGAACTTGCACTTAAACGACATCGGGAATGTCACTATTAATCTCACCGGCCCCGAAAACTATGGATTCCACAGTGATATCAGTCGTTTTCAATTATTTTTATATGTGCCCCCCCCCCTCCCCTATGGTGTCTTATTGTGAATCTAAACCATTCTCAAATCATCTTAATGGGACACAGAAAATTTCAGAAAAATCAGTCCAGCCGTTTAGGAGTTCAGTGAAATACACGCGGACAGAAGAAATATATATATAAAGATGAATCATTTGCTATATGTATATTTTGTATTTGGGTTGCCACAACGTATATGTATATTTTATTGAGAAATTAATATTTCTTTAATTTGCAAACCCATGTGGTTGTAGCGAAAAGTGAAATATGAATAATAATTAATCCTTATTATTTGAATTCAATCCTTAGTATATTCTATGGACATTTAAAACAAACAAACAAATACGGACACACATATGCAAAATAATTAAATATTCTCCAGAAGAAAAAGAAGTCTTTTGCGGGAATCGAACTCGCGCCCACGGAGTGAAAGGCAGATGTCTTGAGCACTAAGCCACTTAGGTTTTATGAGACGTGACACTCTCAATTCTTCTATGATTGAACGGTTGGGAAAATAGCGGTGTTGCTGAGTAATGGTTGCCATTTTGGTGTACTATCGCCCTGAGATGCTAATTTTACAGTTTTATGCTAATTAAACATAGAAATATTTATTTTTTTTAACTGAAACATATAAAAGATTTTAAGTTAGCGAATAACTTATCGAAAAATCCAAGCCTCAATCGAATCTGTTCAATATTAAACTCTACAGGTCTTCTTAAAATGTTGAACGAAATCTTCGTTGGCGAGAAGTAAAATCTAGCAAAATACCTAACTTTACGGAAAATTAAAAATTCCATATCTCGGTTAATTTTTAACTTGGAAAGTCCATTTTTATCTCAATTTAAAGTACTCGCTGATAGGATTCTTCTACTTTTTGTTTTAATTTTGTACGATGCTTGGTTCATTCAGAATTTTATAATTTACGCAAACTGCTTTAACATGGGGAGAATAGGAGCAAGCGGTGCAGAGTATATAAGCAGTAAGCGGTCTGACGAATTTTTGTACTTGGCGCGTTTATTCATTTGGCGTCTATTTTATTTTTTTTAGCTTGGCGTTGCAGGTCGACCGCCCTGCTTGATAGGACAATGCAATAATCTTAGATCCTGTAGTTTGGGGGGGGATTTAATTTTTTTATGCGTAGTATGTTTCGTTCAAAAATATAAATGTAACTCCCAGGAAATATACGGAAAACAATACCCAGGAACTCGTGGCTTTTTAAAGATCACAGTATAAAAAAAGGGGACAATTTGCATTCGTGAATAGCCCATAGATGCAATGCTCCTTTGCTTCATGATGAATATTTACTAGTTTCGTTACCGCCTAGTGGTTCACTCAGTACTGAGTCCTCTAAATGAACTCGTGTCTAGACCAGGTATGGGAACGTTAAACTGGTGAACCGGAGAGTCCCTCCGTGGAATTATTAAGGGTAGCAGGAGGTTACAGGCCACCCAGATGTCACCCCTGAGGGGTCTTGGTCTAAATTTTGGTTACGGACTATTCACTGGTAAGGATTCAACCTCTGAAAAGCCTTAGTTGCTATGTGGGGTCCTGTTCGGTGCATTGGAATGGTTATTAGTTCGGAACTAGTAGCCAACCCCTTTACGTTTATTCTGAATTTGAAGATGTTGTGTGTTTCTGTGAAATAAAATGTTCTTATATTTTATATTACCCACTCCTCCCAGCCCCCAAGAATAAAAGGGTCGTCCCATACTTCAGATAAGGAAGATAAACTTTTCAGTTTTTCCCATAGCATATGCAAACCCATTTCTTTTATCAGGCTAGCTCGGCAAAATCAAAATTGTCAATAGCAATGTTTTATTTTTCTCAATCGCGTAAGTGAAGATTTTCAACTTTCTTCCAATTTAAAAATACTTTAAAATCCAATTTTGATGAAATTAGAACTTATCTACTGATTTTTGACTACGTACGCAAACTCTAGAATAACGAACATTAAATTAATAAAAAAATTGTTTCTATAAATACAAATTTAATAACTATTATATTATAATACAAATTTATAATTAAAAAAATGTATTTGAACTTGAGTGGATGAATAAAAAGTACTTTTATTAGCGATTGAAAATTTGAACAAGATATATATAGAGAGAGTGTGAACTAATAGTAGGAATTGAAAAATCTACAGCAAAGGAAGATCAAAAGATTTGTCATTCCTTCATACTCAGCATCATTCCCTCATTTCTTCAATAATTTAGCATAAAAATGTAACCAAATTAAAATAAATTTTTATATTTTAAAAACTTGATTAATTTAAAATTATATGTTAAAATAAATTTATATTATTGGAATTAAAAACTTTAATTTTTTTAATTTATGCAACTTAATTTTTTAAATTAAAGCTTATTAAATACATTTATTTTCTAATTAACATTAAAATTTTAAAAATTAAAATTATTGTGGATATTTGAAGAAAGTAAATTTAAAATTCAATAATATACTTATTTCAATTTATTCATTTATTTATTTTGTTAAAATCTCTTTAAATCCTGTGTTATATATGTAATTCAGATTTTAAAACATACCAAATTGCGTAGAAGTAAAAAAAAAACTTATAATAAAAAGATTCCTATATATGTCAACAGATGGCGAAACTGATGCTTTCGTCAAACCGGCAATTGAGTGCCCAAACCGTGAGTCTTTCAGAATATGCAGCCGGGAGGGTCATCTAGTAGCTGCGCAACGGTGACGATAACACTTTCATGCCGGAAATTAATTACATATTCAGCTTGCCTCCCCGCATTGTGAGTAACAATCTGATACTCATTTATGAGCCAGACAGAGAGTTGCCAGATGGATACTGTCTACCACACACGTCGTCGCAATATATATTTAACGAGAAAAGTTAGAAGGCTTCTCCAAATCTACAGTCAATTGAGCGTCTGTGTGCCAAATTTCAGTTTCTAATGCGTAGACTGTTTTGATAAGATCAGCTCACAAAGCGTGAGTTGTCGATCACCCTTTAGTATATAGGGTTATTAGCTGTTTACCTGGCGCTGTCCGGGTATTTATTCATCACAATTTTTTATTACACAGGGAAAGGAATGAATTCTACCTATAGTGTAAAGTCGAAGAAATTTTATTTACAGGTATCTAAAAGTATGTGTACAGGATACACATTCTAAAGTAAAATTACAAGTTCAATATAA
This sequence comes from Dolomedes plantarius, assembly GCA_907164885.2. Lineage (NCBI taxonomy): Eukaryota > Metazoa > Arthropoda > Arachnida > Araneae > Dolomedidae > Dolomedes > Dolomedes plantarius. The sequence goes on from OU015493.1 coordinate 220,209,277, forward strand.
CATAAATTTAACTCAAAACATAAATATATACAAGATTTTTAGTTTACCCTTTTCCTCTCAGCGACCTCGAAAACTATGAATTCGGCACTACGTTTGGTCATTTTCGAGATTTTGTTTTTCACGCCTTCTTCCTCCCCCCTTCAATTCTGATGAGGAGGCGATGACTTAAACGGAATCGGGAGTGTCACTTTTCATCTCAGCGACCAAGAAAACCATGGGTTCAACACTACTCTCCGTCATTTTGGACATTTTATTTTTCATGACTTTTTACCCCCTCCTGACCCTACGCTGATGGGGGATTAGCTGAACTTCCACTTAAACAACATCAGGGGTGTCACTATTCATCTCAGTGACCTCGAAAACTATGGATTCGACAACACTCTCTGTCATTTTGGACATTTTATTTCCCCCCTTTTACAATTCCCCTATGCTGAGGGGGGGGGGGCTGAACTTCCACTTAAACGGCATCGGGGGTGTCACTATTCATCTCTGTGACCCCCGAAAACTATGGATTCGACAATACTATCAGTCATTTTGGACATTTTATTTTTCACACTTTTTTACATCCTGCTCCCCCAAGGCTGATGGGGTGGGTGGTGGTGTGGTGCTGAAGTTGCCCTTAAATGGCATCTGGAGTTTCACTATCCATTTCAGCCACCCTTAAAACGACACTACTCTTTATTCGACACTACTCTCCTTCATTTAAGGACATTTTATTTTTTACCAATTTTCCCCCCTCCTCCTCCTATGCTTATGGCTGAACTTCCACTTAAAGGGCATCGGGAGTGTCAGTATTCACCTCAGTGACCTCGAAAACTATGCATTCGGCACTACTCTTCTTCATTTAAGGACATTTTATTTTTTACCAATTTTCTCTCCTCCTCCTCCTGTGCTTATTTCGGGGGGGGGGGGGGCTGAACGTCCACTTAAATGGCATCGGGAGTGTCAGTATTATGTACCCCGAAAACTATGGATTCGAAACTACTCTCCGTCATTTTAGGACATTTTATATTTCTCCCCTTTATGGGGCGTGCAGAATAACGCTTTAACCTCATAGCAAGACATTCGGATCACGTGCACCAATTGAAGATTATTTGTTGCCATACACAATATTGTTTTTCCTCCCAAAGATTAAAAAAAATAATAACTCCGATTTCATCTGCTCTAGTATATCCAAAGTCCCAAAGTGATACAACTATATGTATGAAAAATTCAAAACTTGACGAAAGTATGTCAAAGGAAAAATCACACAAGTTCTCCCATGAGAAGACATCGATGTTAAGCTCGAAATGGGTAAGAAACGGAGCTTGAAGTTAGCATGAGTTGAGAAATGATGTTCTAATGCTACTGACTAGATATGAATTCCCAAAAGAATATGTACATTTACCAGTGGGCGCACAGCGAAAGTTGAGCAACTGAAACCAAAAATAGAACATAGTATTTCACAGAAGAAAATTTGAGAATTGAGGGAGATAATACAAGTAAGGTAATATTCTTAAAAGCTGTCTAAATAAAGTGCATTTTGTGTTTTCAATAACGTTGAAGACACCGACTTTGGTGAACATATTAGGTACTATAAATTCTAATGAATCAACAAAATAACTGGAGCCTTTTTTTTAATCAAAAGAATTTAAACGGTCATAAATATTGTTTCCCTACCGTGAAATATGGCTTTAAAAGTAATTTGAAAAAATAATAGCCAGAACCATGTTAAATTCCTAAGCTGAATCCACTGTTTAAATTTTCAATAATGCATTACTTCCTAATTTTAAATAAAACAAAAGAGTTTTTATGAATTGCTTCACAGCTTTTTGTGTTATTTTTTGTTTATTGATTTATCTATCTAAACAAATTAACTTTTAATATATAGTTATTATGTGTTCATCAAATAAATTTTAAATGTTCAATAATATCATTTCCCCTTCCTTTCGTATATCATGGCAAACAATTTTTCTTTTGTCTACATATTTCAGTTGTCATTCTTAAACTATTGTGTATCGATTTTAGCCCCCCCCCATAATACCTATCTTCATTAGGGGTAAAATGGGTAGAGCAGAAATGAAACAGTAAAACATTTTCTCTCTAATTTACGAATGAAGTCTCATAACTGAAAATTGTATCTTTTAATACTCATACTGATAAATGAATAGTAAAAAAAACATACCATTTTGAAATGTTAAACATTTTATTAACAAATTTCATTATAGCATTTAATAGCTATGATTCTAATACCAACTTTTTCCGCCTCACCTTAGTTTTAGAAATCTTTTCGAAAATTCAGTTATTTACTACTAGCCGGGCTTCGCCTAGCTACGCTCAAGCCATCCGTCCACCAGATGAAGATTGAATGAAGTGTGAAAAATTTTACACATGATTAAAAATTTCAGTGATTGGCGCTGTGAATGATTCATGCTTTATTTACGGATATTTATCGGATAGCGCTGGAGTGTGCTTTTAGAATTAAAATATCTGTAAAATTGGCATCTTAAAATTGAAGATGTAATGAGAGTTCATTCGACATCCTGCAAATATTCCCCCCCCCCCAGTGAGATATCAAATATTCCGTTGCCATCTTATGATTGTGTGAAGTTCGTCACGGTATAAAAAATACCTAAAATTATTAGAAAAGATGTTTTAAATTAATAAATTGCTGATTCCCACACCACGCTAGGCGTACAGCAAAGGCGCCTTATCGTCCTTTTACGATATTTGCAAGGCGAGTATACCGCAGTAGGGATATTTATCATTGGAAAAAAATCGTATAATTTTATAATGGATTCTGTAGCATAAAAAATACGCCCTGATACGCTGAGGCTAATAATAATACAAATAAGAATTTAAAATGTACAAAGTAATGCATGATTGCATGCAACAAAAAATAAAAATTTGGTATTCGTATAAACACCCACCACCACCTGGTATAATATGAGCATACCTGCATTAGAAAAAGATAAATTTTCATGTGCCAGTCTGGAATTGAATTCTAACAGAACAGCATTAACCTCTTGAGACTCCTGCAAAATAAAATGTTAATGTTTTCATAATTATAGTTTATTAAAACGAATGGGCATTAAAAAGCTTGTTTTTCATGAAATTAATGATTTTAAATTCTTAATTTTTGCAGGGGAGCACATTAAAGTTATTGGATGTTGAGGTCATAAACACAATAAATGATGACAAACCCGCACAAAAACATTTAAACAAAACTTTATTTAGGTAAACTAATAAACTTTTTAAAGTTACTACTAAGTGAATTATTGAAATTTAAACTAAAATTAAAATAAAAAAATAATTATTGAATTTTAAAAGTTTATTACTAATAGTTAATAGCAGTTAATTATCAATTTACATTCAGAAACATGAAAAACTTTAAAACAATTTCTTTAGGCAGTAATACGCAAAAATAATTTTGCAAACTGTACCACTAAAAGCTGTAAATAAAAAATGTCAAATTGTGGAATAATTGTTCACGAAAATGAATTTAAAAACTAATACCAGTATAAATAACACAAAAAAGCATGTGAAATGTTATACGGATGAATGAAAAGAAAGGTCAATGTAAAAGAATAAAAATTTATAATTAAAGTCTTCAGAATTCAGGTAGATTTAGCCTTTCATCATTGGATTAAAAAAAATATGAAATATAAAACGCATGCGTGCGGCCTTAGCCCTCAGAATTCAGGTAGATTTAGCCTTTCATCATTAGACCAAAAAAATATGAAATATAAAACGCACGCACGCGTTTGCGTGCGTACTTAGCCCTCAGAATTCAGCAAGATTTAGCCTTTCATCATTGGACCCCCAAAAAGCTGAAATAGGAATGCACGCACTCACTCACTCACGCGCATGCATGCGTGCGTTAGTTGGTTAGTTAGCATGCGTCAGTTAGCTGCCATTAAATTTTAATTAGAATTAAAATTTTTATTGAAAAGTTAGAAACATGCAGCATGCATTAGTTAGTTAGTTAGTTAGAAACATGCATGCATGCATTAGTTAGTAACATGCATGCATGTATTCATGCAGTAGTTAGTAACATGCATGCATGCATTCATGCATTAGTTAGTTAGCGTGTGTGCGTGCGTTAGTTGGTTAGTTAGCATGCGTCAGTTAGCTGCCATTAAATTTTGATTAGAATTAAAATTTTTATTGAAAAGTTAGAAACATGCAGCATGCATTAGTTAGTTAGTTAGTTAGAAACATGCATGCATGCATTAGTTAGTAACATGCATGCATGCATTAGTTAGTAACATGCATGCATGCATTCATGCATTAGTTAGTTAAGTTAATTAGAAACATGCATGCATGCATGCATTAGTGAGTTAATCAATTAGTTACTGTAGAAAATGACTGGTGTTATCACCGAAAGGACCATATGAACCGGAGCCTAGTTCCTTTAAAATGGAACAAAATGAGTAAGTCCAGTTAACCATGTAATCCACTATTGTTACAGAGGCATCAAAATGTGAGAATAGAGTTTAAAGCAGCCAAAACTGCAATTATGTCGGACGCAGGTACTCCGCCTAAACTACAAATTGCTTTTGTTGGTAATAACACCAGTCATTTTCTTCAGTGGCGTTGTGTTGTTTCATGATTTTTGATTAGAACATTGATTCATATTTTTTGTTTGTTTATAGCAGTTACTTTATATGTGGTATTTAGTGCAATGAACATATGTTTGATTTGATCAGTATCAGACTTTATTTTTTGACTGTTGCGAAGCTGATTGTTTGTATATTCCTATTCCATCTTATAGTGAGACTCAATTTTATAACACTGTTGATTTTATGATATATTTTATAAGTTTTGTATTTGTTATGTGATTTTAGTAACATGCATGCATAAGTTAGTTAGTTAGAGACATGCATGCATGCATTAGTGAGTTAGTCAATTAGTTACTGAAGAAAATGACTGGTGTTATCACCGAAAGGACCATATGAACCGGAGCCTAGTTCCTTTAAAATGGAACAAAATGAGTAAGTCCAGTTAACCATGTAATCCACTATTGTTACAGAGGCATCAAAATGTGAGAATAGAGTTTAAAGCAGCCAAACCTGCAATTATGTCGGACGCAGGTACTCCGCCTAAACTACAAATTGCTTTTGTTGGTAATAACACCAGTCATTTTCTTCAGTGGCTGAAAGGTAAAAATGTCAAAAAAGTAAAAATGTTCAAAGTAAAAATGTTCAAAGCTGAAAAGTAAAAATGTCATTTTTATACTATGTACCATAATAAATACTTAAAGTTGGATTGATTATATTTTTTTGCAAATCCATGAAACCTAAATATGTATTAGTAACATAGAATAAATAACACAGTATAAATAACATAGAAAAATAAGCATGTGAAATGTTATACACCCAAATAATAAAAAAAATCCAATATAAAAATATAAATTTATAATAAACTCCTCAGAATTCAGCTAGATTTAACCTTTCATCTTTGGAGCAAAAGAAGCTGAAAAGTGAAACATAAAATGTATACATTTATAATAAACCACTAAAAGCTGAAAAGGGGAAAATGTCATATTGTTTCTTGGAAAGTAAAGAGTTTTAAAAAATAAAGCTGAAAAGTAAAAATGTCATTTTGGCGAATGTTTGTCAAACGAAATTGATTAAAAAAGTCAACACAGCATAAGTAACATTAAAAAAAAAACATGTGAAATATTATACACATATCAGAATTTTAGTAGATTCAGCTTTACATTATTCTACCACTAAAAGTTTAAAAGTAAAAATGTCAAATTGTCTAATGTCTGTTAACAAAAATTAATTTAAAAACTAAACACAGTATAAATAACATAGATTTAATAACAGTATAAATATCATAAAATATATACATTTATATTAAATCACTTAAAGCCTAAAAGTAAAAATGTCTAATTGTCCATATAAATACCTTCATAAATGCAGGATTCTGTAGCCCAAAAAAAATTAATAAAGTATTAAAGTATTGGTTAAAGGCACTGACTGATGAAAAAATTTAAAAGAAATCTGCAATTTGGGCTACACGCACCATAAATGCAAGATTCTGTAGCAATAATAGAAACATCCTGTCCTCATTAAACTCCATATAGATCTCTGTTCAATTAAACTGATCCAAATATTATCTCAAGTACCTTCATAAACTATGTTTCTTGATTCGGGGTTCAATATAAATGTTTGTAAACCAAAGTCAACTTAAACTGAACACAGTATAAATAACATAGGAAAAAAAAACATGTGAAACGTTATACACATCTCAAAATTTGGATAGATTCAGCCTTGCATCATTAAAAGCTGAAAAGCAAAAATGTCAAATTGTCTTTTGGATTGTGAACTCTGCATGAAAAATTAAACACAGTATAAAAAAGGGATGGGAAATGTCATACTCATCAGCACTAAAAAGCAACGAATAAATTTTGGTTCTAATTTGACTCTTAGTGTACTTCACTCTTGAAAATAGTTGTTCACAGATGTACGTGCTTCCAAACGTTGATGACCAGAATAACGCTTGATTATGCAGTGAAGGATATTTATATCTGGGCAGGTATGATTTATGAGTACAACAAAGAGACTCGATTGGATTTCTCTTTACGTTAGAGGTCAGATTGCAACTCTATGCATTCTATATGACAATTTGCTAGCATTATATCTGTATCGACTGTAAATAGAGTAGAAAACATGCAAAAAAAAATTGTTTATTTTCCCCAAAGTCCTGAAATCAATTTTAAATTCTTGTACTAAATCGGAAAGTAGGGCTGCGTATTTTGTAACATTTTTAGAAAATATAAGTAAAAGACCTTGACAAACGTAAAAATTAATAAAAATCTGCAATTAGGGCTCCACACATCATAAATGCAAGATTCTGTAGCAATAAACATCACCATAATTAAAATCTGCATAATAAATGTCTAAATAAATGCAAGATTTTGTAGCAAATATATTAAAGTATAGCTAGAAGGCATTGACAAACAAAAAAATTAATAAAAAGTCTGCAATTAAGAGTTCCACGCACCATAAATGTAAGATTCTTTAGAAAAGGAAAAATTACAGTATAGGTAGAAGCCACTGAGAAACGTAAGAATTAAAAGAGAAACGTGTTGCTGGGCCACTACCAATAAGTGGGGTTGTGTTGGGCTGAACAACTCCCCTAGGCTACATAATATATTTTCATGTTTTCCTAACTCTTTCTAATAAAAATTTGTTTGTTAAACTTCGTATCGTTTCACATAACTATTTTTCCTTATTTATGCCAAAAAAAAAGAAAATTATTGATAAAATAGACACATTAAAAGAATGCACGAATTCAATTCATTTTTAATATAATTGTTTCTTAAATTCTGATATAATTGTTTCTTAAATTCTGATATAATTGTTTCTTAAATTGTTATTAAATTCTGTTGCTCTTTCTCTATCTGAATGGCACCTTTTGGCGATGGGACTTTCTACACAGTCCAAGTCACTTGAAATATAATTCTTCACAATAAATCTTGTTAACCTAAACTGTTATTTGTGTTTTTCAAAAGGCTGAGAGAGCCTCCGGATAAACCACATTAAATGTTTTCCCATTTGGAGTCAAGATGTATAAATTTTCTTTTGTTCCAACTCTGGAGCAACCTACATACAATTGACCATAGGAGAAACACGGATTTAACAGATTAAGTCCTACAACTTGGAGAGTTTGGCCTTGTGCCTTGTTGATGGTCATTGCAAAACTGAGGCGTACAGGGAACTGAAGACGTTTAAAATCAAACGGATGATCAGATGGGATTACTGGGATTCTTGGAATTAATACTTCTTGTCCCGCACCTTGTCCAGTCATGATGGTGGCATGAATAACATTTGGCATTAAATTCTTCACAGTAAGTCTTGTTCCATTGCACAGTATAGGTGGATTAAGATTCCTTAGAAGCATTATAGGTGCACCAATTTTCAGCTCCAGAATGTGAGAAGGTACTCCTGAAAATTCCAATGAATTTAAAAACTCAGTTGGGTAGTTCACTGCCTGAACTGTATCACACACAGTGTCTACCGATTTGTAAACCTGAAGATTGGTAGGCAATTTCTTTAAAAGTATTTTATTGATGGTGGTAACTGCTTCATTTGTGGGTGCGAGTATTGATCTTTCGGCTAGCCAAGTGGCATCATTAAAGTTATGCTCTAAGTCTGGAAATACTGCTTCTTTCAGCTCTTCTTCTGTTCTTACCATTCTTCCTATGTCTTCAGTTGATACTGAGAAATCCTGATTATTCACAGCCAGTGTTCCATTTCCTAAATTGAGTAGAATATCAGCAAATTCTTGTGCAAAGGGATCTTCATTAAGATGAACTCGCATGTTGGTGTGCAACCCAAGTTTTATAATTCCATTCCAAATGTATGAAGATTTTATGCAGGCCTCGATTTCATCGGCTCTTGTACCCCGCGGAATGACTGGAAGTGTTTGTCGAAAGTCACCGGCCAAGACCAAAGTTACTCCCCCCATTATATTGTTGTTACGCCGAATATCCCGCATGGTCACATCAAGTGCTTCAAATGCAGCTTTGTGTGACATTGTGCATTCATCCCATATAATGAGCTTGCAGTCTTGTAGAATCTTTGCCTTTCCGGAACGTCTTGAAATGCTGCAAGTTGCTCTTTCGGTGGTTGCTAAATTCAGGGGTAATTTGAACGCAGAGTGAGCAGTCTTTCCTCCTACCAACAGTGTAGCTGCAATACCAGAAGAAGCCACAGCAAGGGCAATTTCATGTTTCTGTCGTACTTTGGCTAAAAGAATATTTATTAGAAAAGTCTTACCAGTACCACCAGGAGCATCCAAAAAAAAAATATTCCACCACGTCTGTTAAAAACCGCATTCAAAATTTTATCATAAGCTTCCTTTTGATCCGGAACCAGTTTCGGCTCATTCTGTTCCAAGTAAGTTGCAAGTTGATCTGTGTTGTAATTCATTTCACTATGCACTTCAATCGAAGTCGATGATTCTTGATCTAAAAGTGGTTGAGGCAGTCCATATGATTGTAAATCCAAACCACCGATCGATTGGATCTTGTTTTGAATGATGTTAAGTGCCATGTTAAAAATACCATTGTTGTACTCTAAGTCCGCATTCTGTTGTTGAATTCGTGCCTGATGAAGTATATCTTCAGAAAGATTTTCCTTGTGTTTCATCCATAACTGCAGAGGACTGGACATGCAACATGTGTGCAGCATAACGGAAAAAAAATCTCGTAACATTTTGGCAGAGAGAGTTACAGCCGCTTCTTCTAAAGCCATGTCCCAATGTTGATCATTTTACAACAGTCCTCTAAGCTGGCAAGCCTCTTTGAATGTTTCACAGATGGTACCTTCCACTGTTTTCAGATGTTGAAATGAGGTCGGACCGCGCACTTCGTGTAGTAGCAGTCGAAGGTGAAAACATTCCGAATTACTTGGATGCACAGTGTAGACACGTCCTAATGCATCGGTTGCCTTGATCCCTAGATGTCCAGGTACATTTGTTCCTTTTTTACGCTGGTTCCATTTTTTTGAACTGTTGTTCCATGTATAGTACTTGGGAACTTGATTATACAGTAGTGTTCGGGCAAAGTCATCTTCTGTGCAAAGCTTGAAAAAACTGGTCAGTGTAGTTTCTTGAGGGGTTCTAGCTCGTTCATTCGCATTTTGTTCTGTAAAATAAACCTTGTGCCCATTCTCCAGGTGGACACTTAAATGAATGACTGTGGGATAGCGTTCATGAATTGGAAAGTTCAGTATTCTCCACGCGGCTTCATTGCTACTAACATATCTACCCATTTCATATTTATGAACTTCATTACACTCATTTTCTGTATTGGTCAGCTCGTAGACAGCCATATCAGAACCTTTGTTGATGTACTTGCAAACGTATTTTATAGACTTAACAGAATTACAATATTCGACATTGATGTGGGCATTAAAAATCCTTGACAGAAGAGGACAGTATGGAACAATCCATGAATTATCCACTACAACCAGTGAGCCTCGGATATGTATGTTCGCTGTTAAACCCCCATCTTCTGGAGATCTCCGACGATATAATGGATACCCATCTCGACCAGTTTTTGTTTCTTTTATACTAAAACACGTGGAAATCTCTTTGTGCATTTACCATTTTTCATGCATGGGGAATTAGGATTAAAGTTTCCACAGGGACCATGAACCATCTGTGATGTAACAGTTGAAAAAAGAGCTGGATCTTCATCTGGATTAGGGATTTCTGCACTGATGAAATCATCTACTCTGGTCACATGAAGGCTTTGTTGAAGCCACACTAAAATGTGCGCATGAGGCAGTCCTCGCTTCTGCCATTCGATTGTATACATAAAACAGCGCATTTTGCCAAAAATATTTATCTTCGTGATGAGATTTATCAGTGTCTTAAGCTTGAGGTGGAAGACTCTTGCCAACAAATCATGACGATCTTGTGGCCTTTGACCTGGAAAGAGTTCATCTTTTATATCCTGCCAAGTTGGATTGCAGGTAAAAGTTATAAAGAGATCCGGACGACCGTAGTTCTTTACGTATGTCATCGCATTTTGTGTTCGCTCATGCATATACCTTGGTCCTCCTGTAAACGTAGAGGGTAATATGATCAACTGTCCTACGTCTGCAACATTTCCATCATTTATCATAGCATCCCTCAAATGCATATACTGTTCCACTCTCAGTGTCCTCTGGTTCAGACGAATGTATCTCAGCCTTTCAGATTCAATCTTGACATACATATCAACAATGTACTGGTGGAATAGATTGTTGCTTCTGAGAATAATATTGAAAGAAGAAGACCGTACCATCATTCAAAAAGCACAAAAGTCCATAGCAGAAATTTTTTTATTGGTCATGAGTCCTGTAGTCGGGTTGGTCTGACGCAATTCAAAATGATATCCATCTTCACCTTGCCAAAATATTAATGGATATTGAAGCGCATCATACGATCTGTGTGTTTCGGCAATTCTCTGGATACTGCCCGACCTCTTTTCTAAAATGATGTCTCTGTTACCATGTTGCTCTCCTCCAACAATTACTGCCACCTCAGATGTTGTTGGCTCATTGAATCTTCTGGGATGCTCACCTACTGGAGTTTTGTCTGCCAATATCATGATCCTTTGTTCAGGAGTAATTTCGGTCACAGCTGATTTGAAATCTTTGACATATGTGTTTTCACGGTGCAGCATTTCCTGTAATTGTAAGACAATCTCCATTTTTGTTTTGGGAACATTCTTGCAACGTTGATCAGCTTCCTCACTGTCATTTCCTAAAAAGTAAATCTGTAAAAACTTTGGTTCTTCATTTGACATTGGTTGCAGACTTCCAATTCGATAATACACTTGACCCTGTACCTTGAAAGTGGACATGTATCCAGGTTCTCTAATTTCTTTTGTAGCTCCAAAAGACGTCATCTAAAAGCAAGAATTATAATGGCGTATATTACGCTGAAAATGCCTTGCTTCTGCCGTGTTACCACTTAACAAAGATTTGAGGGGTTCTGGAGGTTCCACTAAGGGATTCAACTGAATCTTACCCCCATTACAGCACATTCCAGGAGCTTCAGCCTTCCACTTCAAAGCCTGACAATATTGACATGCAAATGACATTGTGCCTATTCTACACATAGGATCAGAAGCATAATCTATTGATGGGTTATACGCAAATGCAGAATCTGTGCATAACCCATTACTTAATGGTTGTCTTTGTCTTATCCATCGAGCTTCAAGACGTTTCTCTCGATCTTCTTCAGTTTCATTTTCACGGAGATTTATTTTATAACGCCGGATTGCTTCACGTTCCCTATCTCTTTCTTTTTGACTTTGATTTAAGCGAACTGTTGCTCTATAAAGGCGGTCTGATTCACGTTGACTATCACGTCGGTATGCTTCATCTCCAGCAACTGTTGATGTACAAGCTGTTTGAGACGAATGTTTAGTTTTCTTTTCCTTCTATATGGCTCTGTATTTTTTTGCTCTTTCTGTGGCTAAACGGCGCCTTTTGGCGATTGGACTTTCTTCACAGTCCATAACGGTACGAAGAACATATGCTTTACTACAACCCAAGGAAAAATTCACATTTAAATTACCTATAACATGCAAGAAACCCCCAAAGATGCTGTAAAGTACTGAAATATAAAAAGTTATTACAATCAAAACTGAAAGCAATACATAAGGTGAAATTCACATTTAAATTACCTAAAACATGCAAGAAACCCCCAAAAATGCTGTAAACTGCTGAAATATAAAAAGCTATTACAATCAAAACTGAAAACAATAAAGATAAAATTCGTTTTTTTTTAAAATAAGTAAAAAAACAAATATTAAAACAATAAAATATAGATAAATATTAAAAATAAGAAGATTATACAAACAAATGGAATGCAACGGTTTTTTTCTTAATATAACCAAAAAAAACCTAAAATAGAAGCAAAAAAAGTATTTAAAATCGTAGTAAGCAATGAAAATCCTTTTACACACGTAAAATTACTTTTTAGTTTGAATTTGGAATCTTGGAAAATAAAAATTAAGAGCAGTTATTATTACAAAATGGAAATGAAAAAATTATTACAACACATTATTTAGCATTCAAATCAAAAGCTAAAACAATACAACTAATAAAATATTAAAAATAGAACAACTTATATAGTTAGAAATTAAAAAAAATATTACAAAGCATTATTTAGCATTCAAATCAAAAGCTAAAACAATACAAATAATAAAATATTAAAAATAGAACACCATATATAGTTAGAAATAGAAAAATTATTACAAAACATTATTTAGCATTCAAATCAAAAGCTAAATTTAAGAATAACTATATGTATTTTTAATATGAATACGTTATTTAGTTTGAATGACGCTCCGCCATTTTGCATGCGTCTCACCTCGCGCTTTCCTAGAACAACATATATAGTTAGAAATAGAGCGCGAGGTGAGACGCATGAAAAATGGCGTAGCGTCATTCAAACTAAATAACTTATTCATATTAAAATATATACATATTTATTCTTAAATTTAGCTTTTGATTTGAATGTTAAATAATGTTTTGTAATAATTTTTCTATTTCTAACTATATATGTTGTTCTATTTTTAATATTTTATTATTTGTATTGTTTTAGCTTTTGATTTGAATGCTAAATAATGCTTTGCAATAATTTTTTTATTTCTAACTATATAAGTTGTTCTATTTTTAATATTTTATTATTTGTATTGTTTTAGCTTTTGATTTGAATGCTAAATAATGTTTTGTAATAATTTTTTTTCTAACTATATAAGTTTTTAAGGCGTAGTGGGAGCTCAGGCAAAAAAATTATAACCATTGCTAAATTCACTATAACGCTGATTCTAAAAAATCGTGATTAAAAGATGTGAATTTCCATTTTGTAATAATAACTGCTCTTAATTTTTATTTTCCAACATTCCAAATTATAATTAAAAACTCAACAGAATTTAAACTGCATGAAAAATGGCGTAGCGTCAGATTCGAAATTCAAACTAACTAACTTATTCATATTAAAAATATATAGATAGTTATTCTTAAATTTAGCTTTTGATTTGAATGCTAAAGAATGTTTTGTAATAATTTTTCTATTTCTAACTATATATGTTGTTCTATTTTTAATATTTTATTATTTGTATTGTTTTAGCTTTTGATCTGAATGCTAAATAATGTTTTGTAATAATTTTTTTTTCTAACTATATATGTTTTTAAGGCGTAGTGGGAGCTCAGGCAAAAAAATTATAACCATTGCTAAATTCACTATAACGCTGATTCTAAAAAATCATGATTAAAAGATGTGAATTTCCATTTTGTAATAATAACTGCTCTTAATTTTTATTTTCCAACATTCCAAATTATAATTAAAAACTCAACAGAATTTAAACTGCATGAAAAATGGCGTAGCGTCAGATTCGAAATTCAAACTAACTAACTTATTCATATTAAAAATATATAGATAGTTATTCTTAAATTTAGCTTTTGATTTGAATGCTAAAGAATGTTTTGTAATAATTTTTCTATTTCTAACTATATATGTTGTTCTATTTTTAATATTTTATTATTTGTATTGTTTTAGCTTTTGATTTGAATGCTAATTTTTAATGCGTACTCACCTCACGCTATCCAAATTGATTGTGTTTCAAAATGAAATTTCGCAAATCGAATCACTTCACTCACACTCGAACGAAAAAAATATCACTTCACATAAAAATTAGGAAATCCACCAAAAATCAGTATATATCTAATTAGTTTCAATAAAGTATTTATTATTATTAAACAATTTTAATATTTAGTTTTTCAAATAAAAGTTTGATAAATAAAAAAATTGACATGGAGACACTTCATTTTAGTGATTTATTTTTTAGTGAGAATCACTCTGTGAACGAATCACCCTTTGGTTAACATCGTCAAAGAGCGATGACGCGCGATGACGCTTCATTAGAATCCAAATATCTCTAAAACTATTGAATTAACAGAATAAGTGTACGCAGAAAAAATTATCAGTTTCCGAAGCTCTTTCCAAATATGTAACATTTTTGTACTTTCATGAGAATAAAAATACACCGATTTTCCTGTATATTTGTCGGTCATTTTTTTTTCGAGAAGTGGCCCACCCGGATGAGTTACGGTCACTTGATCCGACTTCTCTTTGTCCCTTTATTAGTATAGATCCCAATTTCATAACTGTCTGCTGAACTGTTAGCTTGTTGTGTGTAAAGCGTAACATGTAGTATTATTTTTAGCTATCAAAACCTCAATTTATAGAACCTTTCATGACATTTCAGAAGACATTAATACGCAAAAAGTTATTAATATATTTCCGTCCATGAATTTATTACGTATCTTTTCAGTTTAAGGGGACTCACAACTCTTAAGTAGAGGAAATAAGGCATATTTTCATACTTTTTGACTCTCTAACTATTTCAATTTTCTCCCAATTTTTCCAAATTTTATGTGCATGATAAATTGATAAATTGATTTTAATAAACAAATTGTCAACTCTGTAAATAATTTTAAATATTTTTTTTTAATGCTTTAGAATCTAAAGCATTAAATTGATCGCTAAATGTGGTAAACCTCACACAATTGACGAAACTCTTGTTTTACCGGCTACCAAAAAAATTGTTGAAATCATGCAAGGCGAGGGCCCTAGTAATAAGATAAGTCAATCGGTTCCTTTGAGCAA
Source organism: Dolomedes plantarius (assembly GCA_907164885.2). Taxonomy (NCBI): domain Eukaryota; kingdom Metazoa; phylum Arthropoda; class Arachnida; order Araneae; family Dolomedidae; genus Dolomedes; species Dolomedes plantarius. The sequence goes on from OU015493.1 coordinate 220,224,442, forward strand.
CAATACTGTTTCCAGGAGAATTGACGAAATGGCCACGGACGTTGAATCCAAACTCACCAGTTTCTTGAAAAAAAATAAATTTGCATTGCAGATTGATGAATCAACTGTGATTGATAACAAAGCAATTTTATTAGCTTATGTGAGGTTTATCAATGAACAAAAGGAAATTACCGAGGAAATATTGTTTGCTAGAACTTTGATCACTGATAGGAAGGGGTCGTCGAGTTTTAAAGTGGTGCAAGATTATTTTCAGGAAAAAGAGATTCCCCTAACAAACGTGAGCGCTTGCGCAACAGACGGTGCTCCTGCCATGTCAGGTCGTCATGCTGGGTTTCTAGCCCATCTTAAGAAAGAAGTGCCAGAGATCATCACTATTCACTGTGTCATTCATCGTCAACACTTAGCTGTGAAAAAACTGAGTGGTGTGCTGCATGAAACCCTACAACTGGCTATTACTGGTGTCAACAAGATCAATGACCGTCAATGACTAATCAATGACCCTCAATGACCGTCTGTTCCGACAACTTTGCCATGAAAATGATGAGGAATCCGAACGCTTGCTTCTACATACAGCCGTGAGGTGGCTTTCCAAAGGAAATTGTTTGCGCCATTTCTTCGAATTATTTGACACGGTTACTGAGTTTCCCGACACGCCTGATCCTGTTTTAAGTGAGAATTTGAAGCAACGCAAGTTGGAACTTGCGTACCTTACAGATATTTTTGAAAAAATGAACGAAGTCCGTATAAGGCTTCAAGGAAACAAGATGAACCTTATCAAGGCCAAAGGAATTATTTCATCATTCATCGCTAAGTTTGATATTCACAAGGTAAATATTGGCCGTAAAGAGCTGATTCAGTTTCCGACCCTTAAAAAGTATTCAGTGTCAGATAACGAGACTCCTGAACTCCCAGAAGACAAAATCCTAATTTTTACTGATCACCTTGACCAGTTAAAAACTGACATGAAATCAAGATTTGAAGATTTGACCAAGTTACAAATTCCGGATTGGATTCTAGATCCATTCTCGTTTGAAGCTGTGGATAAGCTTGATAACTCTTTGCAGACGGAGTTTATAGATCTGAAGTATGACTGTGAGGCGAAAATCATTTTCAAGCAGAACGGTTACGAGTTAGCCTGGGTGAAGCTTATGGACACTTATCCACAACTATGGGGAAAAATTGAACCACTTCACATCTCGTTCCAGTCAGCATATTTAGTTGAAAAATGATTTAGTTCTGTTGTCCAACTCCTCACAAATCAAAGAAATAAGTTGGACATTTGCCTCAAAGGAGACTTGCGCCTGAACTTGACGAACATAAAGCCGGATATTCAAGCTTTAACTGAAATCCCCCAAGCACAAGGCAGCCATTGAAAAGGTAAAATAAAACAATAACAAATTTTTCAAACTTTCATTTATTTTTTCAAATTTTATGTGTCAAATTCTTAATTTTTCCAGATTCCAATTTAAAAATGAAAACATGTACTCCTGTTTTTTAAATGTACACCACTGATCTTAGTTAATTATTTCAAGTCTTTGTTCTTAAAATATCTGTAAAAAATGTACATTTTAATTTTTTTTTCTATTTTATTTAGGAGTGACCGGATAAAACTGCTTTGGTTGTTTTTATATACGGTAATAAAGTTGTTTAAAATAATAAAACTGCTTTATTATTTACACTTTACTTCAAATTAAAATTAGGCATACAATGGAAATGAAAAGGGGGCGATAGGTGTTAGTCAACCTCTAGAAAGGGGAGATGGGCCACAAAAGGTTGGGAACCACTGCTTTAGATATACTTTGTTTTTTTAAGCAATTTTATTCTATACTGGCTTGCGCGCAGAACTATGAAATTAATTTTACACTTAAATGTATAATTCCTGTTTTATATTTAAAATAAATAATTCAAAATGCAATTGAACATAAAACATTCAACATTAAAATATTTTTCCAATTTTTTTACAAGTGCTCAAAATATACTTAAAATTTCCTTAATTTTTTCATTAATTTACCCCTGAAAAAATAACAAAATATACAGCGATTGTAATAGTTCTAGTTGAGACGCAATAAAATAACGTGATTATGCAGTGATAAAAATTTCATGGAATTATGTTTCATAGTTTTTGAGATATCAGTTGCGGAATGATCCAAAATTACATTTTGAAAAAAATGAGTTTAAAATTTTTCTTACCATAAACTTGATCAGTAATTAAATATTTAGAATATCAATATCTCCGGAACTAAGAGGAATATTTTCATGCGGTTTGCTTTATTTTGTTCAGAAATGATCAGGCTTCAACATATATATATATATTTAAAATATCGAATGTTTTAAAGATTTAAAGGTAGTGATTCCCTTTGAAAGTCAGATATCTCTTCTCAAAAGTGGAGAAAATTTGAGAAGATAATAAAGAATGCTGGACCTGAAAAACTACAGCAAAATTGTAGAAACTTCCTGGACAGGTAAGGGAATAGTATCTTAATTTTTATAATCAAGTTTTTGTTCTTCAGTCATTATTCCCGTCATTTACATTTGCTAGTTTATAAACAAAAATAATGTTCTGAAATTTTAATTATTATTTAGCGTCATTTTCAGATCCACTACTTATTGTAGGATTTAATAGTCAGACATATTTTATCCTTCATACTGAATTAAAATTTAACGTTTATGAACTCTAACCAACTTAAGGCCAAGGTATCAGCCATATTAGATTAGCTCACTATTGACATATATGGAAGAAAAATTCCAATAAAGGTCGACTTGGATTGAAATATTTTTTTTTTTTACTGTACTCCGTGATAGAGAAATAGATAGATTTTGAATTGGGTATCTCTTTCATTCTTTAAAGAAAAATCAATCTTTTTTTTTATTTATTTGATTTCTTCGGTGAAAAAAATGGGGTGAACTGTGTTTGAGACGTGAATAATTTCCTTTAGAGGACGAAATTTTGGAAATGAACAAGATAGCAGAGTTTAAAAAAAATTGCTATGACAGAGTAAAATTTCGAAAGGAAGTCCTTTCATCCAAGTCGACCATAGGTAGACACTGAGCCAAGCGAATCTAGTGGGGTTGCTACCTTCAGTCTTCAGTCTCCAATGAGGTATTTTGATATCTGGTCACGGTCTAATTATTCAGGGGCAGGATTTTGTTGTATGCTAGCAACACAAGTGAATCAGTCTAGCCTACCAAAAGGCTAGCTACCAATAGGCAGGTATTCTTAACTTGGATCATCATTAAATTTTTGTAAAAGAAGATTATTATACAGCATACGTATGTAGATGAATCTAGCTAAACCGCATTCTTAAGCCACTATCTCCAAAGTAAGCGATATCTCAGGAGTGGCCAAGAGCCATCTGGGATTGTCTACATACTTAGAAGAGCCAACAACTGAAAAATTGGATTTGAAAGAAATGAGTTTTTTTTTCTAATGCTATATCATAGAAAAATTAATACTTCTAAATTCTGAAATGGTTTTAATAACTTTCATAATTATTTTTCATTTGATTATTTTGCCAAATGATTTAAATGTGGCAGTTGCTGCACTTCACAGCCATTCAGCAAAATGTTGATTTGTCAACATTGAGAGTCGTTTATTTTTTATCGCCCTCAACACGAGAGTTCAATGCCATACGCTGTACCAAAAATGGATGTCAATCGCTATTTCAATTTAGAGTTCTAAATTCCATCTCCGGCACCTTTCACGTGGGAGCCCTTGGGGAGGGGGGGGGGGGGAGGAGGTTACCGATAGGTCGATTGCTAACGCCGGAGAAGCGTGGGTATAAAAAAAGTTGGTTATAATAAGCCATCAATAATGGCGAGTGAAGACGTTAGGATGGAAGAGATGAGGATATTAACCGACGATCTGGTTCAGCTTAAACATCAGCGTCTAGTAAATGTCATTAGTAGGTCCAAGTTGACAGCTGAACTAAAATGGCAAATAAATGACAACATTGCAGAGATTATAAACTCTATAACTGAACAGCAAAAAATAATACAATATTTGAAAGGGCAAATTAGTGTACTAGAGAAACAAGAAGTTAAGAGTTTCGCGGAAGCTGTTAAGGAAAAACCTGTAGAGAAGAAGAGATTAGTTAGAAAAGTCAAGAGAGAAGAAAAATATGAAGTGGAAATCATCCCCACCTCAAGGCAAGAATCTGAAGAAACAAAGGAGGAATTTAAATGAAAATAAAACCCGAGAGATTGGGGCCTGCAAAAAAGCAAGAAAAGGAGGAATACTAGTCGGAGTAGAAACAAAGAAAGAACTTGAAACATTCTTAGGCGAGTTTCATGGTAACATAGAATTGAGTTGTAATTATGAAACCAAAATACCCAAGAAGAAACATCCGAACATCGTAATATTTGATGTTGAAGAGAATTACGAAAGGGGTGAATTCATAAAAATATTGAAGAAGCAAAACGAGGAATTGACTGATAGAACATAGAAGTGGTGACGAATTATAAGTTGAGAAAAGGACATAACTTGGTACTCCGTATGAAAGGAGCTGATTACAAGAAAATAGAGAACAAGAAGAGCTTTAAAATTGGCTTGATGCAGCATGCTTGGAAAGATTATAGAAGACCTGTGATTTGTTACAAGTGCTGGGGCATAGGAGACGTAGTGAAACATTGCAAAAATGAAACAAAATGTGTAAAATGTTTTCAGAGAAACCTCATGGGGAGAGACCATATGCAAGAGAGAAACTACATGCGGAAATTGTGAAAGATACCAGAGAAGAACGGGTACGAAAATTGAAATAAAACACTTGCCGACGGATTCCGGCTGCAGTCGATATAATGTTGCTGTGTACAGAATCATCGGAACCACAGACTGTGGTCCATCTGGGCCTCGGCGTTGTCTTTTTGCTGGTACTTGATTGTTGGTGATATTGCTTGTCAATTGTTATACTCTGTAAAAATAGTTGCTGTATATTGATATAGTTTGTTATTAAACATGTTTGTTAAGTCTTGCCTTCACGAATTGTGCAGACAGAACACAGGAATTGATTATAATATGTTTGTTAATAGATAGTGTTAATATAATAATTTATCTTGATTTATTGTCTGCACGAGCTGTGCAGAGTTATTAAGAAATGAATGTTGATTATTCATTTTGACACGAGCTGTGTCCATAATTTTGATAGTATCTATGTTAAATTACTCATATTTTTGTCGTTCGTTCACCAGTTCAAGCGGAACAGGACTTCTGTAAATTAAGTTGTAACATAATTATGCAAATATTGATTGTTTTAATAAATCCGCCTTCGTGTTAGGGGACTGGTCGAGGTACTTGGCGATGTGGTGGTTGCCCAAATTGGGGTAGCTAATGGGGAAAGAAGGTTTTTCGGTTAGTCTCCTGGCACGTCTCTGGTCGTTACCCGAGGAGAGGTTGGTGTCGTTAGCTGAACTTGGTTCTGGGACGATGAAATTTGCCCTGTTGAACAAAAGGGCTTGGATGGTGCTGTGTGTCTGATCCGGTGGTTGTTCGATCTCGAGCGATTTGTCGTCGCGGCGAAGAGTCATTAGTAGTAAAACCTGCCGTATACGCTTATCGCGAGGGCCGGCGTAATTTTCGAATTTTAATTCAGAGTATTTTGATTGTGACACAACTTTCCCCATATTCTAGTTCATTTTTCTGTTTTATCGCCTTTTGTTTATGTAATTTCCTTATCTTATGCCTTTTATAGCCGAGCATGTTGTCTATGGGCCATTTATATTGGAAATGAAAAAAAATACAGTTTTTGTTTGTTCCAGCTGGAGAAGAAAGTATAAAATAAGAAAAGTTAGGAGAAATTGTCACACAGTTCATAATACACCCTTGTAAAAATTATTTGGGAAATTCATGATTAAAGCGAGAGCCACAATAAAGTGAAATGAACCGAAGTCTGGCCCCTTCTGTGCCTGAAGTGGGAGTGGAATTTTTAAAAGTAGAAGGGTTTTTTATTCTTTCATGGTATTAATGGGCAACTTGATTTGATTACCGTGAGTTCTCTAACATAACAGAAACACTGATTTATTCGCAAGCAATTGACTCGTGCTTTAGAGAGCTAAAATATTTTTGAATAAATCAATAGAAAAATGGGGGATACATAAAATGTTTTCTAATAACGATTAAAATTTAATTTTATTTAAAAAGGAGAGTTTCCTTGATTTGGCAGTTCTATTGTTTGGAACAATTTAATTGAATATAATCACACTTTATAAAAGGTAAATTAATTTTTATAAGAAATTAATAGAGAATTGTGGAATAAATAAAATTTCTACAACAACAACGATTGAAATCTCATTGTTTCAAAAAAGGAATAGTCCTTTATTTGGCAGTTCATTTATTAGCTTCAGTTTATTGAATATACAGTGGCTCCCAAAAGTGTTCGTACACTTACCATTTTCAATGAAATAGGGGTCTATCCATTCATTAAAATGAATATTTCAGAATGGGTATTTAATAATAAGATCTATAATCTATTCTTAACAAAACTACATGAAATATTTTGAAAACATAATAAAACTTTATTTTTAACAAACCAGCAATCAAAAAGTATCAAAAATTTTATATCACAAAAGTCATCATACACTGAAATATTTTTGGATAAATTCATAATTAAAATTATCGTCTGGCGCTTTATTTTCATTTTGGAATTGTGGTGGCATTTAAAATACGTTTGGATTTAATTTTTGCTTGCCTACTCTGTAATATTCTATTTATTATTTAAAAGTGGCTCGTAGTCTTAAAGAAACAACAAACAGCATTCGAAATTTTTTTATTTTTCATCATAATAGTGATAAATCAGTTCGGAATATTGCTGAATTGCTTAATTCAACCCATTCTACTGTACTGTATGTGATAAAACGCTTTAAAGAAGAAAATCGGATCAAAAACAAGGTAAGAAAAGGTCGTCCGGCACACTTAACAAAACGTGATCAGAGATGTATAATTAGAAAATTTGTGAAAAATACACGTTTGAGTGCTGAAAAAGTTTTTGCGGAATTTAATGAAACATTATTGTTCGCTCTCACTGACTTTCGCTCAAAGAGATGACGCGCCATGCGCCTATGGCGTAATTGGACTTTTTTGTTTTAGGTATCGATGAGTGGCAACTGAACGAGATGTTTGTTGGTACGATTATAAAAGGTTGTTTTTTTTGCGTTGTAAGAGGTGTGGTGGTTGCTCCGCATTGAATAAAGAGGTTCAAATGTATCTTTGATTGTCCCAGCCTGATTCACAGTGCACTTCACTCTACGACGCAGTCATTTCTGGATGCACCGGTGAGATTAGGTAATCTAGCTGCGCAGGAGATTAAAGATAAGTATTATATTTATTCAACTAGAAGTTTGCCTTTGGTTTGGGAATTAATCGATTCCTTCAATTATCGCTAATGGATGAGAAAAAATCTTCGCGGAAGAGCGAAGTCTGCTCTGACGAGAATTTTTAATTCTATTTCGGAACTATCCGAAACTTGGAACAAATTCGATCGAAGAAATAAACTAGATAAATTGGAAACAATTTATGAGGAGTTCGATAAGGCCGATGCTCAACTTCCTCCAGAGGAATCTGAAATGGCCGAATTTGAAGATAAATACTACCAAATCAAGGCCAAACTCCAAGAGTTTCTTGAAAATGTATCCAATGCTAATAAAGGTTCTGTCTGAGAATGTACCAAATGAATCAATGCCTACCAATAGTATTAGTAATTTTCGTTTACCCCGTATCAATATAAATGCTTTTTTGGGAAAATATTCTGATTTCACATCTTTTAAAGATTTATACGAATCTTTAGTGCATAAAAATGAAAGCCTGAGTAACATACAGAAATTTCAACATTTGAAAGGTTTATTGTGTGAAGAGCCTGCCGCAATTATTAAACACATTCCTGTTGCTGAATCCAGTTAAAATGAGGCATGGGAAAAAATTTTAGCTCGCTATGATAGAAAAAACAAATTGTTTCTTCTCTCGTAAAAACGTTTATGGATCAACCTAGTATTAGTTCTGCTAACGCACATAATTTAAGAAATATCGCTGATACTTCAGACGAAGTAATTAGAGGGCTAAAGTCACTTGTTGCTAAAGCAACGACCAGAGATGTTTGGTTAATTCACATTTTATTACAGAAGGTTGATTTCAAAACGCGTCAAGAATGGGCCGAGCAAACGGTGGAAGATGACTTCCCCACAGTCTATAAATTTATAGATTTTCTAAATAACAGATGCGCATTTTTAGAGTTATGCAATGAGCCCGAAAGTGAATCAATCGCTCATGAAGGAAAGGAATAATTATCCCAAGCTAAAGTTTCTAAAGCCGTCGCTAACGTTAACACTTCCAAATGCTTGAAGTGTAAAGGAAATCATTTTGTTTTTAAGTGTATCAAATTTCGAGAAATGAATATTCAAGATCGAAAACTGTTTGTAAAAAAACACAGGTTATGTTATAATTGCTTATCAGATAAGCATTTAAACTTTCAATGTAAATCGTCTTTCACGTGTCGTTACTGTAAAGATAAACATCACACCTTATTGCACGAAAATAAAAATTACGCTATGACTACTATCGGTTTCAAAACGGAAGTAAACCCAAACTCTGATTGGGTGTAGGCTGGTCTGTCTGGTGAGGAAGATAAAACAAATCTGAGCATTTCGATGAATACTACCGGTAGTTCGAAATCTTTGTTTGGTTTATTACCTACCGTTTGCGCTATCGTAAAAAATTCCGAGAATGAAAGTAAAAAGATTAGGATACTTTGTGATTCTGGAAGCCAAGCTTCCTTTATTTCTGAATCCTGTGTTAACTTATTAGGTCTTAAGAGGAAAAAATGCCAGATTTCCTATTACTGGATTGTCAAATTCTAAAATCAGGGTTACAAAAGGCTCCATCGAGCTCGTTTTGTGTTCGCTTTACAATTCGGATATTAAGCTTTCAATCGAAGCTTTAATTTTAGATAATTTGACAATGCTGCTTCCCGCCGAGAAGATAAAACCAGAAGAATTTTGCACATCTAGCAAATATTGAGCTCGCAGATCCAGAATTTAATATTCCAAACAGAATAGATATGATTATCGGTTCAGATCACTTTTTTTCAATTTTACTTCCTGGGTTAATTATTCTGAAAGCAGTTTAATTGCACAAAATTCAATATTTGGTTTTCTTATTTCTGGAAAATTGCCAAATACATTCCAGAAGTCCACCTCCTCATTCAATGTGCATATATTTGAGCTAAACGTTGACAACGAGCAAAAACTGTTTTGGGAAATTGAGGAAATTTCAAATTCTAGGGATATGCTTCTAACCCCCTAGGAACAATTCGTGGAAACGCATTTTTCAGAAACTCATTGCATTAATGCTGAAGGACGATTCGTCGTAAAATTACCTATTTATAAGCCTGAATTAGAGTTAGGGGATTCAAGATCGGCTGCACTTGCTCGTTTATACGCGATGGAAAAAAATTCAAAATTAATCCAGAATTCGAGAAACAATACAAGAATTTTTTGACAGAATACGAGCAATTGGGACACATGGAACTAGTTGATGACAACTTAGCTAAAATTCCTGATAATAAGAAATTCTATCTACCTCACCACGCAGTTATTAAACAATCTAGTGCTACAACAAAATTACGAGTAGTATTTGATGCTTCTTGTAAAACAAAAAGTGGGATGTCCTTAAATTCAATTTTAGGCGTAGGGCCTAAACTACAACGTGATATTTTTGAAATTTTACTCAATTTTCGATTTCCAAAGATAGTTTTCACGTCCGACATTGAGAATATCTACCGACAAGTACTAGTTGTTCCTGAAGATCAGGATTATCAACGAATTTTCTGGCCTTTCAATGACACCGATAAAATTTCTGAGTATAAATTGAAAACGGTAACTTATGGTCTCGCGTCTGCATCTTTTATCGCTACTAGATGTATAAAACAAATAGCTTTAAATTGTCAAGACTCCCAAATTGGCCGAATTTTGAAAGAGGATTTCTACATGGACGATTTGTTAACTGGAGCAAATTCTGTAAGCGTAGCAGTCGCATTAGGTAAGAAAATTTCTTGTGTTTTGCAGGCACATGGATTTAAGCTAAGGAAGTGGAATTCAAATTCCCAAGATTTTTCAAATGAGTTTAAAGAGCATGATGGTTCGGATCATGAATTTGAACTAGCTTCAAATGAAAATTCAAAAGTGTTAGGGCTATTTTGGAACTCATGTTCTGATGCTTTTTATTTTAAGGCAGCATTATGTATCACTCCACCATTAACAAAAAGGAAAATACTGTCGGAATCCGCAAAAATATTTGATCCATTAGGGTTGATTGCACCTTGCATTGTAGTAATCAAGATATTTTATCAGAAATTAT